>JAJOZX010000386.1:690000-1022500 GCA_023014485.1 Bathynomus jamesi
TATTTCTTTTTATATGGGCACGTCAAAACTGAGCAGCATTCAAGTTTTGGTATGATCATTGTTCTCAGCAGGGGGAATCATTACTGTCTTGTCCTTCCTTTTGAAAGTTCTTAGTACCTGTCCCGCGACTCTTTTTGCTTTGTTTATCGCTATCTGATTCTGTGTCTCGAATTTGGCATCATCGGCCATTATTACCCGCAAGTCGACCGCTTTCGTGCTTCTCTGAATTTTCTGTCTATCTGGAGTATGATATGTAGTCTGTAGAGAGAGAGAGAGAGAGAGAGAGAGAGAGACGGGCGGATTGTCCCCAAAAATGTTCTTATTTTTTCCCATTATTTTATAATGGCTGTATATTTTACCATTGGGGTTTCTTCTTCAGAAAGGTAACAGATTGGGGTTTTCATTCCGCACATTCCTATACATTTCTAATATTTCATTACTTAATAATTAATTAATATTTATATTAAAACCGTTCTTTCACAATTCCATACTGTTATTGCTTTAGCAATATCATTTCCTAATTTCTACGAAATTAAGAAAAGACGATACCACTAGCAATAGACTATAGTCTAGTAAGGCCATAGAATACCTTACTTGGCTCTAGTCTTTAAGGAAAGCTAAGTTTTGACTAAGTCTCCTTAAAGACCTAGTCTACACCAAACAATATGGCTGAACCCAGTGGCGGACTATCACTGAGGCTATTGAGGCTGAAGCCTCAGGCTCCCATGCTTGAGGGGGACCCCAATCAACTGAGTTTTGATGATATAATTCGAGATTTCGCAAACTTCTTTAATTAAATATGACAGAGTACACAAACTGACAAATTCCGTGTTTCATTTTATGATTTATAGGCCGTAAAGTTTGGCAAACGGCAAAATACACTGTGTTAAGGTTCTTTTAAGTTTGTTTCTGAATTAGCCTGAGCATCGTACATATAATTCGTGTAAATGTACAATGTACTGTATATGTACAATGTACATTGTACATGTATTGTTAATAAAAAGCTATAGAAAAGGGCCCCCATATTCTTCATTGCCCCGGGGCCCCGAGGTGTCTTAATCCACCTCTGGCTGAACCCTCAAACAGTGATGCCACGTTTGCAACTGAAACAGGAAATCAAGTTCGGTGAGTGGTTTCATGTGACAAATTCTGTGACGCAGGTGCTAAATGTTGAGTTTAGCAACACTACGTGGAAGCTCTATTGGAGCGCCAGCATGACTTCCCCAGTAACGAAAGTTTTGCTTATTAATCTCCCTAGACAGATGTACATCACACTCGTCAGTGAAGTTGATTTGTTTCAAAAACTAAGGATCTTCTTATAGCTTTACTAACATTCATGTTACGAATTTCATTCGGTTTTTTTTT
Organism: Bathynomus jamesi; assembly: GCA_023014485.1. Taxonomy (NCBI): domain Eukaryota; kingdom Metazoa; phylum Arthropoda; class Malacostraca; order Isopoda; family Cirolanidae; genus Bathynomus; species Bathynomus jamesi. The sequence goes on from JAJOZX010000386.1 coordinate 691,366, forward strand.
TTACATTAATCATTGAAGCTTGTGAATGAATTTTGTTGGGAAAAAGGTTTAATTCGGTATGAAGTATACAATGTACAGATGTTTGTGAAATATTTCTGTTGACAAACTTGGAATTGACTTCTGCGGACTTTGCGGTGCGCGCAACAATTTCATGAACCATATTTACGTGTTGCACAGTTCTTGTAGATCGTCGCCTACCACTCTTACTCTTATGTTAATTACTTACATTTTCACTTGTTTGAAAATTGCTAATAATTCGTGATAGTGTCTTTCTATCGGGTGGATCTCTGCATCCATATTCTCTGCAAAAGTTCCTCTAGGCAATTAGAAAATGTATATAAATGGATATGTGCTAATAAACTTACCGTATTTGACGGCTTACAAGACGCTGCGCCGTGAAAGACGCACCTTAATTTTGGAAAGGTAAATTCAAGAAAAAAGTTTTTGATGCACTTTATTGTTAATACAATGGATATGTAAAATTCAATAAAAAGAAAACCCAAAAGCCAATAAAGAAAGATAATATGATTATTACTCTTGTTATTTGTTATTAATCAATTAATTAATTGATGTGCTGTATTGCCACTTTCGGCTTCTAGGACGCAGGGCGATTTTTTAAGGTATTTATAAGGAAAAAAGTGCGTCTTATAAGCCGACAAATACGGTATACTGAACCTGACAAATTTATCTTTTATGATTATTACCACAAAACATATTAATATAAACCGTCGAATAAAAATTGAGAATACTACTCTTGCAAGAGTGAATGAGGTTGAAGTACTTGGCATTAATTTAGACGAAAAACTAAATTTCAAAAGTCATGTACTATATATCAAATCCAAAATATCAAGATTTCTCTTCATATTATTTAAACTAAAAAGAGACCCTACCTCAAAACGCACTCCTGACCCAGTATTATTCCTTCACCCATCCACATTTATTATATTGCATTACAATATTGGGTAGCTCAAACAAATATATGAAACATCCTTTGGTAGTAATTCACCAAAAATGTCTGCGAACTCTCTCAAATAATGATAACAAAGTCACACTTCCCCATTGTTTAAAGAGCTAAATATTTTAAAACTAAATGACATACAAATTCAATGTTGCTGTCAATATGTTCAAAGTTATCAATAAAAATCAACATACATCACCCCCCTTCAAATACACCAGTCATTTTATACACAAAACTATACAAGAAATTGCAGGAAATGCACTGGCTTTCAAAGGAGCAGATGTATGGAATGCATTTCCCATGCATATGAGGCAGGTTTCATCACTAAGTGTACTTCGCAACTCACTAAAAAAGCACCTCATTAGCTCCTACTGATGTATAAGTTCACTTCTGCCAGTTTTACTGTAGGAACGAAGTTTCCATTTTATAATCAACTTTATAAAATATGCTAATTTCATTAAACACTTTTAATTTCATAATTTATTCTTTTTACATTTTTTTTTATTAAACATCTTTTATTTTCCACTAAATATACAATAAATCATTTAATTTAAAATTATGTAACATTTTGTAAACTTTAAATTTATTTATTATTATTATTGCTATTATTATTATTATTATTATTATTATTATTATTATTTGTTATCACTATTGCTATCACTTGCCACTTTTACATTTTTATGCAACAAATAAACTAAATGCCATTAATTTTGCCTAAAAAGCGCCCATACTGACAAGGACATATTCAGATAAGAGTACTGTGAATATATTAATGTCATATCAAATTCTAAAACTTGTAAAACTCTGTCACTTGTGTAGTTTTACGAATAAAGATGTTGAATTTTAAATTTTGAAGAAGGGAGGTTAAAATAAAAGAAGAAAATTTAAGAAAAGGGAAAATTTTAAAGCAAAGAGGCGAGAATCCGAATGAAAATTCTATACTATTTTTATGTGTTAACATATTCTTCTAACTGGGGATTTAAGGCAAGAGAAACATTTACTGTATGTTTAGAGGACCCGACCAAATTACTTTGAAATACGTTGGCTGGTAATCTATTCCACAAATTATCTATATGACTGGAGTAAAAATGCTTAGCTTCGTTAGAATTAAAATATTTAACCACTATTTTGAGACCATTACCGCGAGTTCTATCTGCATTTCTGAAGGTGAAATATTTTTCGGCGTCGACGTTATCAGAACCTTTAATCATTTTAAATACCTGGATTAAATCTCCTCAAATCCGCCTTTTCTACAAGCGAGAACAAATTGGATGTTTTTAAACGGGCAGCGTATGATTTGCTTTTTGGCTTGGAAATCATCTCAGAAATCCGTCGCCGCACTCTCTCTCCATTCTGTCTATGTCCTGTCGTAAAAATGGGGACCAGAACTGAACCCAATATTCCATGTGGGGGCGTACTAAGGAATTATATAAAGTTATCATTGTTTTTTTCGGACTTAAATTCAAATGATCTACCAATAAATCCTAAGATTCTATTTGCTTTTCTGACCGCTTCGACACATTGCTTATTCGGTTTAAGAGTGTCGGCAACAATAATACCTAAATCTAACACTTATTAGGTTCTTGTCGCCCATAGAATACTCTTTTTTAACATCGTTTCTGCTAATATGCAACGTTTTAAACTTATCTATATTAAAGTTTATTTGCCAAATTTCTGCCCACTCGAGTAACTTATTAATACCTTCTTGATTCTACAAACGTTCTGCCGCTGATTTTGTTCGTTCCCCTAGTTTGGTATCGCCCGCAAATTTTGATAGTCTGATAGTGTCGTATTTTTACGATCTATGGTAAGTTGTCTTAATGTGTTTTGTCTCTCTTTCCATTTTGGTGTTTATTGTTTCATAACAGGATATTCACAATACGGTTTTGAGTGAATGGGACACAGTGTTAATCAAAGCCTTATAAAAAGAGAAAATTTACCCTGTGAGCCAAACTATCAGCAAATATTTTAACCGCAAATGGAAAACATCAAAGCTAAGATCCAAAGATAGAACTGTGAGGAGCCATGATAATCGGGATTACGTCTGATTGACTTTACATCCTCTCAGCAAGTATAGTATGGGTTACATTAAGTTATGTTAGGTTACGCTAGATTAAGTTAGTTTTTAAGAGCGTCGATGTTATGGTCTTGTCGATCAGATGGATATCATAGGTCCCTGGTGGTGACTTGGTTTGGCTGTACCATGGAAAACCCCGAAAAAATCAGAATGATGAGCGTTTACGCCAGTGTAAACCAGAAAGAACTCATGCTCTTTGAAACAGAGGTGAGAATCAATTTAAAATGCGACTGTGAAGACATCTTGTCTCGCATGTTGCCTTGCCAACCTTCACTTTCATACAAAATAAGGCATCGGCACACCGTTCTCAAGTCACCACTTATTTTCTTTGACCACCAAACAGCCCAGATTTAAATTCTATTGATTACTCGATTCGGGAAAACATGCGGGAGATGATGTATTGTGGAACCAGCATCAACAATGTACAAGAAATGAAAGAGACAAAAACAATGTTTCAGTTTCCTAGTGGCGCAAGAGGCTACAAGCTGCCACTGAATTTGATGGTGGACATTATTGAATCCAACCAAGAACCAACAACCGCCCTTAATACACCATACTAACTGCAAGCTGAAAAAGGATTAACTTTCTTTCTGATAAGTCACTGCCAGCAACCAGTTTTTCATGCAGCTTTAAAAAATGTACACTATCTCGAGTTTCTTAGATAATATTTAAAAAAAAATAGAACATGAATTTGAAGCCAATTAAATTATTTATCAGTCTAAATTGCAATATGTGTGTATATATATCGCAATTTAGACTATTTATGAAGTTATTATTAAAAATTATTATTATTATTAGTATTATTATTATATACGCTCAAAAAATGTTACCACTTAGTATGGGGGTGCTTCAAAAAATACATTTTAATACTGTGTATTTATTATTATTATTATTATTATTATGATTATTATTATTATTATTATTATTATTATTATTAAAAACTATTATTTAAAAAAAGAAAATAAATACACAAATACTTACATAAACAAAAAACAACACAAACTGTAAGTGGTAAGCAATGACATATTAGCGCCATATAAGTGGTAAAAAATTTTGAAGCACCCTGTATATATATACTGTATATATTAGTTATTTATCATTATTGTATGAGAGGATTTGATAATGAAATTATTGCAAAGAAAGAATTTCTTATAAGTTTATTACAAATACTATTAAAACACGATGCAAATTAGAGCTGACAACAATATATTTTCGGGGCATGTTTTTGGGTCACAAGGGAAATATAAGATGCAGAATTTATTCCCTTATTTTTTAGGTTATATAAAATTATGGCATTATATTTTATCCTCTATGATGTTATTACTGAACAACAGTTTGAAATAACAAATAACTTGTATTAACTTAATTTAGATAAAAATCGTATGCTACACTTGCCTGTTCATTAATCTACATAATTGGTCAGTGTAGAATTTACATACATTTAATCACACCCACACCCACACACACACACACACACACATATATATATATATATATATATATATATATATATATATATCGGTGGTGTAGTGGTTAGCATCGCTGACTACAAATCCATCGCCCCGGGTTCGATTCCTGGTGACATTAGGCGGCGCGCAGCCAACCCAGCTGTTCAGCCTTCCACACAAAAACTGGTTGGTAGATAAATGGGTACCCTGGGTAGCCTAGTAGTTAAGACGCTGTGCTGCTAATCGGGAGGTCGTGAGATCGAGTCTGGGCAAGGACATAGTAATTTCTGACCGCCTGTGGTGGGTCGTGGTTCGGATTCCACGTTAAGCTAGGTGTAAGGTGGAGCAATAAGCTTGACTTTCGTCAGAATGAACAATTCGGGTGGAAGCAATAACCAAGATTATATATATATATATATATATATATATATATATATATATATATATATATATATATACACACACGAGTATATCGGCAGGTCCACAGAGTGGTGAGGGAGACAAGGAGGGCAATTTGTCCCATGCCTCATATTGGAAGGAGCCTCATAGAGACCATCCTCAATTCTGAATGCAAAAACTGAAAGTATTATTGCTGAATAGCATCAATCCTATATTTGTTTGGGCAAACCACGTAACAAAGGAACATTTTGATGAAAATTAACAAGAGAAACTTTTGACTTTGACCGGGGAGCCTTCGACATTTAGCAAGTATAATCCTATGATATACAGGGTGATGCATAAATGTGTTTCATAAATCGCAGGGTGTATTCTTGAGATAAAAGTAAAGAAAAAGACCATATAAACATAGGCCGAGAAACCCGTAGGTTTCGAACTATAGCAGGCCACAGAAAAATGAAACCCCTAAAGATATTTTACAGTTGATGCAAATACACAGTGTGGTACATTTGCTTTATTAAAGTAAATATTCGAAATTCTTTCCTACTTCTTGAATGTATGCCTCACCTCACCACCCACTCCCCACTCTCTCTCTCTACCCATCGTAAACTACTGCTCACAACCATTCTCTCACTTGTTCATACTCACTAATTTTCCCCTTTTAACTATCTCTTCTCTATCCTATTTTGCGACGTGCTGAGGCATGCTTTCAAGAAGTAGGAAAGAATTTCGAACATTTACTTTAATGAAGCAAATGTATCACACTGTGTATTTGTATAAACTGTAAAAATTCTATAGGAGTTTTATTTTTCTGTCGCGTGCTATAGCTCGAAACCTACGGTTTTCTCGATCTATGTTTATATGGTCTTTCTTCTTTACTTTTATCTCAAGAATACACCCTGCGATTTATGAAACACATTTATGCATCACCCTGTATAAAGGTAGGGTTACCAACTCTCCGGTTTTCGTTGTCAGTCTCATGTTATAGAAAAATAAAATTGAAATTTTCGTTTTCAATTTGATTTCATACAGTATATTATCAAGTTAGGTCTTAGGAGGTCATTCAGATATCAAAGCTGCAGCTGATAAGTGCCTGCAAATAATCAATAAAAGCAACTACCAAGGTAAGTTCGTAACGAAGATGAAGTCGCGTCCTAATTCTACGGTTTCGTGAAATTTAAAACTTGCCAACCCTATATAAAGGGTCTTTGGAATGTAAGATTCAACCAGGGCCAAAATCATGAAATTCAGCCTTCACGCCAAACAAATAGAAGAGTGATCCGCTGCCAGTTGTTTGAGAATTGTCCTGCTCGCCCCAAAAGTGCTTAATCATTCTTCAATGTATCAATTCGGCTATTAGGGTATTTATCATACAGTAAAGGTAATTAGGCAACCTTCAGGGTAGAACGTAGAGTAGGTCAAAATGAAAATGTAGGGTAAATGCAGCGTAATCGCATGATTAATATAGTATTAAAGGAATATATCAGAAGTTTGACTGGTCGACGAGACAACACCGATCAATCGACCCTCTAAAAATCTAACAACCTAACCTATGCTAACCTAACCTAACCTAACTTAATCTAACCTACAATAACTCGTCGGTTTTATGTCATGTGACTCAGATGTCGTTAGACCGATTTTAAGCTTAATTTCTGTACCAAATTTGTTACATGGCATTTATGTAATACATAGTCTCGTGTCTCGATGTGCCAGTGTGAGTTTATTCCATATTTTCTTAAGAAGAATAAAGTTCAGGAACATAATTTGACGTTACAGCAATATATACTCTGCATGCTACAAATGATTGCTTTCAACGAAGATAATCTTTAATGAAACGTAATATTATTTTAAATAATTAAAACAAACCAAACCAAACATACCAAAGAATAAAACTTAATATTTTTGCCAATTTTCATTTGATGTACCATATATTTCAAATTCTGAAGGTATACTGTATGTTTCTCTCATTTAGTATATAATGGTTGAAGTTACGTACTTGTATTAGTATGTAAAGCATATTATTTAACTATGAAAATTATGCATTTGCAAAGAATTCTTAAAGTTACCCAAGTGTTTAGAAGCCCCAAAATTTGGGCTATAGACTATTTTGATATGTTGCTGTGACTAGGCCTATTATGTAAATTAAAACATCGGTACCCAAATAACAGGAATCCTTAAGGAAGACATTGGTATTTATTATATCCCAAATATTAACGTTAACCAGGGGGTTCTTGCTATCTGGGTAACTGTTTACTATGCTACAATGCTTAAAATCTAATTAAATATTTGTAAATGTATACGTAATTCTAATAATACCAAATTATTAATTTAAGTTACTGATAAATAGACTTGTTTTTTTATTTCTCACATACTGTATGTCATAATATTTGTAAATTATTCCATACAAACAAAAGATATTTGATGTTATTGCAGGCACTGTGTTTTAAATTAACTTAGATTATATCTTATTAATTAATTGTTTTTGTATAAGAATGAATAGGAAAGCGTTTTTTTTTATTGGGGAATTGGAAGTTTATTTTGATATATTTTTAATTAAGTTTTAAAGGAATGGAATGGAAGTTTAGAATTCTCTATTTTACTGATTGTGAAATCTACAGGGTGTTCGAAAAGTCCCGTCACTAACTACAACATGTACATATTGTAATACGAATTTTATTTTTGTGTGATTAATTGTATTATATATGGTAGGTGTAATTTAAGAAACAAGTCACTGGCAATAATTACTTTAATTACAGTAAATACAGTTACTGGTTATTAACAAATGACGGGAGGTATGGTTTCATGCCGAGATCTTTTGTCATGTGATTTCTCATTGTGGACATGGGGACTGCAAGTTCTTGTGATCGTTTCCGAAGTGATTTTTTCGGTGAACGAGCCACCGATGCCATCACACCTTCACATTGTTCTGCTCGCGTTGTTGGTCTTCCCGACCGTGGTCTGTCCTTGATCGGAGTCAGTTTCAGACAGCTTTTGAGTCTTTTCGGTTTTAGGTACGGCATTGGATTTTTTCCATGTTTTTGGTATAGACGTAGATTTTTATGCTGATTCCATTTTTGCAATCCGTTTCTTGGAGAAATAAACACGAAAAAAGCTATGGCCCAAAATTTGTATTCAAATATCCACCTATACTTAACCTAACATAACCTACCCTACCCTATCCTACCCTAACCTAACCTAACCTAACCTACCCTGCGTATGAACGCATCGAACAGCTCGAAAGGTACAGCTTCAGTCACAAAACAGTGAACCACAGCGAAAACTTCGTGGACCCTTCAACTGGAGCACACACGCAAGGGATAGAGTCGACGTGGAACCAACTCAAACGCGATAACAAGCGCCGGTGTGATACGCACCGTTCCATGATTGACTCGTATCTCTGCGAGTTTCTCTGGCGTCGGCGACACGCAGGCAAAGATCTAGTGCGCTAAATGCTGAACGATATTGCGCAGTTTGGCAAGTAGCAAACTTTGGTTTGTGTTCCGTTCTGTGTTCTGGAAACCTGTAAACGTAATAAACTTGCACATAACTTTTTTCGTGTTTATTTCTCCAAGAAACGGATTCCGGAAATGGAATCAACGTAAAAATCTACGTCAACACCAAAAATATGAAAAAAATCCAATGCCGGACCTAAAACCGAAAAGATCCCAGCTTTTTCTTCCAGCGTAATACCGTCTTGTTTGGTGGTACAGCCTTATTAAATCTTGTGTTGAAATCATTCTGGATATCATGCATCGTTTTGCCAGTATGTGACCTTTCATGAGCCCATGTGCTCATCACTCTCCTTTCCTCCAGAGTGTAAGTGGACTGGACATTGTTCATACAACTCTAATACCTAGAAAAGAAGAAAAATGTCACTAAATCACATATAAATCCAATTAATCACACAAAAATAAAACTGGTATTACAATATGTACATTTTGTAGGGGGTGATGGGACTTTTCGAACACCCTCTATATGAAAATAAATTAACATGAATGTTTATGAATTAAAATACCTAAACAATTCATTTGCCTGGTTTCACCTTTTTTGTATTGCTTAAACAACTTAGAAAATGGACTGAACTAGTCTTTTCTCCCAGTTAGGTCAACTGTACGCCCTTAGGTTAAGTCATGATGTTTTCGTTAAAATATTCGTTAGTATTTCGTTAAGTCATGATATTTTAACGAAAATATCATGACTTAACTGTTAAGGGCATACAGTTGATCTAACCGGGAAAAAAGAAATTGCGGGGGAAAAGGAATAAGTGCCGGCATGTTTAAAACGCTCTTCACAAAATTACTAAATATCACTGTATTTCGATATAAATGAAACAACTTATCTATAAATTACTACGTGGTCAGGTAGAAATTTCAAAGGTAGCATCGTTAAACTCGAAGATGAAAATGAGATTATTATTATGAGCATCAAAGAGGAAAGGAGCTGAAATGATTAAAGAGTAAAAATTTGGAGGATTGGAGAAGACAGAGTACAACGTCCGAAAATCTATATACTACGGACAATGACGAAGGTGTAAGAAAGCATCAAAAAAGAATTCATACTCAAGGCCTATTTGAGACAGACAACAAAAATGAGAATGAAGTTTGAGAATGAAACTTAATTTATAACAACAAGTGAGAGCTTACGAGAAGAAATCAAAGTCACTGATGAAGAACGGGAAAGCTTATAGCTGGAGCTAAGTCTGAGAAAGGTGGTTTCCAGATCACTGCATCAAAAACAGAGTCAATTAAAGAAACTAGAATACTCGGCAATGATCCATCAACTTTGGGACAACTTGATAATACTGCTAGAAACATTATACTTGCAGTTTATATGGAACTTCTTTCAAATCCTAAAAGTTTTCCAAGAGGTTCTATGGGCCGAGCATTCCCAGTCAGGCTGGAGAGAAAACGGCCAAGCATTTTTCTGCTTTCCGTGTTGCTTATTTCATAGTGACATTCACGGTAAATCAACAGTGTCAAGTTTAGCCATCATTAAAGTAAGGTAGCTAAAGCTTGACCGTTCTTGTTCTCTTAAACAAAATTTACGAGGAGAAATTTGAGAGCCTTTATCCTCAGCTGCCAGTGTCCATAGCTCAATGGGTAACCCTTTCCCTATAAGCGAACTGAAGACGCTGAGGTCGGGGGTTCGAATCTCGGTGACGCTGGCAATAATAATACATGAGTTAGAGCAATGGGTCGCACTATTTGGCCTGAACACTATGCCAGTTTCTGACCCCCGTGACTGAGTAGTATTTTTCCCTCAGTTCTGCTTGTCTTAGGATGTTTTTCTCCATTTCCGTATTCGTTGCATCAGGAGAACGCTCATTTCAGTGAAAAACCATTTGCGTTCGTCTATATCGCTGGAAAGATTAAATAATCTCATGATACTATTTGTAGATCTTAAGCTAGCAAGGAAACTCAATTTTGAGAAATAAATTTGAAGGGGGGGCCATTATGGATTGCGCTTGCTTGTTTGTCCATCCGTTCGTCACACTTGTTCGTGCCATAACTTTTGAACTGCTCAATATCAATTGATGAAACTTCATATGCATATCTACGTCCCTTTTTACTTCATTTGTTGAAAAGTGGTAACAAGATACTTCAAAAAGTTTGCGTACAAAATTACCAGATATGAAGGCGAGGGATGAGCGAAGGCAAAGGCTAGATAGGAAACCTAACCTGCCTATAATGAGATGAAGGCGGAAACTCTAAGAACTAACTGACTGTGGCAGGAATAAAGGAATAAAGATTTTGAAAGCAGTTATTTTAAATTTGGAGTTTTGGGAGAACGAGTTAACTCCCTTTACAGAGCAGTGAGGTGGCTTCTGCCAGCGTTTTAAATACAAAAATGTATTTTATCAAGTACAGTTATATATATATATATATATGTGTGTGTGTGTGTGTGTGTGTGTGTGTGTATATATATATATATATATATATGGAGAAGCTAGTCCCTAATCTTACTCTGAATCCCATAACTCCCCAAACAACGGTGGAAAGTAGAAGCGGTAGACTGTGTCGTATTCCCAAATTGAAGGCGAGACAGGGAACATCCTTAACCCTGAAAGAAAATAGTTTTGTAGTGAGAGGACCAAAACTGTTTAATCAGTTGCCCAAAGACCTAAGAAACAAGAAGGGAGTTGCAGTGGAAATCTTCAAAAGAAGACTAGACGCCTGGCTCAGAACAATCCCCGATGAGCCGGGCGTACCTGGCTATGTGAGGTGGAGAGCGCAAGAATCCAACTCACTACTTCACCAGGCCAACTCGAGAGGAGGGGCGACAAGCTTGACCTTCGCGAAATGAGAAGTCATCGCGCGGAACCTTTGTAAGGTTGTAAGGTAAGGTGTATATATATATATATATATATATATATATATATATATATATATATATATAGGGTGAACCAAATGTAGGTGGACAGTAAATGATAACGTTTACTTTGAGAATACATATTTAATTTTTGTGTATACTATAATACAAAATAAAATTTAAATAAATTTAGTTATAATATTTAATATAATAAAACACAAACACCATAGTTATAATGAACACCATAGTTATAATATAATATAACACAAACCGTATTCAACCTACTGTCCACCTACTTTTGGTTCACCGTGTATATAAGAATTGTTGGTGCTGGTTAAGTGTGCGGTCTACCTACGATTGGTTAGGTTTAATCATGATATTTTCGTTAAAACTAACGAAAATATCATGACTAAACCTAACCAATCGTCAAGAGCGATTGACAATGGGATGTAAACAAACAATTAGTAAACAAGATAAGAAGCTATAATTAAAAGGTAGACCGCCGAATCGTAGGTAGACCGCACACTTAACCAGCACCGAATTGTTTTATTATTAATGCCAAAGGGGAAGTTATTAAGGCCGTGAATCTGAGCTGTTGTTATTTTTAAAGGAACAAATTAAGTGCAGTTAGTATATTAATAACCAATATATTAAGGGAGAATTAGTTTCATCGACTTTATCGATTTGTTGTTACTTCCTGACTTTTGATGAATTATTTACTTCAAGGACACTGCTAAAAGCTAAACTCAGAATGCTGAGACATAAATAAGTACTAGCTTCAACTCGATTCCTTTACAAAAATAAACTATTATATCTTGGACATTGGAACGTAGAATACTCTATCTAAGAAATAGATAAATGGAGGTAAAAAGAGAAACATGAGACAGATAGCTAGATATAGAGATAGACAAATAGATAGAGGAGTCTTTTCGGTTTGACTGACTGCTACAGATTTTTACAAAACTTAGCAAATCAATTATTTACAAATTTTATCCCAAGGAAATGTAAGTTAGGTTAGGTTAGGTGGGTTAAGTTAGGTTAGGTTAGGTTCAGTTAAGTTACGTTAGGAATTAGACATTTCCTTTGGATAAAATTTGTAAATAATTGATTTGTTAATTTGCTAAGTTTCGTAAAAATCTGTAGCAGTTCGCCAAACCGTAAAGATCCAATTCGAGGAATGAGTAGAAAATGGGCGATTAAGGTGTTAATTAGAGAATTAGGTTGAAAATATTAATTTAAAAATATTAAATTATAAATAATATTAAAAGTATTACTATAATTAACAATAATCATTGAATATTATTCATGTATGAACAAATTAGTAAAATGTTAAATAAATATTATTTATGTACCCTATTGACTGCAACAAAGTTAAAAGGTATGATTATGATAACAAATATGTTAATATTGACTTAAGTTACAGTAAAAATTCAGATTAATATTACTGTTCCACACCCATTAAACATGCAGTTAATTATAATTAATTATACATTAATATACAATACAGGGTGTCCCGTAAGTCTGGACCCATAGGGATTTATAATATATTTTTTTATTATGTTATTATTATTATTTTATTATTATTATTTTTTTATTATTTTTTATTATGATTTTTATTTGTGGGGCCACTTGAAAGCCAAAGTGTACGAGGTCAAACTTCAGAACATTTTCCACCTTAAAGCACGCATTGTGGAGGCGTGTCAAGAAATTTCTGCGACTGTGATTCAGAAAGTGCTGTCGCAGTGGAGATTGCGTCTTCAACTATGTGTGCGACACAACGGCGGACACTTTGAACAGATTATGTAATAAATTTTTGGACTATTTTGTAATTTTATTATTTTTCCCTATGGGTCCAGACTTACGGGACACCCTGTATAATATAACATTAACGTATAATATAATATAATATAACATTAACAATATAATATAATATAACATTAACAATAACGTTAATAAGTTATTGACTATGACTATAATTACTTTCTATAACGGGGTATTATAGAAAACAAATGTCTTGCACGGTTAGATAATTAATCAATAATTTATGCTAAGATTGCTTCCAGGAAGTTTTACTGAAATACGATGGATCACGTTTCATGAATGCTCTTTATATAATTTACGTTTTATACGTTTTATACTTGTTTTAAGGCATACACGAACGACTGTAACGAATATAATAAAAGTAATATATATATATATATATATATATATATATATATCGCTAAAAGTTACGTTCACCCCGATTCGGTGCTATCTTTTGTACCACTTTCCTCCTTCACGGAAAATAGCTACTACTTTCTTGGAGATGTTTTTTGGGTTCAATTTAGGTTAGGTTAGGTTCTAACCTAACCTAACTTAACTTAACATGACCCAAAATAAAAAATAAAATAAAACAAAAAACTGGGTGTGTAAAATCCTGAGGTAGCATGAAATAGTAGTAATTTGATTTCGCGTTTTTTAATTAAAATCCTCACGCGAGTGAAATTCGAAAAAATAGTTATATCCCTTTAAGGATTGAAGGTACAAATTGCTAACGTTTCAAATACAAGCATTCATAACTTAACCCTACAAAAAATTCAGGGCTTAAAGGGTTAAACAATAAAAGTGCGCATTCGCTAAACTTTTTAAAGGAAGCCCTCTCTAACTTAATTCAAGTGAAAGTGATTGAAAATTTGAAAAAATGAATGACTTCATATGTAGGAGTTAATGTAACTTCATTTACCACCGACGAAAATGTAGGAGGAATTTGGCGATATAGGGATATAATAATGGAATAATGACAATGTAAGTTTAATATAGAATTAATATTGGATGATACAAGAATAATATAATGATATATGCTTGAGGGATAATTTGGTTAAATGAATGGTATTCTATATGAATGATGCCTTGGATGGAGACAACGCCACGAAACATAAATGTGTTACCTACTTTATGTTCTTTATGTGAGTTCGAACGACGATTCAGGATCGACCTGCGGTCGACCCCCCTGCAGCATCCCGCCTCATTTGTGGGATTTGGTGAAGGAGGAAATTGCTGTCTGATCTCCTCCTGCCCTCGTAGCCAGCCACGCATGGCTGGTTAGGGACTTTGCACAGGAATCTGTCCAGCTGGTTCTTGAAGTTATTCAGGTTGGTGTGCTGATAATTTTTATGATTTACTCATCCTTAAAAAAGGTTAATTAGAAAACGTGACAACAATGATAGAAGTAATACTGTAATTAATACATATTATTCAAAGGATATTAAATTGTATTTCCATTTACAATACAGAAAGGAAAAGAAGTTCTCTGACTTTATTAATTTTTTGTGAAGGACGAACTTCAGAAAAAAGGCTAATCAATTTAGGGATCATTAAAATAAAAAAATGGAAAGATTAATGTCCGGCTTGTAACATATATGTGTCGTCACAAGACGATGTCTCGCGAGCAAGAATAAGGTCTTTGCATCAAAGGTTAAGGTTACAAATAGAGGTCAAACGTAAAATGAAGCTTTTTCGTGTCAGCGTTATAACATCTGAACCGCTCAACATAGATTGATGAAACTTCATACACATATGTATCATCACAAGATGACAAGTTCATGAGCAAGAATCAGGTTCTTGCATCAAAATGAAGGTCACAAATATAGGCAGTGGTCTTGATGTCATTCTAATATACGAGGGTAATTCAATAAATATCCGCACTTTTTACTTTCACAATTTTATTTTCACATCTGATAGATTATAAACACATCACTTCTCAACATAGTCTCCCTGTTTCTCAATAAACTTAGTCCAGCGATCTACAAGCTTCCTAATGCCATCACAAAATAATGTTTTTGGCTGTGTGCGTAGCCAGTCATGTACCGCCTCCTTCAGGTCATCATCGCCTTGGAATCGCTGACCTCTCAAAGCGTCTTTCAGTGGTCCAAACAGGTAAAAATCCGAAGGTGCCAGGTCTGGACTGTAGGCTGGATGGTCGAGAACTTCAAATTTAAGTTCTTGTAGGCATTTTCTAGTCTGTGCAGCGGTATGAGGGCGCGCATTGTCGTGTAACAGAATAACACCTTCCGACAATCTCCCACTCCCTTTTGTGCGAATTGCTTGCTTTAACTCATTCCGAAGCATGTCAGAATACGATGCACTTATTACTGTAGTTCCACGCTCTGGATAATGTTCAAGGAAAGGGCCTCTTGTATCCCAAAACAGTGTTAGCATAACTTTACCTGCTGACGGCTGCTCTTTGAACTTCCTTGCAACGGGAGATGTTGGATGCTTCCATTGCATGCTCTGTCGTTTGCTTTCTGGTTCATAGTGATGGATCCAGGTATGGAAGTCTGCTCTCGTCTTTTGGTGAGGTATCATAATGAAGGTGAAAACTTTTTGGAGAGCAAGCCAGAAGACTAGTAAGAAATGCTTCTTGAAATAGTATTTAAAAAAACATAATTAGAGGCTGAACATTTAGTAGGAATCGTAGCACGACCGATGAATTTTCACAGAGTGATCTGTAATATAGTACTTTTTTCATGCTAGTATTGACTGATCGATTGATTGATTGATTAATAGTTCATATATATTGAAGTTATTTTATGAAAATATGAAATATACTTTATATAACACCAAAACAACATAACTGTCTGGTTAAAAATATAATTTTATGCAAAAAGCAATTTGCCGAAAGTAGCACCAACAGATGAACTGAAGATTAACAGGCTTTAGGTGGCCTTATATACAGGGTGTACATAAAGTCAGGATCTATTTTTGTGAAATAATTATTTTTTTCTATTTTTCTTTTCAGAAGCCCTTAGAATGAATACAGAAGAGCGTGTGGCAATAGTAATTTGGCGAATCGAGGGAAAGAAATACAATGACATCAGAAAGAAGTTTAGAAGGAGATTTCATAAGCCGGGGCCAATAGACAAGACAATACGAAAATTGGTGAACAAATTTAAACGAACCGGATCTGTAAATGATGAAGCAAGATCAGGACGACCGTGTATATCAGATCTTACCGTGAATGCAGTTCGCGGAATTATCACTGAGGAGCTACGTACGTCCGGTCGTGCTGCATCACACAGACTCGGCCTCCCGACGTCATCTGTGCACAAAATTCTGAAAGTTAATTTGCAGAAGAAAAGCTATCATTTGCAGGTTTTACATGATTTACATGAGGAAGATTTCCCTCGACGAAGTGCTGTGTGTGCTGATCTCGTAGAACAAATCTGGAGTGATAATTTAATGGACAACATTCTCTTTAGTGATGAAGCCACTTTCCATACGTGTGAAAAAGTAAATCGCCATAACTGTCGAATTTGGGCAGATGAAAGACCGAATGATTTCGTCCAAAATTGGGAAAGAGACTCACCTAAAGTTAATGTCTGGATGGGTTTAACAAAATCTAAGGTTTATGGTCCTTTTTTCTTTGCTGAAGCTACAGTTACGGGGCTTATTTATCTGGACATGTTGCAGCAATTCCTTGAACCTCAGCTGATTGGGGATAGGATTGTTAGTACCGTCGTCTATCAACATGATGGTGCTCCTTGTCACTATGCCAAAATTGTTCAGGATTATCTAAATGGACGTTTTCCAAATCGCTGGATCGGACGCGGAAGCAACAGACCTTGGCCAGCGAGATCACCAGATTTAACCCCTTTAGATTTCTTTGCATGGGGCTTTATCAAATCGCACATCTGTCAGACGAAGATTACGAGTCTTGAAAACTTACGTACACGTATACGAACTGCTGCAGATAACATAACCCCGCAAATGCTCCAGAATGTGTTTAGAAATGCTGCGGAACGATTTGAGCTGTGCAGGGATACTGATGGGCGTCACGTCGAATCCTACTCTTAATTATTTAATAAATGTTACCACTTTATCATTTTATGATTGAATTCCATATAATTTCCAAGTGCTTCACAAAAATAGATCCTGACTTTATGTACACCCTGTATATGATTTCCAGAAATTACTTAAACAACTTTATACAAATGATCCTAACAATAATCTAGCCTCAAACTAATCTGGAATGATACAATACTTCACAAGATAAACACAACAAAACATGCCACGAAAGTCTTAAATATACGTTTTGTGGCAACTGCTTTTCCCGACATTTTGTGTTATATATACATATATATATTTGCAACGCAAGTTGTGTAATTTAGAAACAACTGAAAATGCGGCAATCAGGTGTGATTTCTGTCAAAAACTGCACGACTTTATCTGTATGAATTGGGATGATAGGAAAATATCCCTTGTATCGAACGCCAAACAAATCACGGGGATCAAATTTCTGTGCGACGCATGTACCAAGCCCGTAAACTCATTTGCGGTGTTTGAAGAAATGGAAAATACGAATACGAAAGCGATAGGAAAGGAGATAATAATGGGGGGAAAAGAAGACCGAAATATCCCAAAGCAAAACGGTGTGGATGAGAGAGAAACAAATGAAAGTAAAACACAGGAAGAAGACACTACTGTAAAAGAAAGAAAAGAAACAAGTAAAATCTGCGATATGATATAACTGCCTAACGAGGATAATGAGAAAAAGACGGCAAAACCTAAAACATAGAAAATAAACAGCCGACAAGAAACAGAAACGTAGAAAATGATAATGATAATAATAAAAATAATGATAATACTATCTCCAAAACTTATGCAAGATATGGGAGGTGCAACTACGGGCAAAAATGCCGTTACCACCATCCTCAAAGGAGAGCGATAGGTGTGCAGGCAAAACCAGCACCAAAGAAGGCTACCAATTCTTTAGATGTAGCCAACACAATTCGGCTGTTAAATACCATCCAGCAAATACAAAGCCAATTCACAAGTACAGGGATCAATTGCCGTACGGAAGGCATACAGAAGGACACCTCATGCGATATCGGGACAAGAGGCATCGAAAAAGATAGAGAAAAGAAAATTCTCGGAGGATCGCAAGGCAACGAAACATGCATCACCATTGGAAAACGAATCGGAACTAAATAAATGGAAAAACGAAAGCTAAAAAATAAAAATAATCCTAACCAATATTCAGAGCCTTACACCAAATCATTCCCTAGACAAAGTCACAGACCTGAAAGGACTCATGCAAGAAACCAGAGCAGACTTTGCATGCCTCACGGAGACCCATCTAAAAGACTGCCAGGCAAACTGAGAAAACTGTGAGTTTTGTGTTGGCAAAAAAGAAATACATAGTGGCAACTATAACACTCCGAACCGACAGAACAGTAAGGCGTAAAGAAGGATGTGCTATTTATACACGCGAGAAACATATGGCAGAAATGACTATAAGTACTTCAAACAACTACGTAGAATGTGTAGCAGCAAAGGTCGAAAATTAAATATGGTGCTAATTGTAATATATAGACCCCCGAACACACCAACTTCAAAATTCTCAGATTCCATTACAGAGGTCAGAAACTGGGTAAAGGATCTACACTCTCTAACCCCAAATATTTTTCTCTGTGGTGATTTTAATTTTTCATTTATGAAATATAAAAGGATAGGAAAAATACTGTATATGTATACACCAAGACAAAGGGGGTACACGGGAAGCCCAGGAGCAGGCAAAAATGCTCCTAGCTCCAGCCGATGAATTTACGTTAACCTAAGAAATAACAGAAAATACAAAAAAAAAAACTTCCTAGATTTGGTATTCACAAACAGCAGCAACCAAATTAATAACGTAGAAATATTATCTGATCACATCATTATTGAAATAACAACCACTATCAAAGCAACAGAAAAGGAAAGAACATGCACTATAGCAAGAAGCAAATTCGAAATTTTAAATTTTCACTCCAAAGCTATAAACTGGGAAGGTGTTGCATGCAGCATGAAAGTAATAGACTGGAAAACCATCTTTAATACCAAGACAACGGAAGAGATGCTAAGTACCTTAGAGGAGAAGACGCTGGAAATTGTGAAAAGACAGGTCCCAGAAATACAACAAAGAGGAAAGAGAAGCAGGTTCCAGAGACAAAGGAGGTCAATATTCCACAAGAGAAAGAGTGACTGTAAAATTAAGAAACTGCAAAGCCAACAATATCAGAAAAATATTAAACGATAAACTGCAGGGTATCGATGGCGTCATAGAGGACCTAATTGAGAAGCATACAGAGAAAGAAGAATACGACGCTATAGAAGCGATAAAGGTTAACTCAAAGTACTTCTATAATTTTTCTGAAAGGAAGTCGAAAAATCACGCGACTATCGGACCTTTGAAAAATTAAGACAATACTTTATCTGATAATCTGACAGAAATATTTAAAATATTAAGAGCTCAGTATGAATCATCTTTCCGTATCCCCAAAAATACTATAGAGAAACTAAAAACACATTCTGCTGCAAGACCAGACAAATGGAATGCCACACTGATCAAAAACTGCAAGAATGCAATCGCTGAGCCCCTATATTGGATATGGAGACGACCACTCGAGACGAGAGAAATACCGAGCATTCTGAAGAGAGCGAACATAGTTCCAGTATATAAGGAAGATCGATCCGAGGCCACAAACTATAGACCAGTGTCCCTTACATCTCACCTCACTGAAATATTTTTAAAAATAGTTAGAGAAATTTGCTAAGGCATTCGACAAGTGTGACCATGGAATCATAGCACATAAACTGGAATATATGGGAACAACAGGAAAAGTAGGAATGTGGATATATAATTTCCTGTGAGCGGCAGCAAGTCGTCACAGTTCAAGGAATATTTTCACCAGAATCAGAAGTCCTTAGCTCAGTACCACAAGAAACAGTTACCTCCATTATTCTTCATAATCATGCTAACTGACATAGATGAGGACGTTACCAGTGACAACAGAGTTACATCGTTTGCCGATAACACAAAGATTAGTAGAAAAATAAGAAACCTAGAGGATAGAGAATCCCTACAAACAGACATGAGCAGAATCTACAATTGGTCGGAAGGCAACAATATGAAATTTAACACTGAGAAATTTCAACTGTTAAGTTACGGAAGAAGGGAGGACCTAAAATCTACGAACTGGTCTCTTAGTAAGGTAAACAGATTTAAGCGTTCTAATCTTCGGTGGTAGTTTTGCGGGATTAATTTTGTGGCCCTTTTTTGTACCCTTTCCAACCTTTCTATATCCTTCCTAAGGGACAGAGACCAAACACAGTACTCAAGTTGAGGTCTAAGAAGTGAATGTAAAGAGACATTATAATCTCCTTGTTTTTAAAGTGAAACTGTCTTTTAATATAACCTTGTATTTTTAAGGCCCTCTTTTCGACTTCTGCAAATTGCTTTGATGGTTTGAGATCGTTACTAATATAAACTCCTAAATCTTTCTCTAGATCAATCTCAGTTAAGTTCTTCCCCAAGAGAAAGTAATCGGTCTTCGGGTTCTTGTAACCTATGTTCATTACCTTACATATGTCCAAGTTGAATGGCACCTACTAAGTAGCAGACCATTCGCCCAACCTGTCAAAATTATTTCGAAGCACGCCCTCTTCATTACCTACACTATTTCCTAATTTGGTATCGTCTTCAAATTTAGAAATTGTACTTTGGAGCCCAACGTCTATATCGTTAATATAGATGATAAAAAGTAAACAAGGCAGAATGGAACCCTGTGGAACCCCACTGGTGACGGGAGAACACTCCGAAGCCACTCCATTTATTGCCACTCTCTGCTTTCTATCTCTTAACCAATCTTCAATCCAGTTGGAAACGATCCTGGCAATTCCTAGTTCTCTAACTTTAGTCATCAATCTCGCGGGCCTTCATCAGAGGCTTGAAAGTCAAGATCCACTATATCTCTTGCTCTAGTTGTATCGTGTAATTATACATATTATGGAAAAATTCTAACATGTTTGTAAAACAAGATCTCTGCTGCCTCAATCCATGTTCAGAATAAAAAATTAAATTGTTTGAGGCAAGGTGATACACGATACGCTCTTTAATAATAATGGATTACAACAGCTTGCCGACAATTGGCATTAAAATGATCGGGCGCTAATTACAAGGATTTTGCCTATGCCCAATTTTAAAGATTGGTGTTACATTTGCTAATTTCCAGTCGGTTGGAACTTTTCCTCATTCGAATGAGTGTTTGAATATGTTTACTAAATCATCAACAATATTGTGGCCAACCTCTTTTAATACCCTTGGAAGAAATAAAGGGACAGGATGATTTGTACTTATTCATCTTGTCAATTAGTTGCTGCAACTCATCTCTCCTAAACTTATGGTTTCTCATGGATGGTCACCGTCATACGTAAACCGGGGATTTGGTACTTCAGTTAGTCTTCTACCGTAAAGACTGTAGATATAGCTAAGTTAGCTAATACGCTAATTTAGCTAGTACGCTACTATTTAGCGTATTAGCTATATCTCTATCCCTAAATTTCATTATGCCATTTCTACCTTTCAGGAGATCTACAAAATTTTTAAATGTCTTTCTGCTGTTAACATGAACAAAATATTTCGCCGTCTTGGTTGACAAGGGAGAAACTATTTTAGTGAGTATAAAAGTGTCCTGTAATATTCTAAATTCATCTCTATATGAGCTCCACGTGACATTGACGGTCAATATTAGAATTTCAAGAGTGTTTAAATATTAGAACTTTAAGAGTGTTACTATTTAACTTGTGCAAGAAATCACGGGAATATAAAGGTACTCCACCACCTTCCCTTCCGTTCCTATCTTTGTGAAACATTTTGTAACCTACCATTTCAAATTCTCCTACAAAGACCTTGAATAAAAATGAATCCAGAATCCAGTTATTCCTATGATGCCAAAGTTCTCAGTTTAACTGCGCTATAAATTCCTATAGTTTGTTTCTAATTGATCTGACACTGAATAACATAATTTTAAGAGATTTTAAGTTGTTTCTTTTATTTGACCTGGGTCATTTCCCGAAGTAAGTGAAACTGATGCTAAGGGGAGCGTTTGATCAGACAATGCACTAGTTTCACTAACAACTGATGGAGTAGGATTTACACCACTGTCGGAGTAGGACAAACTACAGGTGCAGTGGGTTTAACTGCTGGTGGAGCAGGATCAGTTACTGGCTGGGGGTCCTAATTTAAAAAGATTATACAAGTTAATGTTCAGAAAACCGCAATATTTCTTCTTACTCTTTTGGTTAAAGTTAATCCCATCTGAGCAAAAGTAAATCCTACTATCGAAAAATGCCAAAAATCGACATACTTTATTCTTTTATTTTTGCAAATGTGTTTTACTCTGTTATTTATGCTAATAGCTTTACTTAAAGTACATCTACTTGCAAGTATTTTCAGCAAAATTACTACAACCGTTTCTATGTCAGAGTTTTTCTTAATCTTATCGTTTAGGTTTTTAAACTCGTTTACATTGCCCTTAGTCTGCTCTCCTGTCCCTCTCTGAAAAATGTCATTGCTATCAACATGTACGTACAATGATGGGACAACTTTTACTCTTGACGTTAACAATGTCTATTCCTGATTTAATGTCTGACTTGTGTCACCTGAAAAACATCTAAGTTTTCTTGGTTTCGTGTTTTGTTCCGAAAAAGTCCACTTGATTTCTGATTAGAGAATCCCCAATTAAAAAGGACTCTTCTTCGTCAGCAAGTCAAACCTACTTTTTATAGTGATGGGTTCAGAATCCTTGTATTTCGGTTTTGAGGGTCTTTTATTTTTAACTATTTTGAATTCTTTTTCTTTAGTCCCACTTCGGACTGCTCACTGTGGTTTCCAGACTGACCATGATTTGTTCTAAACGTTCAACCTTCTAGTTTATATCCGATGTTGGGTTTTCACTCTAGCTGTTTTCACTGGTTTGGAGTTCCAGTGCTACAATCCGAGCTTCAAGATTTTTTAGAATTTCCTTTAACTTCCTTTCCATGGTTTTCTCTAAGTCTGCAAAACAAACACACACTCAACTCAAAGGTGTAATGTCGCTAAAATTCCTTCAGGAAAGTCAACACACCAATGTTGAACTTTACATTTAAATCATTCAGCTTTCAGTTTTTTGTTTCTATTTTTATTGCAATTAACAATACTTAAGTGAAAAGAAAGGCAAAAGTAAAGAATTTGTCTATTTTTGAGAGGGTGAACGTTTTCCTCCGCTGTCTGGCCTACATGCCTCGGAAGGGATTAACACTTTCTCGATTACAATTTTCAAAGCAAAGGAAAAACAGTTTTACTTTAACTGTTTTAATGCTCTCTGCGACCCTCTTCGAAGGGATTAACACCTGCGAAATATTTCTCAAGACATAGCAAAAAAAGCTTTATGGTACCATAAATTATAACCATATAGTTGGTTACCTGACTTATAACTTC
Source organism: Bathynomus jamesi (assembly GCA_023014485.1). Lineage (NCBI taxonomy): Eukaryota > Metazoa > Arthropoda > Malacostraca > Isopoda > Cirolanidae > Bathynomus > Bathynomus jamesi. The sequence goes on from JAJOZX010000386.1 coordinate 714,828, forward strand.
GTTTAATAAATAAAGTTAATTCAGCTATAATTAAATACTAAGGCAAGGTAACTTAGATATGTTAAGTTAGATATGAAGGCACCGAACACTACTGTAAATATACCACTTTACTGGTGAGTTAATTTCACTGAAAAACAACTTATCAGAATAAGTGACACTGAACACTCGATAAACGCGCGTGTTCACAAGGAAGAATAGGTGAAGAGTGAGGAAGGAAAATGGTTGTTGTGTGTACAGGATAATTGTGATAAAAGGAAGTCGAAGAAGAAAGAGGGTGTACGAAGAGAGCAAGAAAAGTGTGAAGAGACTAGTGCGGCAGAAGAAACAGGGAGTAAGTAATAAGTTTGGAAGGAGGAAGGAGGTTAAATGTAGAGAATAAAAAGTTCTTCTGGAAGGAAGTGCGGAAGTGCAGAAATTAAACTAAAAAAATTTGATAGTAAGGGATGAAAATGGAACAATACTCATAGCGGATGTAAATCTCCAGAATAGATGGAAGGAGTATTTTGAGGGTTTGATGAGTGAAAGAGATGTGAGGTGTGCAAATATAAATATGATGGGATTTGGTGGTGTGAGGAGGACATGAGACAAAATGTCTGAGAACATAGCCATAAGTGAAAGTGGTAGTTCGGAAACTGAAAAATGGAAAAGCGGAGGTGTAGACGGGATATATAGGGAAATGATTAAGTATTAGGGTTTGAAAGGGTTAGAGTGGTTGTGGTGCATATGTCAGAGTGCATGGACAATTGGGATGTCGACTGGAAGAAAGCAGTACTTGTTCCAATGTACAAAATGAAAGGTGAAAGGAGTGAATGTAAGAACTACAGAGGTATAAGTCTGTTGAGTAGAGTGCGGAAGGATAGTGTTCAAACGAATTCGTGGTATTGCAGAATGCTTGGTGAGCGATGAGCAAGGAGGGTTCCGAGGTGGAAGAGGCTGTGTGGATCAAGTGTACGCAGTGAGACAAGTGATTGAGAAAGCATGTGAAAAGGATTGCAAGGTTATACATGGCTTTTGTGGATCTTGGAAAAGCATATGATTAAGTAAATAGAGAAGTTCTGTGGCAGGTCTTGGGTATATTTGGGGTTGATGGGAGACTCATGAATGCGGTGAAAATACTGTAAGTCATGTATGTGTGAAAGTAGATAAAGAACTGAGTGAATGGGTTGATATAAGTATTGGTGTGTGTCAAGGATGTGTGATGTCTCAGTGATTGTTCAATCGGTTTATGGAAGGAATTATGAGAGGGGTGTGTGACTTGAATAGGTGGGCTTATTGAATCTGTTGTATGCGGATGATGCTGTGCTCTTTGCTCACAGTGCGTGTGATATGCAAGAAGCTGTTAAGAGTTTTGTGGCGGTGTGTGAGAGAAGACTGTTGAAAGTAAATGTGGGTAAAAGCAAATTATTGATTGTGGAGAGTGAGGAAAATTCGGACTGTCATGTGACGGTGAACGGTGAAACACAAGAGGCGGTAGAATTTTTTAAGTATTCTGGATGTGTTTTGAACAAATGAAGTACTAGTACAGATAAAATTAATAATACTAGACAGGGAGAAATAGACAGGGAGAAAAGTGGCGGTTGTGAGGAATTAGAGACTGGGTAGGGAATTTAGGGGCCGACCGATAGTATTCCCAAAGTATCGGTACCGATACCGATAGTTAGAGCAAAGTATCGGCCGATACCGATACCGATATCTGTTCAAAATATCAAAGTAGGATTCAAAGAATGTAATTCGACACATGTACTGTAATTCAAAACATATATTTGAAGAAATGGAATTCACAAGATAAAAGTCATGTAATGGAAACAATATGTAATAAAAAAATTGTAATTAAAAAAATGTAACTCAATATAACAGTTCACTCAATAATCAAAATTGAGGAACTTCAGATTTTTGGAGAGGATGATTTGTTCCTCAGCGTTGATTGGGGTGATGCTGGCTCGTTTCGCATTGATTACATCTCCAGCCGTTGAGAAAAGCCGTTCAGAGTCAACTGATCCAGAGGGGCAGCTCATGTACTTCTCAGCAACTTTGGCAATCTCCGGGAAATCAGCAGAATGTTCTCACCAGAAAATGAATGGATCCCTATCCCCAGCGATCCGAGGTTGCGGCCAATAGGCGTCCAGGGCTGCTTCCACTCGTGCGTCTGGGACAGTGAACCTCGTGTCCGTATCCCTCGGTTAGGGTTCTTCAACTAGAATAGGACGAACGTGATCGTCGAGATCGCTACCTTCTGAATCGGAAAGGTTTTCCCAAAGAGCGATTTTCTTGGATGGAGAAACCGGACCACTTCGGCGGCGTTTCACGGCAATTGGACCTCCAGTACGCTTTCGTTGGGCCCCCTCCATGTGACTGTGTATCTCTTGTCTCAACAATTCCTTGGTCTTTTCTCGTATGTCGTCGTCTATCAGCCCAGCTCCTTTGAATCGGGGATCAACTGCTGTGGCTAGCAACAGTTTCTCATTTGAATTACGCTCTCGATATCTCTGTTCGAGAGAATCGCCAGCTGGCTCTTCAGAATCTTGACACCAGCATCATTCACTGAGCACGCTGCACAGATTCCTTTTGACAGAGATTTGACTGTAGGTAAAACTTCTGCAAAAAGCGAGTTTTCCTCACTGATTTGAGTCATGTAAATTTCTAGAAACATCTGGATAAATCGCGAACACACACGTAACTTCTCGAGCAGCCGGGAAGTTTCTATTTGGAAAGCGCCCGTTTTTTTTGTTCTTAGAAACAAAAACTATCGATATCGGTAGCTACTAACCATCGGTATCGGTACCGATACCGATATATCGGCCCGATACAGATACCGATACAACCACCGGTCGATGTCTAGTAGAGATACTGTGAGATGTTTACATGAAGGTGTATTTTAGTACCAACACTTTTGTATGAATGTGAAACATTGACATTGCATGAAAGGGAGAAGTCAAGGGTAAGAGCAGTTGAGATGGATAACTTGAGAAGTATGTGTGGCTGTACTGGACTGATATTGAAAAATCGTGTGGTTCTGGACAGATGTGATGTGCGAAAGTCACTGGAAGTGAAACTTGTGGAAAATGGGTTAAGATGGTTTGTACATGTTGAAATCTTGACGGAAGATGACAGAGTTGTGAAGGTGTATAATATGTTTGCGAAGGTAGAAGGAGGAGAGGAAGCTGAGAAGAAGGTGGATGGACATGGTGAATAACTGCGTAAGGAAGCGTGGACGGTGGACTTGATCTGGGTGGTGCACGAGAAGTGGCTGCAATAGATTCAGACATGTCAACTCACGAATTTTCCGTGAGGCTCACAGATTTTAAGTCTCAAACTCCCTTATGTGGGATATGTTTCCAGTTATCAAAATCAGGCACAGGCAAAATCAGGCAGAATCTCATGGATTTTCATACTTCAAGGTTGACGTCTCTGTAGATTAGAATGGAGGGGGGGTTTCTTAGAGGTATATAAGTTCGGGACTCTGTCTCTTTTATATTTGACAATGCCTTGAAGCACCACCACACATGGCGTATGAAGCGCCGCAAGGGTGGAATTTAGCCAGTCCAGTGTGAATGAATGTGTAGATTTTAGTTTCTACCTTTTCTTTTCTTACTTTCTATATTTTATATCTGAGCATGTTTGCCTTCTGACTTCAACTCTTTTAGGAAATGAGATTTTTAATGATACACACACACACACACACACACACACATATATATATATATATATATATATGTGTGTGTGTGTGTGTGTGTGTGTGTATATATATATATATATATACATACACACACGAGCACATAGTGTGTGTGTGTGTGTGTGTGTGTGTGTGTGAGTCTTTTACCGTTTCTGCCCGATAAAAATTGCTGCAGAGACTGAAATGTGATGCGAGATATTTCTTCTTTCTGTGCAAGTTTTAATTCTCTCCTTTTGGTTCTTTTTTCTTTGTTTTGGTGTTTGAGGAACATCAAAAGGTCACCGACATTTAAGGAATTGAATTTATTGAAATCGAGACATTTCATATTCTTCACGAATGTAGAGCATATATATATATATATATATATATATATATATATATATATATATATATATATATATATATATATATATATATATATACGGGTGTCCCATTAAAATGGTTACACATCATATTAACATAAAGGTGTCCCCAAAAAACGATATACTCTTTATAGCATCATATATTTTATAATTTAATGAAAAACCAAACAATATATTGTTATAGCAATTGCCAATGAAAGGTAAATTAGTAATCTAAGTGATCAAAATGTTATAGCGAGTTGTTTGCATATAAAATTTTATTAACTACGCCAAGTGCTCAAAATGTTCTCCGGCGGCATGAATGCACTTTTGAATGCGTCGACTAACTGATTCGCAGACATGGACTAATGTGGATGCTGTGATGGTCCCGCACTTTTCCCTAATTGCATCCTTAAGGTGTTCGAGTGTTGCAGGTTTGTACCATAAACTGCATCCTTCAGGTAGCCCCACAAGTAAAAATCAAGTGGAGTCAAGTCCGGTGAACGTGGAGGATACTCAACGCTTCCTCTTCGTCCTATCCAACGGTTAGGCAACGTTTCATCGAGGTACCTTCTGACATCACAATGATAATGGGGGGGGGCTCCATCTTGTTGAAAGTAAAAGTCGTCGTTTCCAAACAACTTCCGAACTGCAGGTATAATTTCTGTCCGCAACAGTAACTATTATATTTTTAGCCAAAAACCAAAACTTAAACCTCAACTGGCAGAATTGAGCGTCCACTTTTCATGGCACATAACATGTCCGTTTCAAGATGGGAATGAACTCAGAATGGTCCCCTGAGTTTTTTATGATACACACAGACCGTGCATGGAACAAGGAACTCTTCTGGGATAATTAAATCCACTATAGTCCGAATAAGTAATGGTAAATGACAAATACCATAGTTGATGTATTCAATCTGACGTTGATGTATTTAATCTGACGTGAAGGCAGCGAGTCTTTTGCTTATATTGAGGTTCTAAATGTAGCAGGCCTAGGCTGCTTTAAATCCTAGATTCATGTCCCAAAGCTGGATCCTGTCTGCTTTGCAGATAGCTGGTGAGGGAAGCTATATTTATGGGACCTCTTTGCGAGTGACCCGTTGCCCGCGTCGGGCTAGCATCATGAAAAGAAAAACTATGGTATTTGTCATTTACCATTACTTATTCGGACTATAGTGGATTTAATTATCCCAGAAGAGTTCCTTGTTCCGTGCACGGTCTGTGTATCATAAAAAACTCAGGGGACCATTCTGAGGTCATTCCCTATATATATATATATATATACCTTTGGTAACCTTTGGTTAGCTTCCGCCCGAATTGTTCATTCTGACTAAGGTCAAGTTTTTCACTCCACCTTAGACCTACAGTTTAACGTGGAATCCGAACCACGCCCCATCAGCAGCCCAGCGTCTTAACCACTAGGCCACCTAGGGTACCCATTTATCTACCAACCACTTTCTTTATTGTGTGGAAGGATGAACAGCTGGGTTTTGCTGCGCGCCGGCTGCCGTCGGGTCTCGAACCCGAGGCCGATGGATTCGTAGTCAGCGACGCTAACCACTACACACCGAGGCGCTATATATATATATATATATATATATATATATATATATGTGTGTGTGTGTGTGTGTGTGTGTGTGTGTGTGTGTGTGTGTGTATATATAGCAACATGCACACTTTAGATGATAGTAATATGCGCTGATGTATTAGTATATTTATAGTACTTAGTAATAGTAGTATAGTAGTATAGTAATGGTGTATTGTACTTAAATAACAATAGTATCCCTTGTTACAGGAAATGGGGGCATTGCAGTTATCGTTTGAGCAACGTAAGTGGATTCTGAAGCACTACTGGAAGACGGAGAATGTGGCTGAGGTACAGAGACATTGGAGAAATGAGTTTGGAACATTACCACCATCACGGGTAACAATTACAAGATTACGTGATAAGTTTGAGACTGACGGAACAGTGCAAAACGTCAACAAAGGCCGATCTGGAAGACGTCGCACTTCAACTGACAATGAAAGTGTTGAGACCGTGTTACAGGCCTTCACAAACCATCTAGGACGTTTTGGCGCCGACATTTTGGCGCTGGACGTTTTGGCGCCGCCGTTTGGGCGCCACTGTTTGGGCGCCGCCGTTTGGGCGCGGAGCCGGTTTGGCGCCGCCGTTAATTAGTATTAAGTGTTAAGTAGTAATATTTGGTTATTAACCTGAAGTGCTGTCTGCCTTTTCAGATAAGTTGTGTTGTTGCCCTTAATAGCATAAATGTCTGAAAATATATCAAGTAAGAAAGGGAAACAGAAGTTTTCACATAATGGATATTTGTATGTGTTTGATAAATGTAGCAAGCGCGACCCTTCGTTACTTTTTCGGCGGTGCGAGCAAAAGAGTCAGTGTATTATAAGGTGTATATATAATATGGGTACTTTTCCGTTATCTGCCCCATTGACGATTGGTAAGGTTCATTCATGATATTTTCGTTAAAACTAACAACAATATCACAACTTAACCTAACCAATCGTCACTGCCCGGTTAGGTCAACTGTACGCCCTTGACGATTGGTTAGGTTAAGTCGTGATATTTTCGTTAGTTTTAACAAAAATATCACGACTTAACCTAACCAATCGTCAAACGGCGCCCAAACGGCGGCGCCAAAACGTCAGCGCCAGAATGTCGGCGCCAAAACGTCCCATTCCGCTTCACAAACGCTCCAAATAAGTCTACAAGGCAATGTTCTCGTGAGACTGGTGTTTCTAAATCCAGCGTTCATCGCATTTTGCGACGTGAAAAGTGGAAACAGTACATACCTAGACTGCTCCATGCAATGAATGAGGACGATCCAGATCGTCGAAAAGAATTTTGTGAGTGGTTTTTGCACATGTGTGATGAAAAACAATCTTTTCCTGATTTCATTGTTTGGTCCGATGAAGCCACTTTTAAACTTAATGGTACTATCAATCGACACAACTGTGTGTACTGGGCCACCGAAAATCCAAACGTAACAGAAGAACGAGCACTTAATCAAGCAGGAGTGTCAGTGTGGTGTGGTCTGTCTTCCAGAGGACTGATAGGGCCATTTTTCTTTGAGGACACTGTCACAGGTGCTGCTTACTTATCAATGCTGCAAGACAACAATGTACCTTCAATCAGAGCTGTTTATTTGGAAGAAGAGTTTTACTTTCAACAGGATGGCGCGCCACCACATTACCACTACAGGCCTTGAGACACGAAATTGAAATAGCCTGTGCCAACATTCCACTCCGAACAATCCGAACAGTATGCCGATCTGGTGCGCGCCGTTGTCAAGAATGTATTGATGCTAGTGGCTGATATTTCGAACATTTAAACATTAAAGAAGCCTATTTGATATCTATTTACTATCCGCCTATTTTGCTTATTGATATATATGTTAATATGATGTGTAAACATTTTTTTGGGACACTCTATATATATATATAATATATAATATATATATATATATATATACACACACACACACACACACACACACACACACACATATATATATATATATATATTATATATATATATATATATATATATATATATATATATATATAATACACACAAAACTGATATGCGATAGAAACGCGTTCTTTGAAGAAGAACTACAAGGGGAAAGTAAACGGACTTCGACTTTACGACAAATAATATAACACAAACTATAGGGAAACTAAAAGCACACTCAGCGGCAGGACCGGACAAATGGAATGCCACACTGATCAAAAACTGCAAGAATGCAATCGCTGAGCCCTTATATTGGATATGGAGACGATCACTAGACATGGGAGAAATACCGAGCATCCTGAAGAGCACGAACATAGTTCCCATATATAAAGGAGAGATCGGTCCGAGGCCAAAAACTATAGGCCAGTGTCGCTTACACCTCATCAGTGTCGCTTACAATCTCACCAACAGAGCTGGGCAATAAATACATTGAATGTATTTAAATACTAAATACTAAATACATGGGAGAAATGTATTTAAATACTAAATACTAAATACATGTTACGAATGTATTTAGATACTAAATACAAAATACATCAATTGTATTTAAATACATTTGTAAATACATTTTAAATACATACAAATTTTAACATATGCATTCACTAATTCATGAGTAACAACAATATAAATGCTTGATAAAGGATAAAGAAATAGTACAATCTAATTTCCGATTATATATTTCCATTTTTAGAACAAAACAAAAACAAAAGAACTTAGAACTTACGATGTTCAACCAGTGACATATTATACTCATTATATCATTGCAAAATGAGTAACAATTAATGAGTAATGAGACATAAACGTAAACATAAGACGTAAACATAAACATAAGGCACCTTACGAATTCTCTTTTATTTCACGGTTGCTGCGGATCAAAACCAGAACGTGTATTAAACCAGAAAAAGTATTTACATTTTTATATTTTGAGTATTTAAATACATTGTATTTAAATACCCATTATAGTATTTAAATACATATTTAAATACATGAAAAACAATGTATTTATAAATACAGTTCTAAATACACAAATGTATTTAAATACGTATTTAAATACAAATGTATTTAAATACTGCCCAGCTCTGCTCACCAATATACCCAAATTGCAATACTGATCAGTCCTAACATGCCCATATAAAAAAGAAGACATTAGAGAACTAGAAGGAATTCAGAGAAGCTTCACAGCCAATATCAAGGGGTGCAAAGAACTAAACTACTGGGAAAGGTTACGCGAATTAAACCTATATTCACTGGAAAGGAGGAGAGAGAGATACACCATTATTTACACTTGGAAAATAATGGAGAAACTAGTCCCTAATCTTACTCTGAACCCTGTAACTCCCCAAACAACAGTGGAAAGTAGAAAAGGAAGACTTTGTCGTATTCCCAAATTAAAGGCTAGACAGGGAACATCCTTAAACCTGAAAGAAAATAGTTTTGTTGTGAGAGGACAAAAGCTGTTTAATTAGCTGCCCAAAGACCTAAGAAACACGAGTGGTGTTGCAGTGGACATCTTCAAAATAAGATTAGACGCCTGGCTCAGAACAATCCCCGATGAGCCGGGAGGTGGAGAGTACAAGAAACCAACTCACTACTTGACCAGGCCAACTCGAGAGGATGGGCGACAAGCTTGAATTTCGTGAAATGAGGAATCATCGTGCGGAACCTTTGAAAGGTTGAAAGGTATATATATCAGCAGAACGAAAAAGTGTTAATTGTTAGTTATGGAGACAAAAAACAAATTAATTTCTTTAATATGAAATTCTGTAAGTGACAAATTTATATACAAGAAAGAGAAATTCTTATTAAATTTCCCATCAGGTCAATTCGGTTCAAGTAAGTGACAGAAAATGAATCTGAAATTACAGATATTTTTAAATTTAACCTGTTCACCTTTTTGAGGGACGAATGTATGCAGACCTAGCTAAAATTTACATCGGACCCATAGAGATTTCGTGGACGGGTAACCAACGACATTCCGATAACCTAATTTAATCTAACTGCTTATGCTAACCTAACCTAACCTAACAATATATCCCTAAGAAACTTGTCGAAAAGATTTATCCATTATTTTTATCCGAATTTTGGTATTTTCCAATATAACTGAATTTCAATTTAATTTAATTTAATTTCAAGAACCAACTGGTCCTTACGCAAAATCCCTGCCCAGCCATGCCCTCCTACGAGGGCCCCAAATGAGGCGGGATGCTGCAGTGGGGGTCGATCTTCAATCGTCGTTCGAAGCAAACAAAAATAAGTAAAAATAACTGCCATCCACCACAATCGGCACCCATAAAATTAATCTCTAGCAATCACGCTTGATTTCAAAATTTAGTTACATGCTCTTTTTTTTCCGAGTATGTATAACGAATATGAGCTTGGTAATTAGAGGGCTTATCAAATGGCTTTCATCAAAACCAGAAACCCAGGAGAAAGTGGAAGAATCAAACTTTTCCTATTAAAATCTGAGGAGCGTTTATCTGATTCATTTTGAGGAGCAGAAATCCAAAAATAGAAGGAAAAAGATTAGAAAGGAAAAAATTAGTAAATAAGTTTGCAGAATTAGTAAAGTGGAAAATCTTAAAGAAAAAGAGCATTGTAGAAATTGTAACGCAATTCAATGTAGTTTAAACAGTTTTCAAGTTAAATTTGCTAAATTTGTGAAATGGTGGTGGGAGATTTATTTGTATGTGTGGTGAGAGATTTATATGGTTGAATATATAATCTATCTATAATATAACTGAGGCAGATTCTGTCAAAAAATAATTGAGTCTGTCAAAAAAATTATTTCAAAATAGTTCATGGGCCAGATAGAGTTGGTGGTACCAAAATGTAGTACCAAATGATCTTTTTTACCAATAAACAAGAGTGGTACACTGATGTCAGAAATGCTTGCTGGACATTCCAAATGAATAGCTGTATCGATTTACAAGAGTTTGAAGTTTGATTCTGCAATAGTTGTGTCTGGCCAATAGAAATCGAACTACAGTATTTTGAAATATGTTGTTCTGTTCTCCCTTACACATTTTTCTTTAATCCAAACTTATTATATGATATTGAAATACATTATCTGAAGGTACAATTTGCCGAGTAAGAACAAAATCCGTGCAATATTTTCTTAATTTACTTTCGCACTCTGAGTGGTGGATGGCATCCACCCTCATGTTGACAGATCATGAGGAAGCTTTATTACATACATAATTAAATATGTACGTCAAAAATATTTCAGTTCTTATTTTCAGGTAAATAATAGCCACGGTGTATTTTTTTTGTGTTGGTGTCTTTCTTTCTTCAATTTCTTCTATTTCAGATGTCATTGATTTGATTTCGTCACCATGGATTCAGCGGATAGTGACTATGAACCCACGCTTTCAGTTCCAGCTAAAAGAGCCAAAGTTGACACTGGAAAGTAAATAATTTGCAGTCGGCTTGTACCAATATGCGACCTGACCAAGTCAAAGGACATCGCATCATGGCAAACACTGCATTGGAGAAACTTCAAGCCGAAAAAAATGCATGCGCACTGCGCAAGAATATCTGACCTTAGTCCAGAAGTCAGACAAACCCAAAGGCAGGTTGAGTGTAACAAGTCCAGGGTGTATCCTGCAAACTGTATTTTTTTTGTGAAAAAGGCAACAAATACATAAAAGGAAGTCGCACCCGTGAAAATCTAATCCATTGTGTTGACTTACGAGCAGAGGGCACTGTTCAAGAGGAAGAAATGAAGCTGAACAAGAGGATATTGGCTCTAACCTCGCGTGACATTGTGGCCGCCGAAGCTCACTACTATAAATCTTGTTACATTTCCTACACAATGCTTAGGCCAGAACGAAGAACTGGCAGTAGTGCTGAGGAACATGGGGAGTCCGAAGCATATGCAATGGCCGAATCAACCACCTTTGACATGTTGTTTGACTACGTCAGCTCAAACATAGGGTGAAACTGCCAATGAGTTGTTTCTTAACACAAGACTTAAGTAAGGCTCTTATTTCTATGACAAACTCCCAAAGCTTAAGCTAAAGGCAAAACCAAGGGCCAAATTAAACAAGGAAACCATCCTAAAAGCAGATCATCGTCTATTCGGATGAATGCTGCTGATAGACAGCAGTAGAAAAATGAACATGGAAGAAGTACTACGTCACCCCTTGGACCCTTACCCTGGTCCTTGGCAAATAGTGATGGAACACTCAAAAAAACTAACAAAGCCGCGCTGGAGAGATATCTTGAGAAGCAGCTCTCCTCAAAAGAGACTGTCACACTGCTATAGGCGACCATAATTGATGGTATGGCACTACTGCAGAAATTAAATGGTGACAACGCCATATTTGCCGAATTATCAGAACAGCATTGCAAAGGTGCCCTGCCAGTGACAGAGTTGATGTTGTGTTTGATGTATATAGGGGGAACTCGATCAAACAGTCTGAAAGAGAAAAGAAAAAGGGGGGTCAGATGATGGAATTTTGTTTTCCAAGATAGTAGCAGCACATCGAGTTAAAAACTAGAGGCGTCTTCTGTCATGGCCAGCTAGCAAAGAGAAACTAACTCATTTCTTTGCGGAGAACTGGCAGGGAAAGCAAGACGACATGTCGAGAAAGTTGAGACAACACAAGAGGAGGTAGATACATGACTACCCTTGCACACCAAACATGCAGCAGACTCTGGCTCCAAGTCAGTAATAGTAGCTGTGGAAGAGACAGATGTGATGATTTTATGCATAACCTTCGGAAGCAGGATCACTTGTGAAATCTACATACGTTGTTGTACACGAAACAGAACTAGGCTTATCAACATCAACACCCTCCCTGCTACACTAGGGAATGATGTATGCACAGCTGGGTTGGGTTTACATGCTTTCATTGGCTGTGATACGGTCAGCGCCTTTTCGGGATGAGGTAAACTCAAAGGCCTGAAGCTCATTTGCCAGTGTCATGTATTCAAAGATGCCTTCACAGCATTGAATGAGAACTGGTATTTGCCTCATGAACTCTTTGAAGTTCTCCAGGCATTCATATGTAGATTGTATGCTGCTCGCACTTCAATCTGTCATGTAAATGACCTTTCCTTCCAACTATGGTGCGCAAAGAAAGGAACAGTGGAATCGAAACAACTGTCTCCATTTGAAGATTGCTTTTACCAGCAGGGCTGGTGAAGAACTAACTACCAGAGCGCAATATAGACACGCAGTCTGGTAGCAGCTCCGGATGTACCAGCTCCCCAGAACAACAACGGGTGGATGACAGGAAAGGATGGCAAACTGGAGATCCTGTGGATCACTGGTACTCCTGCACCTCAGGTCATTCTGGAGTTTGTATCCTGCAAATGTCGTCACAACTGTCGACGTCCAAGCTACCAGTGCATGTCTCTTGGACTAAAGTGCACAGAGGAGTGTGCGCTTCAAGACTGCGTCAATATGATGGATGCGGACGATCCAGCACAGGATATATTTGCTGACGAGGGTAAAAAGGAAGAATTTTTTTAAATCTGATCCTACAAAGGGTAATGTGCTCAAATTATGTGCGTATCAACAAGTTGTTTCAATATATGTGTGTGTCAGTTCATCAGTATAACTGGTATGTAATCACTCAGCATTACAATACCCGTGTGTATTTTATCTATATGCTGCTGTATCCACCAAAGGAATGATGAATTCATAATAATCTCGACTCTATAACACTGGGTAACAAAATTTGAAAAATTTTCTGTTTATTGTGATTTTTCTGTCGTTTCTTAATGATTTCGGGGCGCTGATTCCAAAAATGATATTGGTTTTGCTCTATCATCAACCGTTTCAAAAATATAGGTTATCACACTTTTCACATGGCAAAGTATATAAAGAAGGCTAACATAAATATTTTCTGAAAATAAAAACACTATTGGAAATTAATGTTTATTGAGCCAAAATTGTTTGACAAACCCAAAATGGTGCAAAGGATATAATATATATCATGAGGAGAACCGATAAGAGAATAACAAGCCTCGTTATGCAGTGTGCGTTCCTTAAAAATGCACTGAAGAACGCGACTTCCGCGTATGAACATTCTTATCCTTTCTGATCAGCGACCATACGTAGTCTCCCATCATGGAAGCATCCCAATGGCCTGGTACCTTTTCTCCATCGTTTGAATATCTTGATGGAATCTTTCGCCATGTTCTTCACTCACATCGCCCAGGTTATCACGAAAAAAGTCTAGATGTGAATGCAGATAGTGTAATTTTAAAGACATACGGCACCCCATTTTGCCATAGCACTTAATCAAGTTTGACACTAACTCCTTATAGTTTGGTGCTTTATGGTTGCCTAAAAACCCACGAACCACATCACGGAAAGTACACCAATCCTCTTTTTCGATCGGAGTCATCTTGGCTTCAAGGTTCTTTGAATTCAACAGCGCCTTCACTTGTGGTCCTACAAAGATGTCAGCCTTGACTTTGGCCTCAGAGAGTTTAGGGAACATGACCCGAATCTGTTAGAAAACTTCCCCTCCAAAATCTAACGCAGTTACAAACTGCTTAATTAGACCCAACTTAATATGGAGAGGTGGTAGCAGAACTATGTCAGGCTTCACAAGAGGTTCCCTGAGTACATTGTACTTTCCTGGTTGCAGTCCTTCACGTGGAGGCCACTGAACTGTTTTATAGTGCTCAGTTGAAGCCCTGCTATCCCACAGGCAAAGAAAACATGAATATTTAGTAAACCCTCCTTGTAAACCTAACAGGAAACCAATCATTTTGAAATCACCACACACGTCCCAGTTATATTGTTCATACCTGATTTGAGTGAGCAATTGTTTGACATTTTCATAGTCCTCTTTCATTTGAACAGAATGTGCAACTGGTATAGATGGATATTTGTTCCCATTGTGGAGTAGAACAGCTTTTAAACTCCGAGGTGAACTGTCAATAAACAGGCGCCACTCTGAGGGTACATGCGTTAACCCAATAGCTGTGAATAGACCATTAACCTCGCTGCAATAACAGAGAGAGCCATTGACATCGTAGAACCTTGCAAACTCTTCATGCCGCTTTCGGTATACAATGCTCTTGCAGTCTTCTCCAAGCAAATTCCACTCTTTGAGTCTGGAGGTCAGAAGCTCAGACCCTGATTTCGTCAGACCCAAATCTCTAATTAAGTCGTCCAAATCCCTCTGATTTGGAAAGTGAGGGTTTGTACTGAAAGTTACTGTATATTCTTCATCATGACTGTCCTCACCAGCCGACATCTCAGATGAGCTAGCTGCATCCTCATTTTCAACCTGCAAAGCAAAGAAACAAAATATAGGCATAGATATCTATGTAGAAGAGCATCAGCACTAAGAAAAATCGACACATAATGACCCACAGTCTGTAAATACAGAAGGTAAAGTAATGGATAGATAACTGTTCTGGTGGACGTGGTATTGGAAGACCTTCGCCATGTGGTACAGGAGCTATGGACGACGCTATGCTTGGATACTGAAGAGTCTGCCTTCCTTTAACTTTCCTGTACTTAGAAACATCTACCATGCAGTAGTAGCAATCATCGTGGTGGCTCTTTGGTTCTCTCCATATTCTGGGTACCGCATCCGACGACATTATTAATCCAAGATCCCTGACTTGTGGATTTGGTTGTTATCTGTTTGGCTTGCAGAGTTTTGTACCCTTTTTTCTGTAGCTCCTTGTTATTACCATATCTTAGAAGTTGGAATTTTTCTTCGTTGAACTTCGTATTGTTCTCTTCTACCCACTGGAATATTGTTTCAATGTCGTTTTGTAATTTTCTTCTGTCATCTTCGTTCAATATTTCCTTGCATATCTTTGTGTCATCTGCGAAGCATGATATAAGACTGTCGTTAATATCTACATCAATATCTGCAATCATTATTATGAACAGCAAGACAGCTAACACTGTCCCTTGTGGGACAGAGCTCACGACTTCCGAGACTTCCGATTTAACTCCGTTTACCACCACCACTCTTTGTGTTCTTTGCGTCAAGAAATTAAATATCCACCTTCCTAGCGTTCCAGTAATTCCTGTATTCTTAAGTTTGTGTGCTATGATTCTATGGTCACATTTATTGAAGGCTTTTGCAAAGTCCGTATATATTACATCTATGTTTTGTCCTCGACACAATGTTTCTAATATTTTCTCCTGGTGGTCTAGTAGCTGTGATGGGCATGATCTTCCATCCCTGAAGCCATGTTGATTTGGGTTGCTTAAGTCTTTTTCTTGTAGGTAGTAGGTAGTTTTGCCTCTAATTATACGTTCAAAACACTTTATAAGATGTGAGGTGAGAGCCACTGGCCGATAATTCTTGGGCATTGCTTTGTTACCACATTTCAATAGGGGGCAATGTTCGCGTTCTTTAAGGGGAGTGGAATTTGTCCTGTGTCGAGTGATTTTCTCCATCGTAAGTATAGCGGTTTGGCAATACTCTCTTTGCATTTCTTCAGAAACGTGGCACTCCATGTGTCTGGCCCTGGCGCTGAATTTTCTCGCATCCGTGATAAGGCCGTAATTACATCTTCCGTGAACTCGAAGTCCATTAATAGGTTTGTACCGGAATTTGTTCTTGGTTGATCTGTATCTATGTCGAAAAATTCGTCTGGGTTTTCCACTTCCATCTCGGACTGAGGGGTGCTAAGCACAGAGTTAAATTGTTCCGTAAGCAGTTCACTTATTTCTTTCTGGTCATTGTGTATTCGGCCTCCGCGTCTATCAACAGACCAATACTCTCCTTATACTGCATTTTCCTTTTCGAAAACGTGTAGAAGTGTGTATATATATATATATATATAATATATATAATATATATATATATATATATATATATAAGCAAACGGATTTCGTGTTTCCTTTTCCCTGTGGTTGTTTGCTTATTAAAAAGATCACGTGTTGTTCTGTGATTTATTGCATATATATAATAATAATAATATATATATATATATATATATATATATATATATATATATATATATATATATATATATATATATATATATATATATATATATAAAGAACGACCCTTGTGTAGAAGACCGCTACCTTTTAATGTTACAAAACTTCCTCCTCCCTCATCTTACGATCTTAAATCTTGTGGTTCAAACGAGTTTCTAACGAGACTGAGCTACCTGTTCTTATGCTTTGAATGTTAGGGAATTTTTTTAACCGCACTTTCGCAGGAAGATCAACTGAGAGAAGAGGAAAATTTCCGTGTTCCCAAGATTACCTAACGTAGCCCCTTTTATGGGATCATATTTAAGAACATGACTCCACAAAACCTCAACATTTAGCAGAACTTAGGCGCGAACCGAAACTGTCCGCCAATCACTCAATTACAAATCTAAAATATTTTTCAATCCATACAAAATAAGGTAGAACATTATATCGTTCAAGACAAGATTTCCGGATCACCTGAAGATCCGTTACCACAGCCTTTTTTAGTTAGCTTTATAAGACTAACTCACGAAAATATCACGACCTAACCTAACCAATCGTCAAGGGCGTACAGTTGACCTAACGATTGGTTAGGTTAAGTCGTGATATTTTCGTTAGTTAGCCTTATAAAGCTACCTAAAAAAGGCTGGGGTGACGGATCTTCAGGTGATCTAGATTTCTTGAATTGTAACCTATTGTTCTTAGTGAACGTGCACATTTTTTCGAGTGTCCAGTATCAATGATTTTGAAAACATGTTTTTCAGTGAAATTAATTAAGCAGTATAAGTGGTATATTTACAATAGTGTTCTGTACCTTTATATCTAACTTAACAAATAGTGTTTTGCCGTGTCTTGAAAAATATCTTTGCAGAAGGTATTTAATCCCTTCCGAGGTACGTAAGCCAGACACCATGGGAAAACGGTCACCTTCTCAAAAATGAGATATGTTCTCATTTACTTTTGCCTTTCCTTTTACTTAAGTACTGTTAACTCTTTGACGACCGGTATACATTTCTTTGAACTTAAAAGTTTAGGTGTTATTGGTATTCACAATTAGATATGTTAGTAACTATAGTCACTTAAATGACCCATTTTGGGGTTAATTTTCCAACAACTAAACGATACCTGTATAAACATTTAGATGTATTTGTAGAAACGTTGCATCATTGTACAATTTATATTATTATTTCGCTGGGACACACATGTCCCGTGGTCCTCAAAGAGTTAACTGCAATAAAAATAGGCAGAATATGACAGGCTCAGTTAAACTGAAAGTCTAATGCTTTAAATGTAAAGTTCAGCATTGGTATGTTAACTTTCCTAAAGGTAATTTCAGCGACATTACAACTATGAGTGTATTTGTTCTGTAGACTTAGAGATAACCATAAAAAAAATTTAAAGAGCTAAAGGAAATTCGAAAAAATCTTGAAGCTCGAATTGTGGCACTGGAAATCCAAACAAGTGGAAAAGGCCGGAGTGATAACCCAACATCGGATATAAACTCGAAGGTTGAACGTTTAGAATAAAGCATGGCCCACCTTGAAACCACAATGAGAAGTCCGAAAAGTAGGACAAAGGAAGAAGTATTCAAGGTAGTGAAAAATAAAAGACCCTCAAAACGAAAATACCAAGTTACCCATGACCATAAAAATTAGGTTTGACTTACTTATTGACGAAGAGGAGTCGATTTTAAATCAACTGGACAAAGCAAAATACAAAACCAAGAGAAAACTTAGATGTGTTCCAGGTGCCACAATTAATCGGGAAGCAGAAAACATTAGCTGAACGTGATGAAGAAGCAAGAGTTACCTCACTCTGTAAAGTTAGTCCTAAAGATTATTTTGCCCTTGTTAACAGTAGAAAGCCAATAAAAATTTTGTAGGTTTCCTAAAAGTTAGAAAGGGCATAGTGAAATTCAGTGATGTAGCTATAGCTAAACGTTAAACGAGTTCTTCATTAAAAAATAAATGCAAAACTTCACTTTTTTACGTGGAGGTCGAAATGTGACAATAAAACCCACACTAATAGACGGAGTTTATTTCTACAACAGTTTCGCAAAACAGGAGAAAGCTGGTGTCTACAGCATTCCCTGTAAAAATTGTGATTTAGTATATGTAGGAGAACCTGGAAGAAATATTGAAACTTGTTTAAAGAACAAAATATGCCTTCAGATGTTGTAATACAACTAATGCAATTTTTTTATCACGCCAGCCAAAATAACCATGCCATAGATTGGGAATTAAGTAAGTTACTTTATAAATGTAGTAATTATGTCAAAAGAAAAATAATAGAATCTGTATGTATAGAACAGGAAGATAATTTTAATTTGTGTGAAGGTACTTATAAGCTGGACCTTTTAATGAGATTCTTGGTCAAAAAATCCCTTCCGGTGTCGGGTGAACAGGATCTAACCTAGGTGTGAATTTCTTAATGGTCTCTGGCCTTCTAGAGTGTTCCTTACCTTTCCTGGATTGTTTCCTTACTCACTTTTGTTCATTCGTTTTTCTGTATCCACCCGAAGAGGATGCCAGTGGGCATCGAAACTGTTGTAGAAATTAACTCCGTCTATTAGTGTGAGTTCTTCATTACAGAATTCACAGAAGAAGATTTAACTGAAGTACCAAATCTCGGATTATGTATGACGGTGACCATCCATTAAAGATTATAAGTTTTACGAGAGATGAGGTGTAGTAACTAATTGACAGGTTAAATAAGTATCATACAAATCATCCGATCCTGACTTATTTCTTCCAAGGGTATTATTAAAAGAGGTTAGCCACAATATTGCTGATGATTTAGTAACCATATTCAAACTATCATTTGAATTAGGGAAAGTTTCAAGTAGGAATTATAAAGTGTAATACCAATCTTTTATAAAATGGCGATAGGCAAAATCTTTGAAATTACCGCCCGATCAGTTTAACATCAATTTTTTTTTTATGTAAGAAGGAGGGGGCTAAGGGCAACCGCCCGCAAAAGTGACCCCTCGGCAGAAGAAAGAGAAAGACAAAAACAAAGTCCCCAAGGCTCAACGATGCCATTTTTCTTATTTTTTAATATAAGATTTGAAAAGGTTGTGTAGTGTGTAAGATGCATGTATGTGTAGTGAGGAATAGAGGGTGTGTTTGAGAGCATGCTGGAGTGCTCACAGTGTACATGAGACACAGAAAAAGATCGGCAAGTTGTTGCAAGCCATTATTACAGAACGTATTTTGTATCACCTTGAATCAACCAATTTAATTTTTTATTCTAAACATGGATTCAGGCGGCATAGATCTTCTCTAACAACCTTTTAAGAACTTTTCTATAATATTTATACTTTATACGACACAACTACAGCTATACAGTAGATATAGTGTAGTTCGACTTTCAAAAAGCCTTTGACAAAGTCCCTCACGCGACATTGATGACTAAAGTTAGAGGACTAGGAATTACCGGGCTCATTCCCAACTTGATTGAAGATTGATTAAGAGATAAAAAGCAGAGAGCGATAATAAATGGAGTGGCTTCGGAGTGACCATCCGTCGTCACCAGGGGAATTCCACAGAGTTCCATTTTGGCTCTTTACTTTTTATCATCTATATTATAATATTAACGATATAGACGTTGTGCTCCTAAGTACAGTTCCTAAATTTCCAGACGATACCAAATTAGGAAATTATTCTCACTTAATACCAATCCGACGAGGAATAATGGCTTTAAATTGGAACTAAAAACATTTAGGACCTCTATCTGCGGTAATTTCTTCTCTTATAAAATAGTTAATATCGGAGGTTGTTTCAAGCCAAAGTGTAAATATGTTTAAAAATAGGCTGGACAAAGTTTTGAATACACTCAGGTTTAAGACTGTTCTCACATATAACATGCGAGTATAATTTAGGAATCTATAAGATAAGTATTTTGAAACTAGTATAATAACGTAACCCTGCGGGAGTTTTTTTAAGCATTTACTCCTATACTTTATCCTCCCTCCACGTCAGAGAGACGTATCTGGTTGCATTGCGCCCCGCATAGCATAATCAATCATCGAACAACCCATTTTTTTATCACTTGCCTCATAAACACCTCAAGTGGGAGACTCTTGAATTCGCCATAGCAACAACGGATGATCACCCTTGAAAAACCTTCATTCTCCATGAGAGACAAGTATCCGAGAATACAGGGACCTCCCACTGATATCCTTCGGCGGAAGGATAGGAGACCCAAGTTGAAACTCGGCGACATTCATAGAGTTGGCAGGCACATACACATCATAAACATCCAATTACAGAAAACACGCTTACACACTTGCCTGCCTTGTTAACATGTCTAAGAATAGAGAAGATAAGTATTTTGTAGAAATAGAAAATTTCCTAATGAACAAAAAAAATGCATGGTATGGATTAGGTGAAGTAGAGTTGCGTTTCTACTATCACTATTTCTTTCTTTCTCTTCTTTCTCTTGGGTGACTGGGTGCACGTGACGATTGAGGGTATGGTATGGAAAATCTAATTTCCGTTTTCAATTCCTGGTTCAACCACTTTCCTGTAGAAGCATTTTATCTCTTTGCCGGCAGTCGCCACGCGAATGAGAGGGAATGGAGCGTTACTTCTATTTCTGTGTGATGGCTTTGCGCGTACATGGGTGTAGACATGGAGAGTTTGGCCTTTTCCTCTTTCTTAATCCTTTTGGGGCTATCCTAGATTGAGCCATGGGGTCTTTGTTAGCCCGATACTTCGGTAAATAGTTCTGTAAATATTTTGTATAAAATCAAAACCATATGTTCGAGGTTTTTGTGACGATACCAGATAGTTGATATATGATACAATCAGCACAAATATATTATTGTTAGTTTACATAACGGTGTTATCTAGCATACGATTTATGCGTGTGCTTAACGTAACTGTAGAGCTAGTTTATATATCATATTTTCCTCTTTCCTGTGACATTTCCTTGGCTACTTTTCCAGAGCCAAGGTATTGTCTTCAACCTTTTACCGTACCCAACTCTGGCGGGGAGGGTGCGGAGGGTTGGGAGAGAACCTTATGCTTTTTTATCCAGATTTTACTACTGCTAGAATAATTGAAAAATGCACTAGTTCAATAAGAGGAACCTTCCCGAGTGGACTGAAAACTCATTGAAACTTCCCCTTGTCCTTGTAACTCCTTGTTTATGAGAAAATGTGAAAAATTTTTATATTTAAACTTTAAAATGTCATTTACTATTTTGTTCAATCTGAAATAGGTAAAAATTATTAAATTTGAAAATCTTCAAGGACTTTGTATAACAACTATATTAGGGTGTCATTTATTTGTATGGTAAGAATTGAACCATGAAGACGTTTCGGTCTGACACTCTAGAAATGAAATGTGATATTGCATGTAAAAACGCTGATTACGAAGTTTCATGAGAAACTATTAATATTTAGAGGTCGCTCAAGGCCATTAAAATTTTGACGACGCGTCGTTACTTGTCCTAAATTGAAATGCTTTCCTCACCCCAGTATCATTTCAGTCGCCTTAA
The DNA here is from genome assembly GCA_023014485.1 of Bathynomus jamesi. Classification (NCBI taxonomy): domain Eukaryota; kingdom Metazoa; phylum Arthropoda; class Malacostraca; order Isopoda; family Cirolanidae; genus Bathynomus; species Bathynomus jamesi. The sequence continues at coordinate 736,789 of JAJOZX010000386.1, forward strand.
TGGTAGGATGTGTTTGCATTAGTGTGTGTTATTTTAGTCTTTTAGTCCTCCCTGATATCAGAAATCGCATGGTCATATCTATGACTAGTGTTGATGGACAAGAGAACCCTCCAAAGCGTGTGGTTGTTGACCTGGATACTGTGAAAGAAAAAAGCTTGGAAAACTTTCTAACAAAAAACACAAAATCATTGTTCACGAAGCTCAACCTTCCAGATAAGTTCTTGGAGAAAACTGCTGAGCAATGGGAAGAGGATACCTATTACCAGACTGCGAAAGAGACTGTAAAAACTCTAACTGTAACAAATGACTTCGCTGAACGTGGAGTTGCTCTCATCCAGGATTTTTCTGGATACCTAACCAAAGATGAAGAACAACTCCAATTTCTTCTCCAGGTTGTTGAAGACCATCGCAAGCATTGAACATGGGGACAAAAGCATACCTTGAGTGGAAATAATGATTAATCATAATAATTACGCTACTGTCTGATGTTAATGTACTTCATCTTAATATTATGATAATGTCTTGTGCACTTCCTGCTAATGTAGGAACATAATAAATTGTTTAAATACATTTGGAAATTGTTTATATTCACACTTTCTGAGAATCTCGTATCCAATACTGTACTGTGACAAGGAAGACTGTGTCGTGTTCTCAAATTAAAGGCTAGACAGGGAACATCTTTAACCCTGAAAGAAAATAGGTTTGTTGTGAGAGGACCAAGACTGTTTAATCAGCTGCCCAAAGAACTAAGGAACACGAGTGGTGTTGCGGTGGACATCTTCAAAAGAAGATTAGACGCCTGGCTCAGAACAATCCCAGATGAGCCGGATGTACCTGGCTATGTGAGGTGGAGAGTACAAGAAACCAACTCACTACTTAACCAGGCCAACTCGAGAGAAGGGGCGACAAGCTTGACCTTCGTGAAATGAGAAATCATCGCACGGAACATTTGAAAGGTTGAAATGTATATATATGAAATATCCTGAAGTGTGTTTCCTATTATTCAATTTATAGAGTAAGACAGATTTAATTAATATTTTAATGCAATTTATATATCCGCAAAATGTACGAAATCTTAATTTTAAAAAAGAAAAAGTGTCGCATTCCTAGAATATGAGGACACACTTTATGTAAACATTCAGATTCTTTCTGTGTAAAAACTAAAAAATGTGAGATATTAAAGCGACCGACCACATATTCGAAAAATGTAAATCACAAATCTGAATATCTTTAAGATTTTGTTGTCATAGAAATTGGAAAAGGAAACAAAAGCCTTTTGGACTTAATTTAAGCGTGAGAATTAAAGAGATTCAGAAAAGGAAAGTCCATTAAATAAACGCAAAATAAAACGGGCAAAATTTGGGAAGAGGAAAGTAATGTAAAGGGAAAATGGGAAACTGGAGAGAGAGAGAGAGAGAGAGAGAGAGAGAGAGAGAGAGAGAGAGAGAGAGAGGGGCTGTGTGTGTGTGTGTGTGTGTGTGTGTGTGTGTGTGAGAGAGAGAGAGAATAAGAGAGGGAGGTTATGTGTGTGTGTAAGAGAGAGAGAGAGAGAGAGAGAGAGAGGAGAGCAGGTGAAACGATTCGAAGAATGATGAGGATATAAAAGAGAAATCAGAGTATAAGAGAGAAATTTAAATGAAAGCGAAGAGAAAGAAACATTTGTCTGGAAATGTTTGACTCGAAGCATCACGATAAAGAAGAAATGTTTATCGTTTTTCTTTTATCTTTATTTTCATTTGTCTAAAAATATCTCCCGATTCCTATTTTTCTTCCTTTTTTTCCTCTGCTGCCATTTATTAAAATTGGAAAAACGTCCTATTGATTTCCAAAGAATTTTCCTTTATCATAAATATGATTTACTTTGTGTTGCGACGATTTTCCGACAACAGAAACGTATCAACATCTTTCGAGGAAGTTCAAGGTTCAAAATATATTGTAAAAATTTTTCACTTAGTAGCTCCAAGTATATTACACACACACGTGTGTGTGTGTATATATATACACAGTGTACCAAAAGTTCTGTCACAGAATGTACAATATGATATAAGCCTTTGGGGGTAGGACTTCTTAGACACCCTGTATGTATATGCAGTATATGCAAAAATTGGCCCCAATCAGCGTTCAACCCATCACCTCCTGAAATGAAGGTGATGATGCTAGCCACTACACAACAGCGTGCGTATCCACGCATAAAATTCCATATATATTTTCATATATATAAAATGCGTGCGCAATAGCATCAGGTAATAAATACATACATACATACACATACACATAAATACACATATAAATCACATAGTTTCTTAAATTCTCATTCTACGTAAAAATTTTGAACATTCGACCACTATACAATACATAGTTTCTTGAAATATTTTACTTCGTTATAGCGAAACTTTGCAATAAAACGACCTCCAAACCGTGTTTATGGTATTAATGTAGTTGGGAGGAGGCAGAACAAGAGGCTTAACTTTTCGATCCCAATTGTCATTTAAATAAATTAATGCCTCACTAATCACTGAAAGATTTCGATTTTGTTACTATGCTAGTTGCCGTGGCCTCCCTTTCGATATTTCTGCGGAGAATTTCTGCATTTTGGCATTGGTTATTTCTTTTTATTCGTGTGTGTCGCTTCGTGTGTCTGGACTTGGTCGTGTTTGTGTCACAATGCCGCTTCCCGTCGGTCAGCGAAGTTAAGCGATATTGGGTCTGGATAGTAGTTGGATGGGTTACCATCCTCCGCGCTCAGATGATTATAGCGACTCGTGACTCGGATCCCACTTGAAATTATTACGAAGGAGGTTAAACAACCACCAAAACACATAGACTTACTCTGTCCACGTCCGTACTATGATGCAGATTCCCGAGTACAGAAATATCTTGCAATTTATTCCAAATTGTTTTAACTGTTCCACAGAAATTGAAAGTATGGAATGCGTTTTCAACACAATAGAACCTACAAGAAACGACAAGACTCTTTTTTTAGCATCTTCTATTCATGGTTGACGCTTGATTCTCGCATTTTAATAACGTAGCGACAGTTTCCTATAATGACAATTCAAATACAGACTGACAAATATGAGAATCCAGGTGAACCAAAATAGAAAGGCGTTAAAGGGGACAAACCATAAGAACATGTCACGACGATTGTGAGTGGAAAGCGGATAACGCAAGAAACTGAACCAAATGCTATATTCTGAAATCAGGAAGTACTCAGATGTCGTGAATGAGCTTGGGATCAGTTCAGATAAACCTTAACAACTAATGAGCATCTCTATTACTGAAAGAATTTAATAATACAGAAACACTATACAGTATAACACCAAAATACACACACACACACACACACACACAAAAGAAGGGGAATTAAAGAAGAAATGTTAGTAAAACAAAACTTTCAGACACAAAGACAAAACTGGAAACTCCAAATAAACAACAAACAGAAAAAAAGAGTAAAGAATCGTTCAAACAAATAACAAGAAATTAAAGCTGAAAAAAAACTACGAAGAGAAAAGAAAGAAAATAATATTAAAACTATTAAAAATGTGTCTCATAAAGAGTGTTTACGACTTTCCTGCTTTCTCTCTTCCCTGATTGCGTTTCAGCTTTAATATTTTTTTCTCTTTCATTTTTTGCCATTTATTTTGCTAGATTAATGATAATTAAAATTTAAAAATACATTAAGAGCGAATCTCCTTTTACTAAAAGCAATCTACTTTATAACTGTAAACGAGAATTAATTAAAATATGCAAATAATATGGATGGCAGAGAGAGAGAGAGAGAGAGTATGTGCTTCTTTGTTCTCATTTCGTGCGTGTATGTGTGTGCGCGCTTATGTATATACGCGTAATATTAACAGAGTATTTTCTCGCGCGCGCGCATACGCAAGCAGTCAGGCACATTACACGCATTACAAAAATTCATAGAGGTTAAATATATTTAACTATCTTATTAGTTAAATAACCACATACAGGCCTACATTCAGAACTTACAATTCTCATTGTAAGATTTTTTATTCTCAAAATGGCGGCCTCGCTAGCTATGAAAATTCCCCTCATATTCACAGGGGAAAAAGGAAAAACCAAGTCACTGGCCTGTAAACGACCAAATGATTGTGAACACACACACACACCACACACACACACACACACATATATATATATACAGGGTGGCGCAAAAGTCGCGCATTATAGGAATTTTCAGGGTTGACTATATTATTTTTTTTCATTGAGGTAGTGGATGGCTGCGAAATTAACAATAGACGAGAGGGTGAGCTTGGTTTTAATGTATGGAATACTAGATACAACAACTCGATGAATCGGTACAGAATTTAAATTCTGTACAGATTCATCGATTTGTAGTACCTGGTATTCCATACATTAAAACCAAGCTCACCCTCTCGTCTATTATTAATTTCGCAGTCATCCCCTACCTAAAAGAAAAAAATAATATATTATAATCAATACTGAAAATTCCTATGATGCGCGACTTTTGCGCCACCCTGTATATATATATATATATATATATATATATATATAATATGTGTGTAATTTTGCAAGTTATAGTAATTTCATTATTATGAGATCGTGCCAATGCATATATGATGCTTTGGTTCCACAATTCCTATATTTTGCTTGTTATAGCGTTGTGCCACCCTCTCCTTCCCTCCGAGCACAAACAGAGGCCCTTGTCTTCGCATGGTCGTCTCTTATGCTGTGGTCCGTCTTATAAAATGACATTGAAATTCTCGTCACGCTTCGCCAGAATGAATATGTATGAAACTCACGACCATGTTATTTTTTAGCGTTCTTTATAGCTGTCGTAAAGGCTTGGGAGATGTCTAAAGATTCTTCCAGTTTTGAAATGAATCAGAAATTTGTCAATAAAATGTATGGGAGGTATAATAATTTATAAGAACAGACGTTGTAGAATATTTAAAATGTTTTTGATTGATGTGAGTTATTGCTTCGGCAACGGTCGAATACCGTGATTGAAATTATATAGTGTGATTTATAACACTACATACTTTTCTTTTATAAGTATTTCAACGTCTGTTATAGCATTTTACCTTCAATTTATGCAAATGAAGGATTTATCACTATATTTATGTTCGTTGTACGTCATTTATGATGAAGGATGTCGCTATCTCCAGTGTTTTATGTTGTTTTATGGATAATTAGTCCTTGCGTTATTATAATAATTTGAATAAAAGAAGATATTTGCATTTTTATATACGGAGTAATAATGGTTTCTTCGAGGAAATTTCTCAATTCGCCAAAATTATATTCCAATTCGATTACACTGTTGTCTTATCTCAAATATATATGTATATAATATGGAATTTCACGCCGCACGATTTTACATAATGCAGAATAAATTCCACCAGAAGTCGAACCCAGCACCTTTTGAGTAGAAGTGGGCACTAGCCATTCTGCTATGACAAGGTTATATTAGCTTTTACTTTCTCGTAGCATAGTGGTTAGCGACTGCGACTTTTACTCAAGAGATACTGGGTTTGAATCATGTTGGGGTTAATTTTGCATCTTATATGGAATATGGAATAGGCTACACGCCATTATAATGCGTGTGTATATGTTGTATGTATATCCCGCAAATGTTCCTCCAAAGAACACGTAAGCAAATAATTAGCAATATTATCGCCCCAACAGAATAGCTGAACTTAAATCCTCTACAAAGCCGTGGAAACAGGCAAGATTTGCCGCGAAGGAGCGACATACCGTATTGGATAAGAATTTTGAAATGAAAATTTTCGGAACGGAGAAATGAAGTTGAAATGAGAAATGAAATGAAAATGCCAGTGCGTAATGCGAGTAATTCAAGAGAAAAAAAAGTTTGAATTTTGATCAAAACTTTAAGAGAGAAAAAGTTTTTGAATAAAAAAATATACTCCATTTTACGTACTTCTACATTCTGAAGTTTGTTTCTTTACACTATATACCAGCGGTTCTAAGGGAAATTTTAGTATTTACTCCGTTTTGTCTTGGTATTTGTTAGTAAACTAGATTTTTTTAAACTATACGTTTGTGAATCGAACATCATTTATGCAACTTTTGGCTTTTCTTAAAGCCCTCATTAGCTGCTTTTCACTGTATTTTAAAAGAGAAGTTTCAGCAATAGATGGTGTAGTTATTACACAGTTTTAGCTACAGATTATAATACATTAAGCACTCATATATAATGTTAGTAAACATGTGTTTAAGTAGAATTACTTTCTGCAAGAATGCGTGATAACATTTACGTACCTTCTCAATTCTTCATCGAATGTTGCAGTTGGCTTGATTAGGGAAGGAGCTCGTGAAATGTATCAAGAAACGTATAGGCCAAAGTATTATAATAGTAAAAATAATAACGACGACGATGACCTTCATATCTACATCGTTATGAAACCAAAATTTAAAATAAATATGATTTCAGAAAGTCATCAAAGTTTACGGAACTGAAGAGCTACTTAATCTGGTTGAATGGTGTTACATTTGATCTTCAAAATTTAGGCCATTACAAATTATCAAAATTCGACATATCTATATACTGTGTGTGTATATATATATATATATGAAACAACACGAGAGCTTTTATATATATATATATATATATATATATATATATATATCTATATATATATATATATATATATATATATATATATATATATATATATATAAACAACACGAGGGATTTTATGAATTCGTCCCATTTTCTACCCCCCCCCCCCCCCCCCTAAAAGTTGCAATCTTTTTCATATACAGTAATTTATACATTTTCTTTTTATTTTGAGATGTATTGGCCTTTATAATAGAAACTGTAGATTTGCAAAATAAAAGTAATATACAATAATACATATATAAGATATTTAATAAAGATAAGCTTATTTCAGGCAATTTTCCTGAATTACAGCCGATTAATATTTCTTTTTATCCCTTCAAATATACATACACAATGTGTGTGTGTGTGTGTGTGTGTATACAGGGTATCTAAAAAGTTCTGTGATATGGAAATTATTTATTATTATATATTATTTACGCTGGAAAAACACTCGTTTTTGTTTCAGATTTGAAAGTATAATTGAAAAAAGTGGAGTTGGTGTTTTTCCGTGTTTTTGCATTAAGTGTTCCTGCTGTGTGTGACGAATTTTCAAGGAGACCCGGAGAAGGAAGCATCGTCACGTAGGATGGTTTTAAGAACACTCTAAAGGCAAAAAGAACAGCTTCAGTGATGGACGAACCGGCTTTATCGGCTTCACCGATCCGTGCCTAAATGATCCGTGCGTTGGATTTTGAAAGGTTAAAAATATCATTCTTACAAGGTTCAGTTAGTCAAAGAATTACATGGAAATAATATGGATCAAGGCACAGAATTTTAGAAAAGGTATCTGCGTCGCCAACAAGTTTAGTTAACTCTGGCTACTGGCATTCTTTTCGTCACAATTTCAGATACTGAGCTGATGAGAATCCTCACTGCGCAGTAGATATTAATTCCCAGGCTAACCCACGAGTTAAAATTTGATGCGGTATGTATTCAAATACGGTTATTGGCTTGTAACATGCTCCAAACCTTTGTTTGTGATACATGAGGTGGAATCCCATCCTCTCAAAGAATACACATGTGGTTCCAACAGAATGAAGCACCACCATATTACGGTCTCGATGATCGACGGTGACTTGACGAAAAATTCAACAGTCGTTGGATTGAGAGAATAACCCAAGCGGAAATCTGTGGTTTGTAGCTCCATAAGTTCCTGGAGGCAATTCTGGGGAAAAGTTGGCGAACACTTTTATTAACACAATATGGATATGCTGAATCCATTTCTGGTGTCTACCAGGCTCGATTTGTAAGTTTGAATTTAAAATAAGACCTGATTTTGCGTTTTGGATCAACTCGGAAACAATATTTGCAATCATAACTTTTTATTAAACGTATACTTTTACTGTGATAGTGACGAAACTTAACAGAGAAGCAAATTTCTATTACTTTGAGTAATTAATTAAATCTGGTAGAGAAAGTATAAAAAATAGAGGCAAGGGCTTTGTAGTTCACCGGCTTTTCTTAATTTGCTGAAAGAAAAGAAAAGAACAAATATAATAAATAAATAAAATGAGAGAGAGAGAGAGAGAGAACAGCATTACAATGTACAATTAGAATGTTAATGAATTGTTTTATCTAATCAATCAGTCTTACAATACATATTTGTCACTATTGTTTGCTCATGCTTGCTGGATAACTATGGGTTTTTCTTTTTCAGACACTACACATATTGCATTTTTCAGACACTACACATATTGCATTTTCCTATTTAAACACGTTCAAATAGGAAAATGGATCTCATATTGAATCGAAAGAGACCGAGAGATATTTTCTTTGTCCATTGCATTATCTGCCAGGAAGATAGGCAAGGAAAGACTTTAGAAGCAAGTCAATGAGGAATGGCCGCATTAAAAGAGTCAAGTGATTTGAGGAAAAAAACCGAGACACTAAAAATGTGATGTTATAGAAAGAATTATCGTGAACTTCACAAGCAACAACCAGCAGAACCCACTGAAGTGGTACAAGTCATGTTATGCAAGCTACCCCAGCAAAGAAAAGATAGCAAGACTACAAAAGAATAGTGGAACGTTGAGGCAAGAAACAAGTACAGCAACTGGTACCATGCAATACAAACCCAATACAGAAGTTATACACCAAAAGTATCGGGACTGTGCAGTACTGTGAAGCCAATAAATTGGGATGCATGCATGTTTTGCCAAGTCTTTGAGTCAAAACAAAAACTTTCTTCAATTAAAACAGTCAAGATGAGCCAACGCATAATGGAAGCAGCTCAATATGGCTTCACTTTAAGTGAGCGCTTGGCAACAATCACTGACCTAATAGTCGCAAAAGGAAAGTACCATCCTAATTGTTACAAAGCATCCAGAAGAAGTATCGACTCATCTAAAGTCAAACTTCACTCTTCCGACACAGACATTCCAATGATTTGGTTAGTAAAGGAAGTCGAACAATCAGCTCAACAAGGTCAGGTTTGGAGCTCAATAAAATGTGGGAACAGTACCGTATACTTGCTGAAGGTGCTGGTGTTGCAATACCTCCGTGTAATTATCAGCTGAAGGGCAACATTCAGAGAGACACTTCAACCTCTTGTTGACAGTATATTTGACTTTATCCCACTTAGAGATCACCCGACTGAACACAGGAAAACAATACTAGTTCCAGAAAAGTTTCGCCATGTACTACTCTCTACCATGGAAGCTCAAGACAACAAGGTAACCATTCCAGTCTACCAGCCACATGATATATTTCTTGAAATGGTACATGCAGTACTCAAACTTAGATCTGATGTGAAGAGTCGCCCTCTCTACAAAGGAGTTGATGTTACTGAAGAAGCAGCAATGGCTTGTGCGCCAGAGAATGTTTGCATGTTTGTTCGTCTGCTTTTTGGTGGATAGCAACTTCTTGACTATGACAATGAGGATGATAATGAGAAGGAACATACATATGACAAGATGCATACTAAGGTCCTAAGCATTTCGCAAGACTTAGTCGTATAATACAAATGGTGGAAAACATTGGAATCCAAAGCAAGTGGGCATGGGTTGTACTTTGCACCAAGCTACACAATCGCGTAGACCTCTTCCATAGTGCTGGTCACATAGTCAGTTATGATAATATTAAGCAGATTGATGCAGCGTTAGCAGAAAACACGCTCAAATCAATGGACACAAATACAGGAGCAATTATACCACTAAACCTTGTGCCTGGATGATTTGTACATTTTACATGCAACAGCATTCACATCAATGACAGTAGTCTTGATAATAAAAATAACTTCCACGCAAAAATTTATTCCAGTGCATGCTATTTTATTGCAAATTCAATATGGTCCAAGTGTAATAATAGAAACATTTCTCCCATTTCATGCCTTGACAGGTAGTGATACCGCGTCTTTCTTTGCCGGACATGGAAAGAAAACAGTTTGGTGAGCGTTTCCAAGCCATCATGAATTGATAAACGATTTAGTCAACGGTGACCTTAAGACTGAGACTACAAAGAATACAAAAGAATTTATTTGCAGAATATATAAAATTCAAAGCTATGACTGCGGAAGCTGTCGGATGTCAGCTCTTCTTGAAGACTCAGACACCTGAAAATATGTCACCTTCAAGTATGGCTCTACTATTTCACATTCAACGAAGTCGTTATCAGGAAATGGTATGGAGGCAAGCCCATGTTTAGTACCTAGCCGTTTCAGCACCAGATACAGCGTGATGGGGGTATAAGGAAAACCTTTTGGTTCCAATCCTCATGTCACTTCCTTCACTTCCCAAGGCATGTTTGGAAATAATCACTCGTAAGTGTACTACCAAGTGTAGAACCTTATGGTGTGGATGCAGAAAAGCTGGTTTGCCATGCTGTTCAATCTGTGGCTGCACAGTAAAAGCTGAGAACTGCAGCAATGATATGTATAGGATGTAAAACCATACTGCAAATTTGTCTTGCATGTATTGTACTTTCTTGTAAATATTACTTGAGATCTTTTTCACACTGAATAAATCCATTGTTTTTTATGAATTACTTTTCTTTGGCTTTAAAACATTTCCATCTTTTAACTATGTTATCGAAACACATCCTAGGCATATTAAACAAAGCAAGTTTTCTTATGATAACTGTTGGTAAAAACTTGTATCGCATACATTTTGTGTACATCATTTGATAAATAAATTAAAGGTTTCTTTTGGGAATTTTGGGAATTCTTTTTACTTCTTATATGTTATAAATACAAAAAGCTATTGTGAAATATCTATTTTCTATTACTGCTTGATTTATATATAGAAGTTTATTATAGAAGGATAAGTTATGCAACTCATGTCTGATGCGTAAAATTGGGCCTAATTTTTAATTCAAAATTTGAAAATATAAAGGTAAAACTCGAGCTTGGCAGACATCAGAAAGAGATTCAGCATACTTAAATTATGTTCGTAAAAGTGTTTGCCAACTTTTCTCCAAAAATGCCACTAGGGTTCTGTTTTATGGAAAATCCCGCCAGGCTAGAAGGAGTCGAATTGAATGGGCTCCGAGATCTCGTGACATTACATCTTTGGATTTCTTTCTCTCGGGATCAGTTAAAAGTGCCGAATGGTGATGATGAAGTTTATAACAATCGCCTTGAATACTTGAAAACCTCAAAAGTAAGATCTGTAATCACTGTTCAAGCATCAATACGAAAACTCTTCAAAACATCACTAAGTCCATCACATATTATTTTCCAATGCTCAAAGATCTACAGAGAATACAATTTGAACACCAACTGTGAATAGTAAATAATAATAAATAATTTCCATGTCATGAAACTTTTGGGACACCTTGTGTATATATATATATATGGTGTATTTCTGTTGTTGCGTGTAATTTTTTCTACCTTACAACATTACACGAAACATTTCGTAAAAAAGAAAAATAACATTTTGGTTTCTTTTATTAAAAGAAATAATAACAAAGATGAGCTTAAGGAATTCTTATTTCTTCCTTTCACATTATAAGCCTTTGTTTGTCCATTAGTGATGAGAAATTCAAAAAGCATCATAAACTAGAATAGCAATTTTACCGACGGTTTCTGTGTTTTGGACCATTTCCAACTCTCTTTTTGACTTCTTGAAGCAAAATACTTTTCCTTCTTCTTAGAAACACAAATAAAAGACGTAAAGTATTATGAATTACTGTATTGGGATTGATTAATTAAACCTTTTGCTCCCTGCGCCCAAATTAAATAAGTATTCCGACAGGAAAACAGTTTCCCCGGTTTTCACATTTTCACACCGAATATTTTCATTTTTTGATATATATATATATATATATATATATATATATATATATATATATATATATGATTCAACTCAGAATGGTCCCCTGAGGTTTTTTCATGATACACACAGACCGTGCATGGAACAAGGAACTCTTCTGGGAAAATTAAATCCACTATAGTCCGAATAAGTAATGGTAAATGACAAACACTATAGTTTTTTCTTTTTCACTCCGACGTGAATGCAACGAGTCTTTTGCTTATATTGAGGTTCTGGATATACCTGTAATAGGTTAGGTGTAGCTGTCCCCTAGATCCTGTCCCAAAGTTGGATCCTCTCTGCTTTGCAGATAGCTGGTGAGGGAAGTTATATTTTTGGGGCCTCTTTGTGAGTGACCCGTTGCCCACGTCGGGCTAACATCATGAAAAAGAAAAAACTATAGTGTTTGTCATTACCATTATTTATTCGGACTATAGTGCATTTAATTTTCCCACAGTGCTTTGTTCCATGCACGGTCTATGTGTATCATGAAAAAAACCTCAGGGGACCATTCTGAGTTCAATTCCATATGTGTGTGTGTGTGTGTGTGTGTGTGTGTGTGTGTGTGTTTTATATTTTGGTGTGTTAATATTTTTAAGTTACTTATTAGCATTTTATTTTTTGTTGTATTATTAAATCGTATGTTGTTTATTAAGTTCATACGTATTGCTCTTCTTAGGGGATATGTTTCCTACCAATAAAGGTTATCATTATCGTATATAGACTACTGTTAACACGTACAACCTATGTCGTAGAAAACAGGGGAAATTTTTAATAATAAAATTCTATTAACTTCTCCGAGAAAACTGCTTTAGATTTTCTAAGAGCGTTGCATTTTTGGGCCGCGCCAATTTACCAACTATCTTCCGAATCCAAACTATTTATAAATGAAATTTTTAATTTCATTTACTTCTTACATAAGACTGACCATTATTAAATTTCAGGAATGACCTGACGATTTAGCTTTACTTTCCAGAAATGTAAGCTTTAGAAGAATATTTAACTGTTATTTATAGAAGACATGTAGCAGGATTACTTACATATTTTATTGGGGGAGAGGGTAGTGTTATTTAACTTTCTTTGCACCGAATAATACGACGGACGGAACCTACAGCTTTACGTGGGATCCGAACCTCGGGTCGCTACATAATCTGGACGCAGAGGACGGTCTCCAACCCAATCCAGATCCAATGTCTTTCAACCTTGCTGATTGACGGAAAGCGGTGTTACGTCAATAGCCAGGACGTAATCAAGCAGGATTAGTTAAACGATTAGTTAATTAGTTACAGTGTCCGAAAAGTCTGTACTTTGTCTCTCTCTTTCTTATAAAGAGGGACATTTTTGCGAGCGCCCGCCCTTCGCCCTCCTTTCTACATAAAAAAAACCCTAATGGAAAATACATTAAAACACTTAACCCGTTAGGAAATACATTTATTTCTACAACCATATCATAAATTTTCAAATGTTCCCTGTTCTGTTCAAAGCACGTTAATGTAAATCCAATTGGGTAGAGATTTTTCGGACGCCTTCCATATACATACAATTGCTTGATTACAGCAACGAAAATACTTCTTTAAATATTTGGCAATCAATCCAAATGGCCTCTCCAACCATGCTATGAATCCACTAAGGATGCTTATTTTTCTAGTAAGAAATTAAATGGTTGGATAAATCATCGAGATTAGCTGGCAAATAATTTTGTTGATATAACCAAGTACTTTTCTCTGTGTAAGTAATCAAACTGCGTTCTTTTGAGTGCCATTAAAAGCTGCTCTATCTATATTGTACAGTTGTGGGGAAAAGCTCGCTTGAGGAAATAAATTTTTTGTAAAAAAAAAAAAAGGGTGGAATTTAAAAAAAAATAAGCAAAAATTCATAATTAGTAGGAAAACTAACTAACAATAAAATATGGTACCGAATATACTGGCTGTCATTCTGGTTGGTTAGACTATATTATTCCAATCGATTATGGATTATTGATGATTTTGTACACTCGGACCTCACTAATTCAACACTCGGTATTTCGGATATCGCGATAATTCGGCTATTTTTCTGCATGTCGAAATATCAGGCAAATTTCACCAAATCTTCCGAAATTTGGCTGATATTTCGACATGCAGAAAAATAGCTGAATTATCGCGATATCCGAAATACCAATTGTCGAATTAGCGAGGTCCGAGTGTATTGTTATTTTCATTTTCATTTAATCTTTAAATAAAAATTCGCTTTCCAAATACAGTGTCATTTTAATTGTGCATTTTTTATTAATTATTATTTCAGCCACTTATTAACTGATGCTGAATTTTTATATTTTCAATATTTTACCATAGATTTCATATCCTCGGCGAACTATTTTCCCCAAATGTACAGTTTCGAAAAAAAGTTTGCCTAGAAATATAAAATTAAAAAGAAAAGTATACAGTAGCTGATCAGTAAAGATTTGTTTTTTAAATTTTATTACTATAACCAAAAATATTAAGATTTCTAAAGAAAAACAGAATATTACCAATTAGTAATTCTGCCCTTCCAAATAAATCCGCAAAAGGGTCATATTAGATTGCATTTGTCCGTTCGTCACACTTTCTCGTCCTCGCCATAACGTTTGAACTGCTTACCATAAACTGATGAAACTTCATTCATATACAGGGTGTACATAAAGTCAGGATCTATTTTTGTGAAGCACTTGGAAATTATATGGAATTCAATCATAAAATGATAAAGTGGTAACATTTATTAAATAATTAAGAGTAGGATTCGACGTGACGCCCATCAGTATCCCTGCACAGCTCAAATCGTTCCGCAGCATTTCTAAACACATTCTGCAGCATTTGCGGGGTTATGTTATCTGCAGCAGTTCGTATACGTGTACGTAAGTTTTCAAGACTCGTAATCTTCGTCTGATAGACGTGCGATTTGATAAAGCCCCATGCAAAGAAATCTAAAGGGGTTAAATCTGGTGATGTCGCTGGCCAAGGTCTGTTGCTTCCGCGTCCGATCCAGCGATTTGGAAAACGTCCATTTAGATAATCCTGAACAATTTTGGCATAGTGACAAGGAGCACCATCATGTTGATAGACGACGGTACTAACAATCCTATCCCCGTCGTCTATCAACATGATGGTGCTCCTTGTCACTATGCCAAAATTGTTCAGGATTATCTAAATGGATGTTTTCCAAATCGCTGGATCGGACGCGGAAGCAACAGACCTTGGCCAGCGAGATCACCAGATTTAACCCCTTTAGATTTCTTTGCATGGGGCTTTATCAAATCGCACGTCTATCAGACGAAGATTACGAGTCTTGAAAACTTACGTACACCTATACGAACTGCTGCAGATAACATAACCCCGCAAATGCTCCAGAATGTGTTTAGAAATGCTGCGGAACGATTTGAGCTGTGCAGGGATACTGATGGGCGTCACGTCGAATCCTACTCTTAATTATTTAATAAATGTTACCACTTTATCATTTTATGATTGAATTCCATATAATTTCCAAGTGCTTCACAAAAATAGATCCTGACTTTATGTACACCCTGTATATTAGAGAATCACGAGACGATGTCTCGTGAGCAAGAATCAGGGCCCTGTGTCTAAGGTGAAGCTCACAAATAGAGGTCAAAAGTCAAATGGCGCCTTTTATGTGTCTGCGCTATAATTTTTAAACCGTTTAACATAAATTGATGAAAATTCATAAACAAGTGGATCATTTTTGGATCAAGGTAGCGTCTTCTGATGCACCCCTCTACTTTCCAGTTTATTAAATTTCTTTTTGAAAAAATTTCCTTCTTATATCTTACTGATTGAGCTAAGTATTATATACTTACGTTTCCATGCTGTCTATCCTGTAAAATGTTCATCTCATTAACATATTTATTTGACAAACTCTGACAATGGAACTACCATATAAATTACAATATACATCCAAAGAGATTTTTGGAGTCGCAGCAATGTTTAAACTTCAACTTATGTAGTTCCTAAACCTATTTTATTAAGTCTATATATGAAATTCTTATTCTTTACATAATGTACTACACAGTTACATGGAGAAACGCTTTAAACAATATCATTATTAGTCAGAAATGACCGACAACAATATTAACTAATGTTCATTTGTTTGCTCATACGAGTTTAATCTTTAAAGAATGGAAAGTATTCAAGATCAAAGATGTAATCAAAATGGTACATTTCATTTTCATCTTTAAATGTATGAACATATTTGTATATTTATCTAACCACAATTTTACTTTTAAGCCATTGGCTTTATCTGTTTCTTAGATTAATTGAAAAGTAACATAGATCACTTTATCCTTTTATGTAGGGTGACACATATGACTGGGTAAGGCATGAATATATACTGAATTTTAAATATTAGCTTAGAAGATATACATCATAATTATTAGCAAAGAGATTAAAACAAATTAAAATTTATTTTAAAATGCATTTACATATCATTCCACAATTTGAATCGAACGAAAATAGGGCCAAGGTAATTTTGGTGATTGAAAATGAGTTTCAAAGTATTTATTAGCCAAATTTATAGTGGGTCAGTAAATAAGTTGTAACTCGTCAAAACATTCACTCCTATCCTACTAGGAGTATGCCTAGTTTAGTTCTCCTTCAGTTTAGACTGTTCCTCCCAGAATCACTTATTTTTGTTAGATTGAAATTTTGCATTGACGATATGGAACCCTGGACTGGGAGGGGTTTGGGAGTGAATGGGAGTGAGTAATAGAACGTTCCTATATATCTTATTAATTCTCTTTGTCTATTAATAAAATCAAAGGTGCATTCAGGGTTTATTTTTTCTGAAAGCTAAAACATATTTTCAGCTACATTTAACTGACACAATACATTAAGAACTTACATTTCCTAGGAGTGGTGGATTGGGTAAATAATTTCTCCTATTTTCATTTTTATTTATGTAATTTTTCCTTGTCGAAAGCGGCGTATCTCGGAAAACTAATATATATA
Source organism: Bathynomus jamesi (assembly GCA_023014485.1). Lineage (NCBI taxonomy): Eukaryota > Metazoa > Arthropoda > Malacostraca > Isopoda > Cirolanidae > Bathynomus > Bathynomus jamesi. Next base: position 753,609 of record JAJOZX010000386.1, read on the forward strand.
TTTGATAACCAATCCTTAAAAAGGGAAGGCGTGGCAAGTCTATTTTTTTTACCAATCATAATATTTTTCGTCGAAATTTTTTCTCAGTTGTACGCAAATAGTGTTTTATTATTAGTATTTCGTATATGAACTTAAGCAACATTATTGTTTTCATAAACTATTGCAAAAGTGTTAAGATATCTAAACCACTTGACACCTGTAATTAATAAGGTAAGAATTTAATATACATTTTAAAAAGTAATGCTGACAGAAGACCCACTGGGAAACTTATTATTTGCTGAACCCACCAGGGGTAGCCTACTGGTAATAACGCGGTTTTACTTTGAATAGTCAGCGTCTGTAGCTCGGTGGGTAACACCTGTAACTTGTAGGGTTGCCAGACGTCCCGCATTCTGTGGGATAGTCCCGCATTTGATAAAAAAATCAAGCATTATTAAGCATTTTTTAATAAAATTTTTCTAATTTTGTTTGTTGTAACTGTTGAAGGAATCTAGTTTCAATTTGAAAAAAAAATTGGTCTTAAAATAAACCTCAAAACAAATTTTGTCCCGCACTCTGCGGGACAAAATCTGGTAACCCTACCTGTAAGTGAAGTGAGACTCTGAGGTCGGGGGCTTGACTCCCGATGGTGTTAATAATAATAATCCAGGAGTTAGCGAAATGGGCCGCATTAGTCGAACCTGAACGCTTTAAAAGTTTGTTGAGGGGATCTTAATGTACTCTGTGGACGTTCATGAGAAGAACTGTCGGATACACAAGAAAGTATCCACTTTTTAATCTAATTTAATTTATGTTTATTCAAAACGAAACTTGTGCCACAATCAAATTAGTTTTCATGCATGACTTTCATAATTTTTATGCATCACTCTTAAGACTTGATATCCCATTAATATCATCAATTTTGAAAAAAAAAATTAAAAAATAAACAAGAAAAACTTAAAAATTATTTGATTTGCAGAATTTTTAATATTTTTTTAAAGATGTAAAAATTATTAAATAACTACGGGGCTCCAATAAACCTTAGCCCCCCCCCCCCCTGCCCATGGCCTAAACCATTAGAGGTACAGTAAAACTAAACATACCTTACAAAAGAGAATTTAATCCTGCATTTAATGAGAAACAATTAAAACTTGGTGTTCCCGCCATTGACTTCCAAGACAGCCTGAATTCGCTTTGGGTAGCTTGCCAAAAGTGACGTGAATAGATCTTGATCGTTACGCAAATTTTCTAAAACAGTTTCAATGTGTTGCGTCATTGTATCCTTCGAAAATCGATTTGCTGCAAGTTCTTGAAACAAGAGACATTCAACCTTGTCCTTTATAACTGATCCAATGTGTTCACAGACGTTCAGGTCAGGAGAATTTCCTGGCCATTCTTCATTTCCAAAGAAATCGATCTCATGGTTCCGCAACAACTGTTGAGTGGCTAATGCCTTAAAGCAGGGGGCCTTATCCTGCAGAAGTGTGACCTGATCGACATCCATAACATTGTTCGGGTTTCTTAGAAAAGGAATGACATACTGGGATAGAATAATATCACGAAAATACTGTCCATCCCAACTCTGACCATTTGGCTTCAGCACTCACATGAGCTTCTTTGCAGTGAACAAAACAAACACACCAACACAGTCTGGACTTTTTAATAATTCGCGATAATGTTCAGTGTCATCGATTTCATCTGGTGTTGTGGCCCACATTAGATCATTTTGGTAGTTAGGCCGACGTGTTACGTAAACAAAAAATTCATCGGAGACAGCTAAATGCATGAAATCATCCACATCCCAATCTTCAAGATAATGGGCAAACCACATTCTGTCATCGATGTTAAGTTGAGTTTTTCTTGGCTTTGGAAGTTCATGCCAAGGCTTTAAACCTTGCCTATGATGGTACAGTCGAATGATCTCACCACTAACGATCTTTCCTCTCAACACTTCGATCTCTCTAGAAAGTTTAGCACAGCTGTTTTTCCGCTTACGCGTACCGCTTTCAATGATGTCCTTTGTTTCCTGAGAGAGTGGCAAATTTGGGCGCCCAGATTTGGTTGTATCCATTTCACATTCATCCAAAGTTTTATTCCAATTTCTTTTGACGGAGTCCTCACTTCTTCGCAACTTTTTAGCAACCCATGAACGTGTTATAAAGGTGGCTCCAGCATCACGAGCTTCCCGAAATGTTATTGCTCGTATGCGATCTATCACACGTTGCCTCTCCGAATCACCAATTAATGGAGAAGCCATTATATTTTCACTTTATCAGCTAGAGTAATTTTAATACCTGCAATAAATAAAGAATTTTATATATTTTTATAATCACTAAAAACTATTTCGATATAAGTAAACATGTAAGCTGCAAATGGGGGGGCTAAGGTTTTTTGGAACCCCTTGTATCCTCGATTTAAATTTGCCTCCAAGAAGCTCAGCTTCGCAAATGTTTGCTAACCATAGTGTCTCAAGCTTCCCGGGAGGTAACAAGACGTGCCCAATACAGTCTAATGCAAAGAATTAAAAGCTCAGACAATCCAACTGTCCAAGCTGTTCTTCACTCCGGCTTCATATCTTCTAAACTATGGGCTTCATGGTATGAAAATGTTCGTCTGAAGCTCTACTTAACATCGTTATTGTTATTTTTATTACTTGTTTTTTATTTTGTATATATTTTTTTAATTTTATTATTATCATACTATCCGTAGTATGGAAGTTATTTGTACGCCAATAAAATTTTTTAGTTTTCTGACTTTCTTTGTGATCACTTTTGTTTAAAAACTTTTCTTTGTGTTCCTCACATGTTGTACTTGAAACTTAAGATAGGATTTTAGCCATATATATATATATATATATTTTGATTTATTTTTTTAACTGCAAACGACACAGTATATATAATGTAAAGAACGACGCTTTTTAGAAGAGTGTCCGTACAAGAGGAGAAGAGAAAACGAGCAATGAAAAATGAGGCACCTCCCAGGAATCGAACCCGGGATCATCCGATTGCCGGTCAGGTATGCTAACCATTACACCAAGAGTCTCCACGATTCAAACCTGACCGGCAATCGGATGATCCCGGGTTCGATTCCTGAGAAGTGCCTAATTTTTCATTGCTCGTTTTCTTCTCTCCTCTTGTGCAGACACTTCTAAAAAGCGTCGTTCTTTACATACATAATATATACATATATATATATATATATATATATATATACTTCGGTTATGTGGTGGTTAGCGTTGCTCGCTGACTACGAATCTATCGGCCCTGGTTCGATTCTCGACGAGAGCAGCCGGCGTGCAGTTCACCACCCAGCTGTTTATCCTTCCAGCAAATGATTGGTAGATAGAGGGGTACCATAAAAATCCCACCCAACCCCCTAAAAATGAGGTGGGATGCTGCAAAAAGTTCCAACATACGTCAAGCCTGAACATTTGTTAAAAAAAAATTTTTTTTTAAATAAGCTAAAATACCCAAAGTCAAGCTTATACATAAAAAACTAAAAATTAAAATAATACTAAGTATTTACTGTTCCTTAAACTCACCATTGATTAATATAATATAAGGCAAACAAACATTAAATTATACCTGGGCGAGAATTCGAAAGATTTCATTTAAAATATAAATTCAGTTTTCATCTGCCTTTTTTTTTTGTTTTTTTAGTCTTATTTCATTATCTTATTTTCATTAAAGAGTTCCGAGCAAAGAAAGTTTCTACTCGAGAATAAGGTTTTCGAACAACTTCAGAAGAAAGAAATAAATATAAAAGAAGTTACGTGAGACTAACTATCATCTCTCAAAGAAGTTGTTCAATTATTCCAAAAGAATAATATATTCGTACTTCTTTCGTCTCATAACAAAATTAGAGCAAACGGAATTTTCGGAACAAATTGAAAACTTCGTTTCTTTGCTGAAGAATTGGAACGTCAGTTTTTTTTAGTCGTATTTTTTTGGTAACGTAATTCAGGTTTTTAGTTTTCAGTTTTTGTTTACCTCATTTTCTTTCAATTTGAAATTTGAAGTAAATTTAGTGGGTTTTAATAGATATTTAAAATTATGGGAAATGAGGGATTTATTAACTGATTTGAGAGTAAGTTATTAGGTTTTAAAATTAAAATGAAGCTCTTATCGATGCGCATTATTGCTTATCCATCGGCAAATATGTTCATAAAACTGGAAGGTTGAGTTGGTAATTAACGAGCTAAAATTGAGTTTCAATTTATTCCGGTAAGCTGATTATAGATTTCCTACAAAGCTACAGTTAAGTTTTAGTTAAGGGTAGATGAATGTTCATTATAAATATATATTATTAAATTATATTTCATCTCAGTAGTATTTTAATGAAGTTTGTAATACGTTTCTGTCCCTCCAGTGAACTTCAGCACTCCATGCAGTGGATTTTCAGCCCAGTTCCATTGACTTCCAGTAAAATGTCATCTGAGTTTCATTCCAGATCCACTTGAGTTTTATTTGAATGAATATAAGTGGAGTTCGAGTTTAGATTCACTTGAATTGGTTTCACACTCACATATTAGGGAATTTTAGTGTAGCTTCAATAGCTACTCTTGACCGATGGTCAAACCTAATAAAATTTCCGATGTCATCGTTGTCTGTCCGTCGTAAACTGAAAAAATAGCTAAATGTATGGTTAACTATTAGCACACTATACTAAATGTTTAATTCAACTATAGGCTACTAGAGTTAATTCAACTGTTCCGTGGATGGACTAATTATATAATTATTTAAATCTTTATCAAACCACTAAACATGGTTAAGGCAACTATATTATGGTTGGATTAACCATGTACTGTAATAGTATAATTGAATTAACCATTTGGTACAGTATAGTGTGCTAATAGTTAGTTATTTTAACTATTAACTTCGGATCACCTGAAGTTCAGGGCCCCCCAGCCTTCTTTAATTAGCTTTATAAGGCTAACTAACGAAAATATCACGACCTAACCTAACCAATCGTCAAAGGGGTACAGTTGACTTAACGACTGGTTAGGTTAGGTCGTGATATTTTCGTTAGTTAGCCTTATAAGGCTAACTAACGAAGGCTGGGGGCCCTGATCTTCAGGTGATCCCAAATTTGGGTGCTCTTCCAATATGTGCTCTACCGCGAAACTGTGATCTATCATATTCCAATACGTGCTCTACCGTGAAACTAGCCTTATAAGGCTAACTAACGAAAATATCATGACTTAACCTAACCAATCGTTAGGTCAACTATACGCCCTTGACGATTGGTTAGGTTAAGTCGTGATATTTTCGTTAGTTAGCCTTATAAGGCTAACTAACGTACCTGCTGCTAATCCGAATAATCTAAGGTAGATCACGTATTGGAATGTAAATTTCGCGGTAGAGCACACATATTGGAAGAGCACCCAAATTTGTAACAAACTAATGTTTTTTCATTCTTAAATTTACGTTTAGGCATGAAATTGTTTATTGAATATTTTGAGAACTTTGTCAAAACGATGTAATTGTAATGTATCCGTTCTGTCGGTGAACCCGTCTTGACACCCTTCTATAAATTTGTTTACTCTAGAAAAATCCTATACAGTAAACTCAGTCCCTTCACCAAAGAAATTTGTATACAAACATGTGACGGGTATTTTCAGAGGGATTCCTGTTCTAGAACAGTTCCAAAACTGTGCCTCATTCGTGTAAAGGAAAGGTTTTGGAAAAAAAGTCCGCCTAGAAAAAATATTTCTGAAAAATACAATTAGCAATACTGTTTTCCTTTGGATCTTTTTGTTTTGTGACTAATAAAATTTTCGAAACAAAACCCAGTCATTACTAATAAGTAATTTTTTAATCCTTTTTAAAAATTGTTTCTTGTCGAATATTTTTCCGAAACTGTACTGTACATAGGATAAAATTCCGGAACTTTAAAACGTAACATGCATGAAGTGACTCAAAAAACAGATGTAGTTTACTTTATATGTAATGTGTGTGTGAGTGTATGTGTGCGTATGTAAGCAACTGGACATGAGGAGTGAGGTCAAGAGTATAATTCACAGATGTAGCGGGATTTTGTGAGGTAACGCTTTTGGTACCTCGGAACATCGAAAAAATGACAAAAAATTTAACGACTTAACAGAAACCGCCCTTCGATCCCTCATTTGCGACCGAAACCCTTATCGCCCTTCTCGGTTCGATGGCACTTGGGTTAGGTTAGATTAAATTAGTTTTCGTTAATGAACTTTTTAGATCTACGAACTTAAAAAAGTTGGTACATCGCTTACGCGGAGATGCGCACATGTGTGTGTGTGTGTGTGTGTGTGTGTGTGAGAGTGAGAGAGAGAGAGAGAGAGAGAGAGAGAGAGAGAGAGAGAGAGAGAGAGAAAGAGGGTTTTCTTGAAATAATAAATGATTGTGACTTGAAGGTTCAAGTAAAGTCAGCAAAACCACTGTGAACACTCAACGCAAATATAATTCCTCTTTTAAAGGAACAGGAATTCAATGAACAGAGTCCTTGAGACCTGGTCCTTGTTGCAAGAGCGGTGTGAATAGGGTATAATGGAGGAGTGAAAATAATAAAAATTTTAAGTATGTAAAATAGAATTTTAATTTTATGTAAACGGGTGAGGAATAACAGCCATTCGTTGGTCTCACTTGACGGAAAGTACTCTTCTTAGCGTGAAAAGGTCAATGTTGATCCCTGAGTGTGGCATGTTTTTATTCTATAAGATCATAAACTAAATAGTTTCATTCTCGTCCTTTCACTCTGCTAATTTCACTGCTACTCTCACTCTATTCAAAACAACAAGAAGCTTAAGTAAGTTACTGTGAATGAGACGTCGTATCAATCCTCATTTTTTAATTAGAAGAATCTTTAAATTAATCTTCTTCCTATAAAGTTGTGATTTTTTTATGAAGAAAAAATATAAAAGAATTATTTTTTACTCTGTTTAAATAAATAAAAAAATCAATGAAATAAATAAATTTGACTGAAGAACTCACTTGTTTTTCTAACATTCTTAATGTTATAGATTGTTTTTTATTTATGGAATATCTGGCATAATTTCATAATTACTGCAGTCCAAGAATGGTATATTTGTACACAAGAGAAAACCGAAATGAAACACTGAGACTTAGATAAAACTTTGAAAATGCGCAGGCAACCACAGTCCAACAGTGTTTCCACCTGATATACGAAAAATGAATGCTACCCTTGCCTTCACCACTCTGCAGGAGGGGTGGTTGTTTTTGTAGGAGTTGCTCCTGACAAAGAATCATCCTTCGAGAGCATCACACTCCCTCAAAAAGCACGCGCCCTTAATCGCTTGTAAGACTTGCAAAATTTTAACCATGACCGCCATTAAAAATTCCTCTAAAGGGTTATATGAAACAAAAGAAAGACAGAATTAATCTTATTTATCAAATCACTGAATATAATGGCTTGTGTAATGTGTAGTCCCACAGTTTCAGTGATGAAAGTAGGCCGGTATAGTACTGTCCAGTACGCTCAACCGGAAAGAAATTAGCATCCTGTTTCGCATACCAGTAAAAAAATAAGGAATCACACACACTGGAAATTTTTAGGATTGTATTTCTTGTTGCAAGACTAAGTAATCATTTTTTTAAATGTTATTTTTGTTTTTATTTATTTTCCTTCTAGAAATATATCAATTAATTTTTAAAAATAAAGTCTTGTATCAATTTATGACTAAATTTTTTAGGTACAGTATCGGTAAGAAATAAAATTTATTTGCACCAGTGCATAGTTTATTACCAAGTATGTTCTTTTTCATTGATCATATATTTTATAAGCCTAAATACTCGCTGAGTGTCACACAGCTTAAAGTTATGGTCCTGAGTTTAGATTCCATTAGCTGAAATGTCACTTGTAACTGAAAATTCAGCACACTTCTTGTATCTCCAACTAAATTCAATTAGAAATATAATGATTACATTTACTTTAGTCATTTTAGCAACTAAGTTTCCACAAGTAGAAAGTTACAATTCATATTTTGTGAAATTTCTCCATAAAATGAAAAGGAAATAAGAGATTACTTAAAAACATCAAATAACACTATAAAATCTGTCCTTTTTTTATGAATTTCATAAATTTACTAGTAAATGATTGCATGCAGAGGTCTTGCGTATAAATTATATTAAATGTGTTAATACTGTGAATATTCGCATTTATGTTAGGAAAACATATTAACGATATATTTTTTTCCTGTACATGCAGTATGACAAAATAAAGAATGGAAACAAAATTAAATTTTTATGGTTACTTCCCTCTCCATGTCATTTCCACTGTCACTCACAGTCCTGGGCTACATCGTGACCAGTGTCGTAACACCGCTTCCCGTCAATCATCGAAGTTAAACGACACTGGAGCTGGATAGTAGTTAGATGGGGACCGTCCTTTGCGTCTGGATTATGCAGCGACCTGTGGTTCGGATTGTACTAAAATTGTAGAGCTCCTCCTTCATATGACCTTAGATCAGTGATTCTTAACCCCGGGGTCGTGACCCAAAATTGGGTCATTTTACCATTAATTATTTATTTTATTATCTATTACGAGTGAACTGTTTGAAGGCATGGATCGCCGAGCTAGCCCGCAACCAGAATTTGGATCGCAGCCTAAAAAGTTAAGAACCACTGCCTAAGATGTTGTGGAGGAGATTAAACAACTCCATTCAACCATCAACTTAACCCAACTTTCTCCTAGTATTAACATAACCTGTCCTTAATCTAATAACTTAACCTAGTCCAATTCAACCTAACTGTAAACTAACTTAATCTTCCTAGGACTGAAATGAGAAAGAGAAGATAAGGATAGGAATGGTATGAAGCGGAAAGAGACCAAAATTATCATGTCTTCCACATACTTGTCTCACTTACTTCTCGTAATTTTGCTGAAATGGGCTTTTTTCTTTTAAAATACAATCGCAGTAGAATACGATGCTTTTCCATAAGTCTGTGCAAAGTTTAATAAGAGAACGCTACAAGTTTGTTCATTTAACGCATTAAGACTTAAAGAAAGTGTCTAAATACCAAATATATATGTTCAAACAAAATACTGGAAACACTGTGTTTATACGATCTTAATTCTACCGCACGGCCTCCGATCATGCATAAGACGTTGTTAAAGTTAAAATTTACGACCTAGAATCTCCATTCCTTTTTTTTGCAATTTGTAACAACATTTTCTTCTTAAAAAGCGGAAGTATTCCTATTATGAGTTTAATTAGAATAGTTATAAGAGATAAGAGATATGCCTCTCCTTCCTTCTCTAAATTATCGCTATCATATATAACTACTTTTTGCTCAAATAGGATCTAACCTGTGTTTAAAGATTAGGAGAAAAAATTATTTTATTGGTATAATAATTTCCATTTTATGAGATATTTTAGGAGATATTAATGCCACAAGAGTTTAATAAATATTAAACGTTCAAAAGCGTTTGGATTGTGTTAATTAATGACTTTAGTTGTTATTCTGAATATTAAATAGGATTTAATTATATTAATTTAAGAAAAAACGTTTGACGTTGAATAGTTGAAGGAAGAAATAGAGAATTTTTAAGTTCAATCTATTAATTTCTCACGTCCAATTTCTATTCGGAATTTGGCTCAAAATATTATGATAATAAATACATAGAAATAGTTATACTGTATAATCCATTTGAGTGCAAATTCACTCGCTTATAAACTTCAGTTTATTTTAAAACTAAATTTAATTAAATTAGCGTCAAAATTACATTTGTCTACGTGTCGGTGAACTCCATCACTGAACATATTTATTTATTTTGTAGCACAGAGAGCGTATTATATATATATTATATATATATATATATATATATATATATATATTATATATATATATATATATATATATACACACAGCGCCATTCAAAAAAGACGCAACAGTTTAAATTGCTTATATTTCGTAATATTGTTAACGTACAGGAATGACTTTTGTATTAGTTTACAGCGTACACCTGGGAGTTTTGTTACCGCTTAGGCCTAGTAGCCTAAGGCGCTAGGCGAACGACTCTTGTAGCCTTAAATGAATATTTTGACGATCGCGTCATCTCGAATCGCTTCCCTGAAAGTTTTGCCTGTGGATGGTCTTGGCCACCCTATTCTCCGGATCTCAACCCATGATTATTTTTTATGGGGATATCTGAAAGATAATGTTTACAGAAACAATCCTCTCACAATTAGTGAGCTGCAAGAGGAAATTTCATCTGTTGTCAGCACAATCACTCATGACGTTTTACGCACAGTACTTGCCAACTTTCAACGTCGACTGCAAATGGTTTTGGATGCCGGTGGTTCACACATTGAACATGCTTTTCATTAAATAAAAACTCCCGGTGCTGGTTAAGTGTGCGGTCTACCTAGCTTTTAGTTAGCCTTATAAGGCTAACTAATGAAACTATCACGACTTAACCTAACCAATCGTTAGGTCAACTGTACGCCCTTGACGATTGGTTAGGTTAAGTCGTGATAGTTTCATTAGTTAGCCTTATAAGGCTAACTAAAAGGTAGGTAGACCGCACACTTAACCAGCACCAAACTCCCAATTGTACGCTGTAAACTAATACAAAAATCACTCCTGTATGTTAACAATATTACGAAATATAAGCAATTTAAACTGTTGCGTCATTTTTGAATGGCCCAGTATATATGCTGCAAACTCCCACAAGGAAAAAGAAAAACGATTCCAAGGCCTTTCGTGTATTCAGAGCTACACCTCGTCAGGGAAAGGCCTTGGAAACGTTTTTCTTTTTCCTTGTGGGTTTGCAGCATTCATTCATTTCACGTGTTTAATTGTGAAATTCATCCCATATATATATATATATATATATATATATATCAGAGGCGGTTCTTGGACTGGTGCATTGGGGAGGCAGAATATTAGATATATATATATATATATATATATATATATATATTTAGGATAAAAACAAAGACGTAGAGCAAGAAAGTCATTATATTTGGCTGCAGCCGACGTTTCGGGCAACTCTACCCATTTTCAAGGCCTAATAAAATAAAAGGCTAAAATTAATGCATGACAAAAAAAAAAATAAAAAAATTATACGAATGTCAAAAACAAACTAATTCATAGCATAGAATAAAACCACTTAAAGAATAAAAATTTAAAAAGCGTAAAACAAGCATAAGCCAAAAACAAATTAAAAATTATATACATGACAAATAACACATGATAAAAGTAAAACTTTAAAACTAAAAAACATTCAAACAAATTAGTTAAAAACTTCACTAATAAAAAGTTAAATGAAAAAACGCAAAAGTGCACGAAAACATACCATGCTCACTTGACATCCTCAAACAACTGAGGCGAAAAGGAGACAGGGTCAAGGGGAAAACAGAAAAATTTAGTTGGTAGGCATTCTAATTAATATAAAGGGGGTAACAGCTGGAATCAATATTTAAGCTGGAATTCAGAAATTTAATGCACAAAGATTCATAAATACGGAGAGAGGACGGACATTTTAATGATTTAAGAATTTTAAAGTTATTAACGGAAATATCAACTTTACACTTAACAGAATGATTTCTAATGGCAGACTGTTCCTTTTTAGATAAAACTTTCCCAGTCCTATGGCTAATACCCATATGGGAGCAAATCTTGCCTGCAAAGAACGAACTGTGCTGCCAACGTAGTTCCCCTGGGAACACCCAGGGCAGGTAAACAAATAAACGACAGAACAGTTCATCGCAGGGGGGATTTTGTCCTTACAACGGAAAAAACATTCAAGGGTATTATTATTCACAAAAGCAACCTTAAAATCAGTGTGAAAATAAAATTTCCTCACCACACTCAACAATTGCTTTTTCACAACAGTGTTAAATTGGTAAGGGTCAGGTAAAACAAGATATTTACAATTCTTAGGAACATCATACGTTGGGATAAGTTTGGGGGAATAAACATTATTAAGTAATTTACCAATAATACCTTGTACAAGAACCCGTGGAAAACCATTTTTAAAGAAAAAATCAGTAAGGAATTCAAACTCATTATGAAGCAGAGCAAAGTTTGAGCAAATATTATAAGCTCTATGCACTAAAGTGCGAATCGAACTTAGTTTGTAATTAAAATCGCAAAAACTATAAAAATTAAAACCTAAACCCGTAAAAGTAGGCTTCCGGTATGTAGAAGTTAAAACAGTTGAGCCTGATTTGGAAACCAAAACATCAAGGAAAGGATAGAACCTTGAACTTCCTTTTCCTGCGTAAATATAATATTCTTATGAAGTGTGTTCAAAAAATTTAAAAACTGAACTGATTGATTATCCGTTTGGAATAAAGCAAACGTGTCATCAACATAACGTCTGTACAAATTCGGCTTAAGGTGAGGGGGGCACTCACAGAAGGCTTACGCAGGAAAAGGAAGTTCAAGGTTCTATTCCTTTCCTTGATGTTTTGGTTTCCAAATCAGCTCAACTGTTTTAACTCTACATACCGGAAGCCTACTTTTACGGGTTTAGGTTTTAATTTTTATAGTTTTTGCGATTTTAATTACAAACTAAGTTCGATTCGCACTTTAGTGCATAGAGCTATAATATTTGCTCAAACTTTGCTCTGCTTCATAATGAGTTTGAATCCTTACTGATTTTTTTTAAAAATGGTTTTCCACGGGTTCTTGTACAAGGTATTATTGGTAAATTACTTAATAATGTTTATTCCCCCAAACTTATCCCAACGTATGATGTTCCTAAGAATTGTAAATATCTTGTTTTACCTGACCTCTACCAATTTAACACTGTTGTGAAAAGCAATTGTTGAGTGTGGTGAGGAAATTTTATTTTCACACTGATTTTAAGGTTGCTTTTGTGAATAATAATACCCTTGAATGTTTTTTCCGTTGTAAGGACAAAATCCCCCCTGCGATGAACTGTTCTGTCGTTTATTTGTTTACCTGCCCTGGGTGTTCCCAGGGGAACTACGTTGGCAGCACAGTTCGTTCTTTGCAGGCAAGATTTTGCTCCCATATGGGTATTAGCCATAGGACTGGGAAAGTTTTATCTAAAAAGGAACAGTCTGCCATTAGAAATCATTCTGTTAAGTGTAAAGTTGATATTTCCGTTAATAACTTTAAAATTCTTAAATCATTAAAATGTCCGTCCTCTCTCCGTATTTATGAATCTTTGTGCATTAAATTTCTGAATTCCAGCTTAAATATTGATTCCAGCTGTTACCCCCTTTATATTAATTAGAATGCCTACCAACTAAATTTTTCTGTTTTCCCCTTGACCCTGTCTCCTTTTCGCCTCAGTTGTTTGAGGATGTCAAGTGAGCATGGTATGTTTTCGTGCACTTTTGCGTTTTTTCATTTAACTTTTTATTAGTGAAGTTTTTAACTAATTTGTTTGAATGTTTTTAGTTTTAAAGTTTTACTTTTATCATGTGTTATTTGTCATGTATATAATTTTTAATTTGTTTTTGGCTTATGCTTGTTTTACGCTTTTTAATTTTTATTCTTTAAGTGGTTTTATTCTGTGCTATGAATTAGTTTGTTTTTGACATTCGTATAATTTTTTTATTTTTTTTTTTGTCATGCATTAATTTTAGCCTTTTATTTTATTAGGCCTTGAAAATGGGTAGAGTTGCCCGAAACGTCGGCTGCAGCCAAATATAATGACTTTCTTGCTCTACGTCTTCGTTTTTATCCTAAATGTAAAATTACGTCTCCTTAGGAGGGATCCTATTTCATATGTATATATATATATTATATAATTTCAATAAAGGTATATAATTATAACTATATATGTATATAAGGGTACTTACCCTTGTATACTGTATTTGTATATTCTCGCAAACACCCCCCCAATGCCCTTGTGACGTCATACACCATTCGCCTATCAATCTTCTTCCTTTAACCCCACCCCTCAAATCGTAGTTTCTCATATTTCTTCACACGGGATGGCTTGATAATGAGCGTAAGCGTGCAAAATGTATCGTTTAGTAGGAGAGTCCGCGCGCTGACTATATGTACATTTACTCCGTGTTAAAAATGGCATATATCAAATCCGCCACACTAGTTGAATTTATATTATACATTCAAGGTAGGCAGGGCGTTTTAGGTTGTAATAGCTAATATGAAAAATGAAATCATATGATATTGGATTAAGAGGGCGCGATCGACAGATTTTGTCTAATTACGCTAATTTATTTTGATATATTTATGCTTCTAAAGTTTAACAAAATTAATGGTCAAGCAAAGCCTACCCTGCCTACCCTATAAAAACGCCTCTAAATTATATATATATATATATATATATATATATAATATATACAGAGAGAGAGAGAGAGAGAGGTGAGCAGTAAAAATAAGGACACGTTTTCTAGTTTTAGTTTTTTAAATGAATTTTACAAACTTCGTATTATTGGAATATATATAACATAGGTGAAGAAAATTGAATACCTACAAAGGTATAAAAGTAAGCTACATACTCGTATCTTATTTATATATTTAGAGGATGATGATGATGTCTAATGTTCTAGGTTCGTTTATACACGTCTAAACGGCTACGATAATCTGCACCAAATTTAGTATACACAGTAGTAGGGAGTAGTATGGCCGCAAAGTCGTAGAGTACATATGCAATTGCAATGTTGATCAAATGAGTGCCAGTGCCACCTACCCCACCCTCAGGTTGCAAGGTGCCTCCCTCCTCCCACCAGGGTGCCAAAATATGGGGGGAATCTCCCCAGCTGCAACAAGCTGGGGGAGTCCACCTAACCTAAGAGAGAGAGAGCGAAGAGACTTTGGGGGAGAAAGTGGGACGGTCTCAGCCCCCAAAGGGGTATACCTAGCTTAGGAAGGTAAGAGAGGAAGACAGCATCCTACGTCTGCGAGGCACAGACGCATAATAAAAGTCCATAGATCCCCTATTATTACACACACACACACACACGCGCGCGCGCGCGCACACACACACACACACACACACACAACGTATATAAACAGATGCATGTAAAGTCCCAATAGCAAAATATATAGGAGCATGCCGAACAACTACCACACAAAAAGAATACCTCCACACAACCATCACCACAACCAGCATCACAACCACCAATCGTCTAAACATAGACTTTTAGGAGCTCATCCCATCAACAGCACATGGTGAGATTAGGGCTACAACCAATCGTCTAAGTATAGACTTATAGGAGCTCATCCCATCAACACCACGTAGCCAAGATGAGGGCTACAACCAATCGTCTAGACCTTAAGGCCTCCCAGCAATAACACAGTTACACAGTCGCCGTACCTACGGCATTATTTACCGACACCTGACCAAAGCCGCCTTATTCACGGCTTTTACTTATCAGCTCCTGGTAGACCAACAAGGTCTCTAAATACGACCAAATTAATAGACAAAGCTATTAAGCATAAACAAATACGTTTATGGGACCAGGGGGTAGACCGACAAGGTCTCAAAAAAAGGGCAACGCTAATATTACAGCTTCTCATGGTGGAAAACCACCAAAAAACAATTTGACGTTGAATGAGCGATCTTTTAAACAAAAAATCGAATATGATAAACTAAGTTTAATACAAAAACAAATTTTCACCTTAATATACAAATTTATCCTTAAACTATAACATAAAAAGCATTAATATGCTTTTTAAAACAAAATAGAAATTATATTAGGGGTAACTTATTCATTTTTCCTCTTTTACCCAATTATTTTCGCATTTTAGCCCATCATGTTTAAAGATTAGATGCCAGAATACAAATTTATCTTTAAGACACAATATATCTTTAAACCTCACTACAAAAAATATTAAGACAACTTTATATTAAAAATAGATTGTATTTCGGGGTAACATTCATTTTTTTTCCTCTTTTACCCAATTATTTTTCGCATTTTAACCTATCATTTTTTAAGATTAGATGCCAGTTTGTGCTATGCATTGAATTAATTCTGTTATTTGCACAATTTTGTAAAAGAATAATTAGAACTAACGCAGTACCAAACTTATTTTATTTCACACTAAATTCTCCCAAACATTAAAATTCAGCATTTTTAAACTAAAACAGATATAATATTTAGAATATTCTAAATTATTATAGTTTTAGTAGGGCATGCCCAATAAATATCGTTCTCTACGCGTATTTATAAAAAAAATTGAATCCATGGTATAACTCATTTAATTCCACATTCTACAATTCAATAAATAAAATTAATATAGATTTACTCAATGACCATATGCAAAAGGTTGCCTACTAATATAAAGATACTCGCACTATCAATTATATTAATATTTAATACTTTATAAAAAGTTGATTCTTTTTATATTAGGATCCCTAAATGTTAAATAATATTTCATAGTGAAAAATTAAACACCCATAAATATGGCATGTACCACAAAAGTTGCCAAAATCCTCCAGTACTCCTTTACAATCAATTTAAGCCTAGAGAATAAACAGCGTTTCATAAAGGTCGGTTGTTTTTCAAGAATCGAACATAGACCAGTTCCTCTGTGGACTTAATTACACGTACAAGAATAATTCGAACTAATGCAGTACCAGACTTATTTTATTTTACACTAGATTCTCCCAAACTCTAAAATTTAGTATTTTTAAACTAAAACAAATATAATACTTAGAATATTCTAAAATATTACAGTTTTAGTAGGGCATACCCAATAAATATCGTTTTCTACGCGTATTTATAAAAAAAATTGAATTTATGGCATAACTCATTTAATTGCGCCTTTTGCAATTCAATAAATAAAATTAATATAGATTTACTCTGAGCATATGGAAAAGGTTGCCTACAAATATAAAGATACTGGCACTATCAATTACATTAATATTTAATACGTTATAAAAGGTTGACTCTTTTTATATTAGGATCCCTAAATGTTAAATGATATTTCTTAGGGAAAAATTAAATAAAGTTTATTGAAAAACATCTTTGCCTTATGAAATGCTTTTTGCTGTTTCCGAAACTCCATTAAATATATGCATTGGAAACTTCTCTCTCTTTGAAAGTTTATTGAAAACAGCTTTGCCTTATGAAATGCTTTTTGCTGTTTCCGAAACTCCACTTCTCTCACTTTTAAAGTTTATTGAAAAACATCCTTTCTTTATGAATTGCTTTTGCTCTTTCCGAAATTCCCTTAAACATATACACTGAAAAATTCTCTCTCTCTCCGTCCTACGCATGTGCAGTGTTGACTATCGTAGAAAAAGTTAAGCACCACCCACTGTATGTCCAATCAGGAAGTCAGCGAGCTTGTGATTGGCTTTCTAATCTCTGGATACAAATGGCCGCCGTACCACATTAAAAATCGGACCCACGAACAGATCGTGCAATAAAAGTTGTTATTTCTACCTGTGAATAACACGCTATACCATCAAGCATGGACACTTCCAGTCAGTCACAACAACTTTACTGCTCCCCACACGTGTTTGAAGACGGGGACCGCTCTGCAGGGGCAACACTCGAACTTTTCGCAGCGATTGATGGAGGAAACCTTCTATCGACACAAGACATTAATGATATCTGCAATGCTCCTCCGTTTGAACCAGAAAACTCTATCGTCGAGATGTGAGTATAAGAATTTATGTACCCGTATTTCTATTTTATTTTTGTGTCCTATATTTATTCGGAAACTTGTTTATTTTAGTGTTCTTGAGAATACCATTAAGCAAAGCTCTCGAGCACCATTCTGTTTCCTTCGTGATTATTTCATCATATATATATATTTATATATATATACACGGTGTATATATATATTTATATATATATATACACGGTGTATATATATATATTATTATGCGATGAAGGTGTCCTTTGAAAGTGAAACTTGATTACGCGTTTGTTTCCCTGTACGGGTTAACTTAAAAATTTATAGAAAGTTCTACAGGTAGGGTTTTAGAATTACTAAATCTTTAAAGGTAGGGAATTCCAACGGTCCTGGGTTCGAGACCCGGCGTCGGCAGGCGTTGCGTAGTACCCCCAGCTAATCTTCCTTTTGAGCCCGGTTAGGCTAGTTGCGTGATGTTTATTATTCGATCCGGGTACCCTATTCGGCATTTTTTCTTATTGTAACTCCTTGCAACTCTCTCTTCCTATATACATTTATATATATGTTTATGGAAGCATATGTTAATGACCCGGTTAGGCTAGCTGCTTGCTGTTTATTATTTGGTCCGGGTAGCCTATTCAGTATTTTATCTTATTGTAACTCCTTGTTACTCTTCATATATATATTCCTCTGTGTATTTTTGAAGAAAAACAAACGGATGTGGATGAATCGAATATGTTAATTGTCATCCTCCCACAAAATATGGCTATTATTTGAAAAATGTATGAACTGTCAAAATAATTTTCTGTCTGTAGCCGTATCCTTTCTCTTATAGGTCCGACGATGAACTGACACTTGTTATAGCTACTTTTCGAGACAGCTTTGAAGAAAAGCAAATAGCTGACGGCGATTTGGAGGCTGAAGTTTTACCGCGCAGTCAACCCAATGACCTGAATACGGAGGTCGAAGTATTGGCTCACATCCGGTTCAACGAATGTCAAGTCGTCGGGGAACTAATGTAAGCTTTTTTCTTTTTGTTTCGATTAAGAACAAGACACAGTGTATTTTCATCAATTTATTAAATGATAGAAATCATGTTTTATAAATTAGTACAATTTTACATTCAACTTAAATTAGTTACAGAATTAGCATCCATTAAATTTTAAATAAGCGACAGAGCACAAGACTAACAGTATTGGGGACATCTTATATTTTACACAATATTGTTGCAATCATACATTTTATATGTACGCGTAAAATATCACACAATACATCGAGTGCGCACAAACGGGAAACTTTTTTATCTGCATGCACACCATGCACGTGACATGTGCAAGAGAAATGAAAGGCAGTACATGCCGCAAGTATTACTAAAGTATCCCTGGAATCGGTAAGGATTTCAGACAATTTCGGGGATATGCAGCTGTTCGAGAAATTGTACAATAATACAGTGAATTAAAATAGTACATTATTTCCCTATTTTTAAAGTAGATGGCCAACCAATGAATCCCTTCGCCACCAATAACGTCCGTGTTTACAATAATTGCCCCGCAGTCTCACGTAGTTGGCAATTTCAATGTTTCATTCTTCGCAAACACACCGATAAATTTTGGGAGTGTGATTCGGTCACTTTTCATTACTCTCTAGAGTGTATTCGCGTGCATTTTAAAAGTCAGTGACTACACTCCTGAAGCGGTCAATTTCTATTAGAGCTTGTGACTCGAGGTATACTAGTACATTTATAGGCGTGTCTATCGGGTTTGCGAAATCCAAGCTGACTGAGATGTTCCCACTTTGTTGTGGACTTAAGTGTGTATTTACACTAGCAGATAAGTCAGGAGTGAAGCCAAACGGGTAAAGGTTAAACTGATCGATGAATTCTTTCTGCGTTACCCCAATCCAAAGCTCATCACAAGCACCGGCAATATGGGCCAGATTGTCATAAGCCCTCACGCAAAGCGGGAACACGGCGTCTGATGCGTAGTCCATATACAATGTTCCTCCCAGCGCAACACCTTTGACGTATAGAGCTATGATCTAAAGGCCTAAATTCACGAATTTAAAGGCGTTCTTTTTATATTTTCCATTCACCGAAGATTTTTCCTGCAATCCAATTAATAGCCTTTTAGGTAGAGCCCACAGGCCGATGTTTTCTATCTGCTTCGAGACCAACCCTGCGGGCACCGTGTATAGTTTGATCTGTACTCTGTCAATTGAGTATTTTACTGTGGCATGTAGTAAATTTTTTTCAATTTCTGTTTGTTTTGGTGAATATAGTTTCACTCGCTGTACGCGAAGGTATGTTTCCATAACATGAATCACAACGGGTTTTGCACCCTTTTTTTTTATCAGTCCTAGATTTATGCAGATCTCAGGATTGGTGCGGGTGAGCCTTATTTTCATGTCGATGCCATTCATCAGCAGTCTCTCCTGGAATGTGAAGTGTCTATGCAGGCGTCCAAAACATTCGTATATCTTCTTTTTAAAATTTGTAAATTTATCCTTTATACTACTTTCGTCTTTAGTTTGATAATAACCCTCGGCAGTTAGAAAGGTATCCTTCGCTTCTTTGGAAAAGTTGAGGACATTTTCCAGAGAGCCTCGTAGGTGATAATAACCCGTTCCTGCTGAGATGTTGACCTGATTTAAATACACATCACACTAGCTGAATATGGAGTGTAGAAACTTTGTTTCGGGAAATACAACATATTTATCATCGTAGTCCGTTCCATCTGAATGAGCTATACGTAGTTTAGCGTACATGTGCACACAGCTTGGATCAAAAAAGTAAGGGCCTGAGATGGGTATCACGAATTCCGTAGGAGCACTCGGGGAACTAATTGTGTTTAACGGGTTAATCGTAATAAAGTCACTGTGCTCAATAGAAACTTGTTTTGGGGTCATATCAAAGAGGAACAGCTCCGATTTACAACATTGTGAACTACACAGATGGATGAAGCGTGCCATGACGTGTCAGAAATAGTGCCACCTCTCTCGACAAGTAGTAAACATCCTATGATTCTTGAGAGCAAAGTCCTTAGCTTATATCAGTTAAAAAAATGATCAACCATAGGTTTCATTCGCTTAGAACAATTCTTCTTTTTTGATGTCCTTTTACGTTTAATACCACGTGCTGGTAACCCCTTCTTCTTCTGGACAGCCCTCTTCTTCTTCTCACCACCACGCATTTTTCTCTTTGCATCTTTGAAGATTTCCTCCCGTGTACGTTTTAAGTGCTTTTTTAGAGCTTCTTTAGATTTAGCCCCAGCGATTATGTCTTCTACCGTGTTAAAACCTGAGTGTAGCGCCTTCCTCCCGAGGTATCTGACACCTCTCTTCAGCAAGGGGACAGCCGTACGTAGTATGGTTGAAAAAATGGATCCAAGCCACTCCCACGCTGGTATCCCACCACTCGATAGACTGTGAAAGGCCCTTCGGTTCATTATAACTCAGTGCGACGAAAGTGAAGCTTCACTGTTAAGCTCCCGTTGCCGAATGGGAAACTTTTTCCCTCAATCGTTCTTATATATATTGAGATATTGGTTAATAGATTAGTGGCGAAATTCACATAATGTGGTTTGTAATATGTAATGCTTAGGCTCCTCCCTCTATGATTGGGGATGTGAGCAATGCAGAGCAGATGCACCTGGGTATCCCCAACAAACTAGTGATCCACGATATTGCTGTAAATATAGCACATGTCTGGGGATGGATAGCCATCACCCAGTTTCTCGAATTTCAACTGATACATTAGGCTGGACAAGTCATGTTGTGCCTCGTGAAAGGTATCTCTTTGGAGGGCTGCTCCATATCGGCCCTCGGTTATAATTTTGAACAGTCCTTTGTCTTTAATATGTCTATTATCCTGTGATTTTAGGGTCAGAGCATGTGCAGGTGTTTCTTTGTTTATGATTTCGAATACTAAATCAGCCGTAAGATTTGAGGTTTTTAAACTTCGGTTTAAGTCTCTCACAACATCCTCATCCGCACCATAACGACCCGGATCTAGTGTTACTATTGTAGTGTAATACAGTGCCTCCCCACTCTGGGCCTCACGAATGGTTTCATCCCTAATTACCTCTGCCTTTTCACACTCATTACGATCTCTAAGAATCGTAAAAACGGGTTCTTTATAATCAGTACTTAAGAAGCTGGTGAATAGCTGAATTTCGCATATCCCCATCTTATACGAATCACGTTCCAATTCAATGGGCCCCATGGAGTCCTGTTACAAAGTTGGCCAGGGTGTTGTTAGCATGTATAGACAGAGAAGAAGAGGAAGGTACTGTGACATAGTAGTGGTTAGGCGCCATGTTGTATACTATTTAAGCTTCATTATTGCAGCAGCTTTTATATAGGTGTTGAAGCTTTCTGGGTACTAGCCATTTTACCAGGTACATTTTTCTCTTTCCTGAGCCTTTGCTGCCTAAAATTTTTTTCAATTTTAAACATATTTTTTCCTAAATTAAATGTCACTTACTGCAACTCTTCGCGGTCAAAGCCTCCTGCGATTTCTTCCCCATTCATATCTTCAACGTAGTACAGCATTATCTCGCCTTTAGTTCTCATAGCCCTAACTTTAAAAATCTCACGTGTCCAGCCTTGCTCAAATCCCTTCGTGAATTTATTTCCCGAACGCGATAGCCTTACATAATCATTTATTTTGAAACGTGTAGAATGTGTCGGTGCTCTACGAATATCTCTTCTCACCTCACGCTCTGTGTGCGTACATCTTTCTAAAACCTCGTTAGGTGTTGTTCCAATCGCGCGATGGTGTGAACGATTGTATGATGAGGCCAATGATTCCAGAATGTTTATATATCTGTATGTGTTTTTATGTGTAAATTAGCGATGCATGCGTTCCTTTATGGTTAGGCTGACCATATTTCCTTGAGACAAAAACGGGACATTGGGATGGCAAAAAAGGGACGGGGTTATGTAATATTCTGTATTCATGAAAAAGTAAGTACATAAACCGGGACAAAATTGACATTTTTATTAAAACGACGGGACGGCCAGGAAATATAAAACAAACGGTACTGTCCGGTTCAAAACGGTACGTATGGTCAGCCTATTTATGGTACGTTGAACTCTTTCATCCAAAGAGGCCTTATGTATAGAATTGCTAGGGTAGTAGCAGACATTAAACTCTGCCAACATGTTCTGAAAAGCTCGGCCTATAAATTCTTTCCCCATATCCGTACAAAAATGGCCTGGAATCCTGTTTTCTTTCACCATCAGCGTTTTGGTAGCTTTAGCAACTGTTTCAGGCGATTCATTTTTCAGGGGAATTAGCCACAGATATCAGAGAATATATCTATTATGAATAGGATGTAGCGATAGCCATCATTATATAGTGAATATCTTTGTGTGTCTGTTAAATCCAGTTCCCAAATAGAGTCAATCGATGCCGCTGTTGTCTTTGCTGTTTTAAACCTTTTTCTCACAGGCTTATGAAGTATATAAGCATCCTGCTCCCGCAAAAACCTCTCAACATCTTTTTTCCCTACTCCATCATTGTAAACACTTCTGTACAGTCTATCAACACCGCCGTAGGAGGCTGGGTTAGAAATGTCGTAATAGCGTTTTCTTAATATGTTAGCGTATTTAGAGGCACGTGGAGATGGTTGGCCGTTGTTCTTTGGTCTCTTCTTTCTCCTCTTCAGAGATGCTACCGTTGGGGGTGATGGCGTACTCAGTTGTGGCACATGCGAGACTTGCTCCAAGTCTTTTAACCTGTTCAGCTTTCCTATCAATGTTTTGGGGACATTTATTCGTTGTAGTCTTGCTTTAATATGTTTTTATCCTGATGGTGAGGGTCTGTTCCACTTTCTCACCAGATCATTGACAATGACAATATCGACGATATTCGAACCCTTCAACAATGACCTCACCTGTATCGGTCCACTGTATAATGAGGTTCTCACTCAATAGATTACAAAAACTTAAGCCTTTATTCCTCAATGTATGTGGGAGACTGCTTTTTAATACACGTTCGATATGTTGTGGGGGCGCACCGTTATTCTTTGGTGGGTCATCTCTAACGTCGGCCCCAGGTCCTATGTCGCCATGCTCATCGTTGCCCTTGCTGTGCCTAATAACCACGGGGAGCTCTGTCCGATTCTTATAATCTTCGTACTCATGAAGAAATTTCCGCAGAGCCTCTTGGTATGATATCCTTTTCTCATCAGGTGACTTTTCACTGTTTAATAGGTCTAACAATTCGCTTTCCATTCTTTTAAGCCTGCTTTTACGAAATTCTAGAACCGTGTCTGGACTCTTTGAACTTTGCAGTGAAGCATACATGGGGAGGAATTACCCCCTCTTTGTACAATCATCGCTTTTTCTTCCCCACAGTTTGACTTTTACGAGCGAGCGTACATATTATGTTCTTGTAACGACGTAGGCGATCATTCTAAGGGGGTTTCATTGGTACATTACATTTTATAACATTAAGGCAGATTTCACAGATGCATTTTAAAAAGTCGGAGCCGATATTTTTAACAAACATCTGCTGCAATGCCCGGGGCAATCAATGATAGATTTTTATTAATTTACGGTATTTCTTCAGCCTCTTTGTCATTCTGGAATATACACTGTTTCAGGCTCGTTTGGAAATATATTCGTGCTTAGAAGCACTCTAAACGTGTTTCGCGGGTGAAGGTCGCAAAGCAAATATCCGTAACGTTGGCTTGTAGCTTCTTTATAAACTTCCAAAATCTCCTTACGCAAATTCGGGAACATTTGATTGGCTAACACCCCAATTTCCGACACATCTCTATGTTGTGCGAATAAGACTAGATATTGTGTATTTAACCAACATCGCCCATGTATCTATTTTTGAAAAATAGATTCTGATTGATGAAGATCACGCTCATGTTAAGGTGGTGGGAGAACACTGTAAATGTATCGGCAAACGTTTTATCCATTTCTAACATAAGATCATCACTTACACTGACTGTATGTTCATTTCTCTTTAACGAATTAACGTCATATACGCCTTTGTGGAACAAAATATCATCTTAGTACTCGTTCAACACAGCCTGGTACGTTGAATAGCACTATATGACTTTAGCACAAATTTTGAGAACATCTCCCCCTTATCTTTAATGATTTTAAGCACAAACACAGTTTTACCACATCCTGTAGGGCCAGATATAATACATGTGGATGGGCTCGTGAACCTGAATTTTTCTACAGAATCCATCTCCAACACGTCACACCCCTAAGTGGAACATTTACAAAATATAATAAAAATTTAAGTGATGTTCCTTATATTCTACAGTCTTGTTTTTCCTCTTCTTCCACAGAACCGTGAATGACGACGAGGTACAGCATCATGTCCCCATCATCGATATTACAGACGACCCCGATGACAATGTGGTTGTGGTTACAGACTCCATCCCCGCTCACGAGCCCACACCAGCGACACCTGTAACACCACCACGCGACAATTCAATGCGGAGTCATGATGAAGAGCCTTCCATGTCAGGTATAAAACGTGCCAGGAGTGCACAGGTTGTTAGAACCCCAGTCATAGAGTCCCAGCCCTCTACGTCTTACGACACAACCCCCACACTAGCTCCCTCCTCCAATAAAGTTGTACCCCCTGATTCCTGTTCAATTCCGGGTAATTCCGGGTATATCCTCCACAACAGCTGCTGCAGCTTCTCGCTCTTTAGAGGATAGCATAACATTCGAGTTGGTGCGCGCTGCTACCCCTACCCCGGCCCTGAATAGAAATCGATATATAGTCAGGGTTGACCCTGGAACCCTGTATAGCAATGGTGTTTAACACGGTCTGCGACGCGTAGTTGAACGTATTGTGGAGTTTGCCCTTCAAAACGCGACAAACGTGAAGTCAGGACGAGGTTATCCTTCCGGTTCGGGGTCAGATGACGGGGATGTAGGTGATTTTTGGGTAGTAATACCATTCAGACGCTTAGCTGCTGTAGATATAGAATATAACTTGGGCCGTATAATTCAAGCCTCTCAAAGTAGTACAGCCTTCAATATAGACAACTTCACGGTAGATATTAATCGTGTATTCTGTGTTGCGGGTCATAGTGCCACACCTTATACTCTTAACTTCAATTCTCAGGTTATTTACATACGGCATATAAACACCGATCGTGGTTGCGGCTTTATAACATTAGTCTTGGCCCATATATTTATTGTGCTAAATACACGGGCCCGAAAAATTTGGTTACCTACGGTTGTGCAGCGTGCTAGTAAACTGGCTTCAGATTGCAAGCTTGGGTTTGACTGTAATATGGGTCCTGAAGAGTTGAGAAGGGTGGAGCAGGAAATGAATGTTCGTATAGTTGAATTTGGAATGGATGATCGTCGTAGGACCGTGTATATTTTTAAAAGCAGTGTGAGAGATCTACAAGGCCCCTACAGGGGTCAACGTCAGGGGCAACGTATCTCCCGATCCGTAATATAAGGGACCTTTATGTGTTATGATAAAAGTCGAAAATATGGAAGGCATCATGATTTGTGTAAGGGATGTCTCGAGTTTGCGGATGATATAGTGAAATATTGTAAGGAATGCCACATGGTGTGTGAGCAGTGTAAAAGCTCCAAATGTGAAAGCCGTGTAGTTGAAGCTGAGAAGAGGGATTGTAATGTGTGTAGACGCACATTTTTCAATAATAATTTCTTTGATCTCCATAAGTCAAATGGCAGGTGGAGGAAAATGAGAATCTGTGAATGTGGTATGTTTCATATGATGGATAATTGGGTGAAATTCAAGCAAAAATGTGATGAAATTCACTGTTCTACATGCCATGAGAAATATAAGACGGATGGAAAAAAGCATGTATGTTATATGAAAGACGCTAAGACTAAAAATAGACCTTGTACAATTGTGTACTACGATATATAAACATATACGGTTGCTGAAACCAAAGAGGTTATCCCACATCTACTTGTAAGTCAGACTATCTGTGATGAGTGCATGGCGATTGAGTGTGATGAGTGTCACAAATGTGGTAAACGGACAAACGTTTTTAAAACGATTGCCCACGATAACCCTGTTTAACTCTTTGTGTCCTATATTGTCAAGTTAGCGGACAAGTTAAAAAAAATGAGTGTGTATATTCTTGCCCATAACGGGGAAAAATTTGACACAGTTCCTTTACAAGGAACTGCTTGAACACGAGTCATATTTACAGGCGACCCCTTGAAAAGGGAGAACAAACTTATACAAATGCAAATAAGAGGTAATGTTCATTTTAAAGATACTTTATTATTCACACCTTGTAAACTAGCCAAACTACCCAAGGTGATGGGTGTAGCCGCCGAAGTTTCAAAAGGGTATTTCCCTTACACTTTCCTCACTAGCGACACTTTAAATTACGTGGGACTACCTCCACCCAAACATTACTTTAACTACACCAACATGAGTGATAGTGAGCGTGAAGATTTTGACCGCTACTACAACAGTTTTGTTGAAGATAATCCTTACATATAGCTGATGAATGTGATTGTTATTGCATGAATGATGTGCGCGTGCTGAGAGTATGTTTCCAGGCCTTTAGAAGGATGTGCATAGGTCGGTTCAATTGCTACCCGCTGCAAGTCGCAACCACGATCGCATCATTGTGCTTTACTGTGTTCAAGAACAATTTCATGCCTAAAAACACCTTAGCCGTCATTCACAGAAACAACCCTCGCATTTATGGGCATAAGGCTATTTACTGGTTCATACACCTACAACAGCAGACCGGTGTATAAATAAAACATGCCCACACCACAGGAGAAGTACCCATTAAGATCAATGGTCATGTTTTTTGGGTTCATGGCCTAAGATAAGACCGGGTCACTGGTGAGAAGACTGTGTACTCCGTTAACGGTTGCTGGTGGCATGGATGCCCCCGTCCTGAGTGTGGAATCATAGATATCCACGGTAGATCTCCTGCCGACAGTCTTGCATGGACCCGAGCCCGTGATCAGCTTATCGGCTCCCAGTTCACTCACAAGATCTTGTGGGAGCATGAGTATGATGCACGAATAGAAA
The DNA here is from genome assembly GCA_023014485.1 of Bathynomus jamesi. Taxonomy (NCBI): domain Eukaryota; kingdom Metazoa; phylum Arthropoda; class Malacostraca; order Isopoda; family Cirolanidae; genus Bathynomus; species Bathynomus jamesi. The sequence continues at coordinate 781,137 of JAJOZX010000386.1, forward strand.
CAGATGGACAGTACCGTGAAGAAATAAACACGACCAATCGTTCAATGGTGTTGGATCCTCTCAAATGCGATGATAGCTTGTTCGGAGGGCGTACAAACCGATACAGGCTATCCTTTCCGCCTACGGAGGGTGTGAAACTCCATTACTATGACTTCTGTTCTTTATACCCCTACGTGATGAAGAACAACCCGTAAACCCCTAGGAGCGCCTGAAAAGCTGGTGGGCCCTGCCTTCCCCACCATCGATGAATTCTGAACAAATTTGAACAAGAATTATTATGGATGCCGATCTTACCCGTCGTTATAGACCACGAGCTCATGTTTCCCCTGTGCGTGAAGTGCGCAGAGGAGAACAATGGGGCTTGTAATCACACAACCAACCAGCGGAAGATCAGAGGCGTATATACAAGCCCTGAGCTTTTCCTAGCCGTTCGCCATGGCTACAGAATATTGAAAATATATGAGGTGTGGAGGTTCCAGAAGCTACCCAACCTTTTCAGGCCGTATACAATTACTTTTTTGAAGGGTAAGGTAGAAACATCAGGGTACCCGCGAGGGATTGAGACCGGGGGTGAAAAATTGACGTATATTCAGCGCTACCGTGACCGTGAAGGGATATAACTTGACCGTTCCCACATTGTTAAGAATCCCCTGCAACCGCTTTAGTGCAAAGTTGTGCCTAAATAGTCTTTGGGGAAAATTTGCACACAATACAGGCAAGAGGAACGTTCTTCTGGCCCAAAGTTATAACGAGGTGTGGGATTATGCCAATGCCCCCGATAAAGAGGTCATTGAGATCGTGAATGTAGGTAATACGTGCATAATAAAGTACAACATCACCGAATTGGCCACAGATGACTCACGTGTTACAAACATACCTGTAGCCAGCTTCACAACGGCATATGCACGCATCAAGCTTTGGGGACTGCTACACTCTCTTGGGCGGAGGGTCCTGTACGCAGACACAGATAGCGTAATATTCACAGCGAGGGAGGGTAAATACATGCCGCCTATCGGTGAATTCCTCGGAGAGTTGATTGACGAGATCAAGGATGAGTATGGTGGTAGTACATACGGTGACTCCTTTGTATCAAGAGGTCCAAAAACTTATGGGATAGGGGCGAGGGTAGGGGAAGAGCTGAAATATATCGTGAAGGCGAAGGGCATCACGCTTAACCAGGCGAACCGACGGGCCATTAACTTTGACTCGCTGAAGAAGCTAGTGTGCTTGGGAGATGAGGGTGACCAACCGCCCCAACTGATTGAAGGGACCCACAATTTTTGGGTACAGAACCTGGGGTGCGTGAAGGAACTTAGGGGCACGAAGGTATGCCGTAATACCTATAGGAAACCTTACCAGGTGCCTGGCACCTACGATACCGTATCCTTTGGGTACCATACCTCTTGAATGTATTGCTATATATATATATATATATATATATATATATATATATATATATATATGGGAATGAACTCAGAATGGTTCCCAGAGGTTTTTTATGATACACACAGACCGTGCATGGAACAAGGAACTCTTCTAAGAAAATTAAATCCACTATAGTCCGAATAAGTAATGGTAAATGACAAATACTATAGTTTTTTTTTTTCATGATGCTAGCCCGACGTGGGCAACGGGTCACTCGCAAAGAGGTCCCAAAAATATAGCTTCGCTCACCAGCTATCTGCAAATAGCTGGTGAGGGAAGCTATATTTTTGGGACCTCTTTGCGAGTGACCCGTTGCCCACGTCGGGCTAGCATCATGAAAAGAAAAAACTATAGTATTTGTCATTTACCATTACTTATTCGGACTATAGTGGATTTAATTTTCTTAGAAGAGTTCCTTGTTCCATGCACGGTCTATGTGTATCATATACATATATATATATATATATATATCTATATATATATATATATATATATATATATATTAGTGATGTAGGTCACATCCGCATCCGCATCCTCATCCGCGGAACATCCGCACATTTTCTCGCATCCGCATCCGCGTGCGCATCCGCACTTTGGACTGCGGATGTCGTGCGGATGTGGACCGTTGAGATAAAACGTCATTAATAAGCGGAAATTATTAAATTCTTCTATATTAATAGAACTAGTTCATTGTGCGCAAAAGTGATGCAAGCGACAAGACGAGAGGCGGTTCTTGTATGAAGTTACTCTCTTGCAACCTACTTAGATCCACGTTACAAAGCTAAGTTATTTTCACCTAGTACATTAGAACGAGTTAAATCATCACTTGGCAAAGCAGTTGAAGAGCTTCAATCTCTTGAATCTGTCGCTTCGCCACCCACCAAAAGAATAAAAGTTTCAGTGACACAACCAACACTTTCAACAAGCAAATCTATCACAGAATCTGTCTCTCAGTTTCTTGAGTCAAGCAGCAATGACGAGACCTACGCGATGTCAAAAGATGTAGTAAAAATGATCGAGAGCTATCACCAAGAAAAACGCCTGGCTGCATGTGACAATCCTATTAGTTGGTGGAAAAATACGCAGAATATCTATCCATACTTGAGTAAACTTGCAAGGAAATATTTAGCCTGTCCTCCAACAAACGTACCAAGCGAGAGATTATTTAGCAGTGCTGGATTAATATATGATGAAAAGAGAAACAGACTGGCAGCAGAAAAGGCAGAAAAGTTAATGTTCCTTAAGCATAACCTTCCTATAATTAAGTTTGAACATTAAACAATGAACATCTTAGTTTACTTTATTTTAATTACTCATTTATAAATATGTCTAATAAAACTTTAAACTTAATATAAATAGTTATCAAGCTAATTAAAGTTCTCTTTCTGTAAGGGTGGAGGTTGGGGAAAGAGGTCGGTGGGGTGCATTTGAGTTGGGTTCACGTCCGGCATCCTGGTAACACAATTATGGTTTCTAATTGTGGCTGAAACTCAACAAAATATAACGAATTTATTTGCAGACGAATTCACTAGTTGATTTCTATATTAGTTAGATGCTTGATATTATTTTATATGTTCAGAGAAAAGTACAGCAATTATTGTACAATTAATCAATTATACTACATTATAGCTACAGCTCTCTCTATATAATAACTTATTATATACGTTAAACACAACAAATCTCGAATATATCCTAAAAAATAACGAAAATGTAGACATCCGCATCCGCGGATGTTGAAATCAAACATCCTCATCCGCATCCGCATCCGCGGATGTGAAAAAAATGACATCCGCTACATCACTAATATATATATTTACTTGTTAACGGTATGTTTACTTTATTTATTACGTATATTTGAATATTTTATTAAATAAATCATGTTCGATTCTTGAAAAACAAACCACCTTTATGAGATGCTGTTTATTCTCTAGGCTTAAACTGATTGTAAATGAGTACTGGAGGTTTTTGGCAATTTTTGTGGTACATGCCATATCTATTGGGTGTTTAATTTTTCACTATGAAATATTATTTAACATTTAGGGATCCTAATATAAAAAGAATCAACTTTTTATAACGTATTAAATATTAATATTATTGATAGTACGAGTATCTTTATATTAGTACAACTTTTTGCATATGGTCATTGAGTAAATCTATATTAATTTTATTTATTGAATTGTAGAATGTGGAATTAAATGAGTTATACCATAGATTCAATTTTTTTTATATAAATACGCGTAGGAAACGATATTTATTGGGCATGCCCTACTAAAACTATAATAATTTAGAATATTCTAAGTTTTATATTTATTTTAGTTTAAAAATGCTGAATTTTAGAGTTTGGGAGGATTTAGTGTAAAATAAAATAAGTCTGGTACTGCGTTAGTTCGAATTATTCTTGTACAAAATTGTGCAAATAACAGAATTAATTCAATGCATAGCACAATCTGGCATCTAATCTTAAAACATGATAGGCTAAAATGCGAAAAATAATTGGATAAAAGAGGAAAAAAATGAATAAGTTACCCCGAAATACAATCTATTTTTAATATAAAGTTATATTAATATTTTTTGTAATAAGTTTTAAAGATATATTTGTGCCTTAAAGATAAATTCATATTCTGGCATCTAATCTTTAAACTTGATGGGCTAAAATGCGAAAGTAATTGGGTAAAAGAGGAAAAATGAATAAGTTACCCCTAATATAATTTCTATTTTGTTTTAAAAAGCATATTAATGCTTTTAATGTTATAGTTTAAGGATAAATTTGTATATTAAGGTGAAAATTTGTTTTTGTATTAAACTTACTTTATCATATTCGATTTTTGGTAAAACTTTACAAGACACCCGCATTGCCATGAAACATTCTACACTACAGTAATGAAACATATCAATCGATAGAGCAGAAAAAAATGGTGCAAAGTTATGTTTGTTATTGTAATTTTATATGGGATATAATGCCCGGTTAGGTCAACTGTATGCCTTTGACGATTGGTTAAGTTAAGTTGTGGTATTTTCGTTAAAACTAACGAAAATATCACGACTTAACCTAACCAATCATCAAGGGCGCACAGGTGACCTAACCGGGCATTCAGTTAACCTACAGTACAAGAAACGGAAAAGATCCAAATGGTGTAAGCTATGATAGGCCTAGTAACATCTTCATAATGTCATAACGTTGTTATTTTCTAATATTTTCAAAATGATACATAGCAGCTTACACCATTTTTTCTGCTCTATCGATTGATATATATTTCGTTACTGTAGCATGTTTCATGGCAATGCGGGTGTCTTGTAAAGTTTTACCCGATTTTTCACCATGAGAAGCTCTAATCGTAGCGTTGCCCTTTTTTTGAGACCCTGGTCTCATAAACGTATTTGTTTATGCTTAACAGCTTTATCTATTAATTGGGTCATATTTAGAGACCTTGTTGGTCTGCCAGGAGCTGGTAAGTAAAAGCCGTGGATAAGGCGGCTTTAGTCAGGTGTTGGTAAGTAATGCCGTAGGTACGGCGACTGTGTAATACTGTGTTACTGCTGAGAGGTTTTAAGGTCTAGACGATTGGTTGTAGCCCTCATCTCGGCTACGTGGTTTTCATGTGGGGAGGTATTCGGCATGCTCGTATATATTTTGCTATTGGGACTTTACATGCATCTGTTTATATACGTTGTGTGTATGTGTTTGTGTGTGTGTGTGTGTGTGTGTGTGTGTGTGTGTGTGTATAATAGGGGATCTATGGGCGTATATATAGTCGGGGAGTGTATGTGCGTTTGTGTGCGCTTTTAATTCGCTTGAAGGTTATTAATATATACAAGCCATTTATGCCTTCTAAGTCTTCTAAGCCAACTGACGGATTAAACCATCTGATTGCTTAAGTCAACTGGCTGCTTAAGTCAACTGGTGGATTTCGAGTTCTAAGCCAAGTGATGCTCTGAAGAACTTTTATTATGCGTCTGTGGCTCGCAGACGTAGGATGCTCTGTCTTCCTCTTTCTCTTCCTCTCTTACCTTTCTAAGCTAGGTATACCCTTTTGAGGGGTGAGGCCGTCCCAACTTCTCCCCCAAAGTCTTCTCTCTCTCTCTCTCTCTCTCTCTCTCTCTCTTAGGTTAGGTGGACTCCCCAGCTGGGGAGATTCCCCCTTTTTGTTTCTTGGCACTCTAGGGGGAGGGGAGGCATCTTGCAACAAGGGGTGGAGGTGGCACTGGCACTCATTTGATCAACATTGCAATTGCATATGCACTCTACCATTTTGCGGCCATGCTACTGGGGAGAACAAGGGAAGATTTTAGTAATACACTCGTTCCTCTGTGTGTCGTGTGTTTAGAGCTGTGTTTAGGGGGTCCTTTGCTACAGAAGGCGGAGCGGGCATTCTTATATATACCAGGTGTCCCATTCGAAATGAAACAACTTTGAAACTCTGTAATTTTTAAAGTATTAATGTGAGAATGTTGAAACTTTGCCAGTTACTATACCATATGCGTAAGGTTTTGTCATAATGTTTTTTGTTTGTTTCAGATTGAATTATGTTTATCCCACAAGAAAAAGCGAAATGTGTGTTATGGATGGCTGAGCTGAAGTCCCCTACTCTACTGTAGTGCAACGGCGATTCTGTACAACCTTTCACAAGGAACCACCCACCAGAAGAGACCTATATGCATGGACCAAGAAATTTGAGGAGACTGGCAGTGTTCTAAAGGAACCCTCTAGAGGGCAAACAAGATCGGAAGAAGATGTTGAACGAATACGCGGCGTTTTTGGTAGTAGTGTCGAACTGCAGATTCCTCGTTCAATTGAAAGAGCGCACCACAGAAGTGGTGGACTCTGTAACCCCTGAGATGCTAGGCAACGTGTGGAGGGAAATTGAGTACCGTTGCGACCTGGTCCGTGCTACAAATGGTGCACATATTGAATGCATACAATAAACAACTCTAATGTATCTAAATGTTATAATTCACATATATCATATGAAACTTTATGACATTGACTATTTACTGTGTGAATATTACATTGTTTGCATCATTCAATGAAAAATTATAAGGTTTCAAAGTTGTTTCATTTCGAATGGGACACCCGGTGGTGTGTGTGTGTGTGTGTGTATATATATATATATATATATATATATATATATATATATATATGAAAATTATTTCACGAAAGTAACACGTGAAAAATATTTATGATGAATAAAACCACGAAGGAAAGGAAACACAAAAAAAAAGGTGCTCAAGCGCTTTCGTCTAATGACATCCTCAGGAACACTGAAGTACATAAAAGGTTACGGCCTATATATAGGCCTATATATAGAGTCAAGTTTCGATATATATAAAAATAAAATGAAGATTAAAAGTTAATAAAGTAGCGTACAAGTTTACCAAAGATTTAGCGTCCTACCCTTTTTATCTAAATTTGTTTTGAAGGAATTCAAAACAACAGGATCGAGTTGAAAAAGACCTTTGCTTATGTTGAAGTTATTTGAAAGTTGGATAATGGCAGACTCAAGAATATTTCTATTTACAATGTTGCTAGAATGAAATAAAACTGAAGCATTATTCCAATCAATACAGTCGGATAACTCTGACAAATGGACAAAAAGAGCACTGGACAACTGTCCTGTTCTAACGGAATATTGATGCTGTTTTATACGTGTGTGCAAATCCTTTCCGTCTGACCTATGTAAAAGGAATCACATTGTTTATTCATCATATATATATATATATATATATATATATATATATATATATATATATATATATATATATTATATAATTGAGGGGTCGCGCGTCTTAAGGCGAAAACGTGTTTTTGATGGATATCACTATTTTCACCCTTCCTCTATCGCGTGGTTTGGGTTATAATGACCTTACGACACTAGAAGTATGGTTGAAAACCTTATGAAGCGAACTACTTTTTTACCTCTATCGCCAGCCAAACGTTTACCCAAAGTTTGACATAATAAGAAAATCAAAAAATTAAAAAATATATATATATAAAATATGAAAATCTATTCCAGAAACTCATCAACATCTTCATTAGCATACTTAGAACTCTAATTTAGCCAAAAATGAACGTTCTAGCTCAATTAATAACAGAGATACTATTGCCAGAATATTGCTGAACTTTGGAGGCGATTTCTGACGAATTTTAATTTTGGCGCTTAGGTACCTTAAGACGCGGGACCCCTCATATATATATATATATATATATATATATATATATATTAGCTCGGATTTTTGTGCGATTTATTTTGTCAGTGATAATCTTAGTCATTAACTCGGAGGACTAATAGCTTCTATTTTTTTTTATTTTTTAATCACTTACGCTTCCGTTAAGGTAGGGTGAGTTCTATTAAAAATTTTAAAGAAAGCGGTTTTTTTCCCCTTTTTTTTCGAGTTTCACCAACGATAGAGTTTTAATCCAAAAGCCGAAATTCCAATAACATGACTGATATTGTATCCACGTTTTTACACCGAATTATTCGTTTTAGGTAAGGTTAGGTTAACTTAAACTAACCTAACCTCATCTAACCTCACCTCACCTCACCATCTCGAAACACTAACTCCGAAATGAAAATTAATTTTCTCTAACGTATTGGTTATAATATATTATTTTTTTCTTTTAGGTAGGGGATGGCTGCGAAATTAATAATAGACGAGAGGGTGAGCTTGGTTTTAATGTATGGAATACCAGGTACAACAAATCGATGAATCGGTACAGAATTTAAATTCTGTACCGATTCACCAAGCTCACCCTCTCGTCTATTGTTAATTTCGCAGCCATCCCCTACCTAAAAGAAAAAAATAATATATTATAGTCAATACTGAAAACTCCTCTGATCGCGACTTTTGAGCCACCCTGTATATTATTCATCGATGCATTCATAGTTTAGATGGAAGTTTGAAGAGTTAAACATCTTTCCACACGGAGCATCATTCCGCCCATACCCCCACTTCAGGGTACGAACAGCTAGCAGCAGCACTGCCAAGCAAATAGGGAGTCAATGTACTTGTTGGGATTGCAAAATTAGGAGTTTATTAATTCATTAATAAATAGAAAATATTAAAACCTACGAGTATAATACATGATTAGAAAACAATAGTTAGTTAGGTTATAAATAGGCCTAAGGTAAATCCCAGCAAAGGCTACATGACTGCGTATGAATCCACACGAACAGGTTTCAACGTGTTCGTACTTGTAATTGGGACAAATATTGTTAAACCAATAAAGAAGAGGAATAACAGTCACGTGATGCCCCCCTTTGTTTCATCCATTTATGTACTTATAAATACATTAGTGTTAAGATAGTACTTGAGATAAATATCAAAACAATTTAATCTTGTTAAACGGGTCAAATAAGTTAATAATATAAAACTGATAGGACTTTGTAAAACTCATAAAATAGTGTATGTAAAAGTTGTCTCTAAGTTCTAGGTTTATAAGAGAGATGAACGAAAGATTGTTTCTCCCAATGCGAGATGAACATCCGAAGTGCAGGAGGGAGACAGAGAGCGCAGCGTCGATGGAGATGCTTTCATTCAATGGAGAAGAATTTGTCATAGAGAGTGAGTGGGTCGTACACAGTCTATCGGAAGATCGCATTTTTCCTTCCCATGTCATTTTCATTTCAATATTTGAGGGGTAGCGCGTCTTAAGGTACCTAATCGCCATCACAGGCGAAAACGTATTTTTGATGGATATCACTATTTTCACCCTTCCTCTATCGCGTGGTTTGGGTTATAATGACCTTACGACACTAGAAGTATGGTTGAAAACCTTATGATGCGAACTACTTTTTTCACCTCTATCGCCAGCCAAAAGTTCACCCAAAGTTCGGCATAATAAGAAAATCAAAAAATAAAAAAAATATATATAAAATATAAAATATGAAAATCTATTCCAGAAACTCATCAACAACTTCATTAGCATACTTAGAACTCTAATTTAGCCAAAAATGAACGTTCAAGCTCAATTAATAACAGAGATATTATTGCCAGAATATTGCTGAACTTTCGAGGCGATTTCTGACGAATTTTAATTTTGGCGCTGAGGTATCTTAAGACGCGGGACCCCTCATTTCCACTCGTGCCTGTGAGAAATGGGGCCTACTTTTAAGATGAACTTCAGAGAGTAAATTCAATTCAATTCTCCTCTAGGACCTTTGTAGGGGAAACTTTATATTCGGATCCTAGGTTTTTATTTATGTCGCGCGCAAAGCCTATCCGTTTCTTTAGGCCTACTTGATTACTGATCATGGTTTATCCTCATTTATTAATGTATAACTTAAGTGTAATTTAATTTAACCTTTGAGAAACATAAGATTAAAAGTATAAAAACTTAATAGTGTTTTATAACAAGAGTTAAAGGCAAATTTGGAAATTAAAACGATAAACAATGTTAGCCTACTTAGGTAAAGTTGAAGTTTGAGCGTAAAACAACACAAAGAAAACTAAATAAATGACTACGCTACCATTACAATTGTCCTGCGTTTAGTGATACGGTAACCCTTATTGTCGTGCATTACTTTCGTCAGCACCCAACCACGAACGGTGCAATGGTTCGAAACAGCAAGAATAAACCAGTAACATCCAGGGGTCAACGGGAAGGGACGTCACGCCGGGAAAGAAAGTCCAATTCAATATTGGTAGCATGCTAGTGGGATTCGAACGGCAACCACGGCAGTCTCCGTTGGAACAAACTGCACCTAATTAACGAACGTACATCGTTCCACAATTTAAAATTTCAAAATGTAGGCTTCAGAAAATAATCTTATTTGGTAAGTTGTTATAATTTTTATTATTATTATTATTTTATTATTATTATTATTGATCGGATCTTTGACGTAGGCCTAATTGTAAATATTGTTTGAGGAAAACAACACGAAGAAAACTAAATAAATGACTATGCTACCATTACAATTGTCCTACGTTTAGTGATACAGTAACCCTTATCGTCGTGTATTACTTTCGTCAGCACTCAGCAGCTAATCACGAGCGGTGCCATGGTTCGAAAAAGCAAGAATGAACGAGTAACACCTGGGGGTCACGTCACCCCGAGAGAAAAAGCCGAATTCATGAATTCAACATATTGACGATGCTTCCGTACTTGGCTCACCACTGAAAGCAAAAATGCTCCTTGTTAGCCTAAAAATGTGTGAAAGATACTGTAATTTGTACGAAATGTGATCTCTAGTGTGATTTATACGAACAAGGTGAGACATTTATGTTTATATATACACTTAAATTAGTCCTATCGACAAAGACATGGTTTGATAAGCCTGTTTTATTAGTTTCTCATGCATGATTTCGAACGGCTGGAAATCATGCCGAGATTTAGGTAAGGAAGGGTTTGAACATTTTACAGTCAACCATTCTATTAACTTCAAGGACCCCAAGACCGGTGTTTACATGAATATGATTGAGGGATAGTGCGATATCCCTATCCACCATACGAGGTAAGTTATGTAAGTAAAGTGGAGTGAATCGTATGCCCGAGTTAGGGTGCTTATGGTCGGTTAGGCGTACGCTAGGTTAGGTGGGTTGGTTAGGTTACGTTCGTAGAACTATATGCCGTATATACGGGGCTCCAATAAACCTTAGCCCCTCCCCCTCCCCCGCCCATGGCCTAAACCAGTAGAGGTACAGTAAAACTAAACATACCTTACAAAAGAGAATTTAATCCTGCATTTAAAGAGAAACAATTAAAACTTGGTGTTCCCGCCATTGACTTCCAAGACAGCCTGAATTCGCTTTGGGTAGCTTGCCAAAAGTGACGTGAATAGATCTTGATCGTTACGCAAATTTGCTAAAACATTTTCAATGTGTTGCGTCATTGTATCCTTCGAAAATCGATTTGCTGCAGGTTCTTGAAACAAGAGACATTCAACCTTGTCCTTTATAACTGATCCAATGTGTTCACAGACGTTCAGGTCAGGAGAATTTCCTGGCCATTCTTCATTTCCAAAGAAATCGATCTCATGGTTCCGCAACAACTGTTGAGTGGCTAATGCCTTAAAGCAGGGGGCATTATCCTGCAGAAGTGTGACCTGATCGACATCCATAACATTGTTCGGGTTTCTTAGAAAAGGAATGACATGCTGGGATAGAATAATATCATGAAAATACTGTCCATCCCAACTCTGACCATTTGGCTTCAGCACCCACGTGAGCTTCTTTGCAGTGAACAAAACAAACACACCAACACAGTCTGGACTTTTTAATAATTCGCGATAATGTTCATTGTCATCGATTTCATCTGGTGTTGTGGCCCATACTCGATCATTTTGGTAGTTAGGCCGACGTGTTACGTAACAAAAAATTCATCGGAGACAGCTAAATGCATGAAATCATCCACATCCCAATCTTCAAGATAATGGGCAAACCACATTCTGTCATCGATGTTAAGTTGAGTTTTTCTTGGCTTTGGAAGTTCATGCCAAGGCTTTAAACCTTGCCTATGACGGTGCAGTCGAATGATCTCACCACTAACGATCTTTCCTCTCAACACTTCGATCTCTCTAGAAAGTTTAGCACAGCTGTTTTTCCTCTTACGCGTACCGCTTTCAATGATGTCCTTTGTTTCCTGAGAGCGTGGCAAATTTGAGCGCCCAGATTTGGTTGTATCCATTTCACATTCATCCAAAGTTTTATTCCAATTTCTTTTGACGAAGTCCTCACTTCTTCGCAACTTTTTAGCAACCCATGAACGTGTTATAAAGGTGGCTCCAGCATCACGAGCTTCCCGAAATGTTATTGCTCGTATGCGATCTATCACACGTTGCCTCTCCGAATCACCAATTAATTGAGAAGCCATTATATTATCACTTTATCAGCTAGAGTACTTTTAATACCTGCAATAAATAAAGAATTTTATATATTTTTATAATCACTAAAAACTAGTTCGATATTTAACTTATACCTGTGACGGTTTAAATTTTTAACTCCGCGATGCCGTCGCAGAAAGCGTCGTGTGTTAGGTGTAGGGTTAACCGGTGGTATTCGGAATTTAAGGATTATAACGGCAGTCCAGTGGCGATTACCGATAGATCAGTTTGTTTCTTTTGCGAGTTCATGGAGGAATTAGTGGACATAAACGCAGTGTACGTGAGGTAGCGGATAGACTTGCAACGCTTGATGATGGCAGGGTTAGGGCTACGGTTGACGGAAGCCGAACCAATATTAACGTTGAAGACGTTAGTAATTTGAAGGTTGAGGTGCGTAACTTAGTTTCTAGTTTAGGTAGCTTGTCGGGAAGGTTAGATAGAGTTGAGGAAGAGGTTAAGTTAGTCCGAGAGTAGTAGATAGCGAGGGATTTAGAGAGGTTAAGGGTGGAGCTAGGCCGCGTACATTAGGTGATAGGAATCCCCCCCCCTATCGAGGTTTCGAACCCTTTCGCCCATTTGGAAAGGGACGTGAATGAGGGGGAAACTATATTAATTGGGGATTCTTTAGTGCGCCACATGGGACAAAGAATTCGTTAAACGGAATCCAACCAAGAGGAGGAGGGTCTGTCTCCCAGGGGCCAGGGTTGACAGAGTTAGAGACGAAGTGGATAGGGTTGACGTTGCTTCCCGTCACTCAATGTTGGTGACGATGGTAGGAGGCAACGACTCGTATAGGCCCGATACGAGAGTGCCTGACCTTTTGGAGAGATATAGGGGGTTAATTAGGTCCCTGAAGGCGAGGTCAGATAGGTCTTTAGTTCTAGGTATTACCCCTAGGCACGGGTTGGGTCTTAGAATTACATCCAAAACAATATTTTTGAATAATAAATTAGAAGAGATTTGTGCTGAGGAAAGTGTACCCTTCGTAAAGCTGTGGTCCGAATTCAATGATCCTAGCCTTTTTATAAAAGATGGGGCATTTTAATGAAATAGGTAATGCTAGGCTACGTAGGTTAATAGACGAAAGCGTGCGAAAGCTGTATAGGTCGAAGCCTTCTTTAAACGTTGTGGGTCCGGGAAACGCGGGCCCGACGTGATAAATAGTTTAAAACGCGGGCCCGTGGTAAAAAATAACTTAAACGTTTTTTATTGCAACGCGCGTAGTATTAGAAATAAATTAAATGAATTTAAGGCGGTAATTTATTCCGGCAACTATGATATAGTTGCTATCACTGAAACTTGGTTAAATACCGTGACTCGGGACTTGTTGGGGGAACTTGAGATACCGGGTTTTAAACTCTTTACTAATGATAGGTTACATAGATTTGGAGGCGGCGTTTTGCTGTACATTCGTAATTCCCTTAGGGCTATCGAGGTTAAGTTAGATTTTCCGGCAGCAATTAATGCGATCTGTGTTGAAGTTAGGGCGCGTAGTATTAGTTTTATTTTTGTTGTTGTTTATAGACCTCCCGTTCAACCCCTCGATATAGATACTAGATTTTACTCACTTCTTGGTAATTTTATTGACAATCGGAATAGTATAATTGTCGGAGACTTTAACTGCCCTAATGTTAATTACGAGAATTTTACGGGTAATGAAGAGGGTTTGAGATTGGTTGAGTTTATGGACGATAACTTTTTACGACAGATAGTTACCGAACCAACGCGCGGTGATAATATTTTAGATTTGGTGATGACGAACGGCGAGAATATAGTCGAAGGTTTAGAAGTAGGAGAGAGTTTAGGATGTAGCGATCATCAAATTCTTAGGTTTAAGTTATTGATAGAAAACACCCAGGATAGTAACATAATAGAAGTCCCTGATTTTCGTAGGGCTAATTTTAATAGCTTCGCGGATAGGATGAGAGTAGTGGACTGGGATAACTTATTTATGGGTAATGATACAAATTTTCGTTGGGTGGCGTTTAAAGAAAGTTTTAGGAATATTGAAAGGGAGTTTATTCCTCGTAGGCCCAAGCGCGCTAGTAATCGTGGTAGACCGAAGTGTGGAGTAGGGACATAGGAGAGTTTATAAACGAGCTTAATAGAGCGTATAGACTTAGTAAGCGTAATGGCCAGGTAGCTAACTTTAATAGATATATCGAGCTTAGACGTCAGGTTAAAAGATCAGTTAGGAATGCCAAGCGTAATTTAGAGATACTTATAGCTGCGGATAGTAAACATAATCCAAAAAAGTTTTTTGAATACGTAAATAATCGTAAGCCGGTAAAAGATAATAGGCCCTCTAGTGGATGTAAATGGCGCTCTGGCTTCTGACGCTCAGGCGATGGCGGGTATTTTCAAAACTTTTTTGCGACAGTTTTTACCGTAGAAGACGTAAATAATGTCCCCGACGTTGACGATATCGTTCCATTTAGTAGCGAGACTATTTTAGATGAAATAACTGTTTACGAGGCTGAGATTGCGCATTATATCGATAGGCTAAAAGTTAGCAAGGCTCCAGGCCATGACGCTTTTTATCCTAGACATTTGAAAGATTTGAAAGACGTTATCGTAGGCCCCTTAGCGAAGATTTTTAATCAGTCACTCGAAACGGGGATTATTCCTGAAGACTTCAAATTAGCTAACGTCACGCCTATTTTTAAAAAAGGCGACCGCGCGGTACCTAGCAATTATAGGCCCATTAGCTTAACGTCAATTGTCGGTAAACTTTTGGAATCCGTAGTTAGGGATCGTATTATCGATCACTTAGAAAGTAGGGGTTTGATTAATAGTAGTCAGCACGGGTTTCGACGCCATAGGTCTTGTTTAACTAATTTGTTAGAATTTTATAACGAAATAGTGCGCGAATACGATAGGCATAGGGCAGCTGACGTTATTTATTTAGATTTTAAAAAGGCGTTCGATACAGTTCCGCATAGGAGACTAATTGCGAAGGTTAAAGCACACGGTATACGCGGTCAGGTAGCTAACTGGTTAGAAGAATGGCTTCGTGCTAGGAGGCAGAGGGTCGTAGTTAATGGTAGTGATCGGGGTGGTTAGAGGTAGGTAGCGGTGTCCCACAGGGTTCAGTGTTAGGCCCATTGTTATTCGTAATTTACATTAACGACATAGATGTAGGATTGACTAGTAACGTGTCAAAATTCGCGGACGATACTAAAATAGGCGGTAAGGTTGTTAACGAGGACGATAGAAATAGGATCCAAGACGATGTAGACAGGATTATGGAGTGGACGGTAAGTGGCAGATGCAATTTAACGTAGATAAATGTAAAGTTTTGCATATAGGTTCTCGCAACAATAATTACGCGTACACGATGGATGATAGGGAGTTAGCGAGCGTTGACGAGGAAGTAGATTTAGGCGTACGTAACTAAAGATTTAAAGGTTAGGAACCAGTGCCTGGAGTCTTGCGCAAAAGCTAATAGGATGTTAGGCTTCATAGCGCGTAATTTCGAATTTAAATCGAAGGATATTATATTTCCCCTTTACAAGTCCCTAGTCAGGCCTCATTTAGAATATGCCGTTCAGTTTTGGTGCCCGTACTTGCGTGAGGATATTGATAGGTTAGAAAGGGTTCAGCGTCGTGCCACGAAACTTATTCCGTCATTGCGCAATAAGCCTTATGAAGATAGGATTAAAGAGTTAGACTTGTATTCACTCGCAACTAGAAGATTAAGGGGGAGCTTATTGAAGTTTTCAAAATCGTTAATAACATCGATAACGTAAATTTTGACAAACTGTTCACTTTCGATAATAGTAATACTCGCAATAACGGATTTAAGTTGCGTGGCAGACGTTTCATTGCTAATATCGCTAAAAACTTCTTTACGTTTAAAGTAATTGATAAATGGAATAATCTTCCCGCGTCAGTCGTTCATTCTACCAGTGTTAATATGTTTAAGAACCGTCTTGACAGACATTTTAAAAGTATTAACGTTGTTTAAAATTAAAAAAAGAAAGTTAACAACAGGAGCTCTGGTGGTGGTGCTCGAGGATGAGTCTGTTGACGATGAATGCCAGCTTGTGACATGCCAGCGTGTGATGCCAGCAAAAAAAAAAAAAAAAAAAAAAAAAAATATTAGACTAACACGAACGTAGATGTAGCTCGTAGCGTAAACTAACCCACTTTTTGTTTAACTGTACCTACTTTTTTTTTTTTTTTTTTCCTTATCTCCTTTCTTTGCATGTCTGTAACTCTTTACTTGCATGTTTGTAGTTTGCATGGTATGACAGTGAGTTAAGACTGTGTTTGCATGGTTTGTAAGCGTTCTTATTTTACTTCTTTTCATCTTTCACCCCTCTCCTATTTTCTCCGACTATTTTTCTGACTTGTCGGCAGTGGCCGGCGGATGATGATGGTGAGACTTTTTTCCTCTTTTTCTGAATGAATGTTAACCCACGAATGATAGGTGTTGCTCCTTACTTAACTCCTTATTCTCCTCTCTTCTCTTAACCCCCTACTCTTTCCTTTCTCTCGGGCTAGCCTTAGAGTGGATCTTAGGGTCTTTGTTAGCCTTAGCTTCTGTAGATCTGTAGATAAGTAAACATGTAAGCTGCAAATGGGGGGGCTAAGGTTTTTTGGAACCCCTTATATTGGGTGTTTGTTTTAAATTCGGGCACTTGAAAAAGTTTGCATTTTTCATCAAATGAAATAAAAAACAAATTTTTACTGTACCTTCTCTACACATGGGAAATTAGTACCCTAGTGCAAAACATGCTCTATGTGATGTCCTCTCAACACAAGATACTTATACGATACTTTCAACGGAAGAGTCCTGTCCAAAAGATTTCCTGTGGTATAAGATAAAGGAATATCATGGCCACCAACATCACCACCTCTAAACCCCTGTGACTTTTATCTGTGGGGTTATTTAATTAATTAATCCCCGCGCCGCACACCAGGGTCATCGTGACCCTGTCAATTTTTGTACTTCCTCGCGCATGTGCACTGATTATTTTGGAGTCTCCATGTGGGCATGTAAATTTAGTGTGTTGGTCGCTCTGTTGCCAGATGGAAGTATGAAGATAGGCGTTGTCATCAATTTCTCACAGACATAAAAAGTCTTTGCTTAGGGTCAATGTGACCCTGGTGTACAGTGTATGTGATTCTGTTCCTCATGGCTAATCCGGAGGCAAAGAATTCGAGGCGACAGTTTTTGAAAAGATCTGTCACGATCTCTTTGCAAACCATTCATAATAACTAAGCCTGGTATGCAGCTCCATGTAAAACGACACATTAGCGACGTCCTAGGACAAGAGTTTCCGACTTCACAACCAAGTACGTCTTCAATACCTGTTGAGGCTTACAAGAGGAAAAGGTGCACCATCTGTCCTTATTCTAAGGACAGGAAGAAATCAAACAATGATGTTTCCAATTTTTCATTAAAAATAAATGTTTCACTTTGCTTTTTAATCCCTTAAAATGCACAGGGTCATATTGACCCTGGTGTACAGAAGGCGAAACATATTTTGGGTGTATGGATGGGGTTTTAAATGAGAGTGTGCTTAAACAGAATCCACACACAATAGAAGAATTGAAAGTATCAATTAAACAAGAAATTTCTCAGATTTCAACAGTAGTGCAAAATTTTGTTGTTCGTGTGCAAAAAGTTAATGAGCTGGAGGGACATTACCTAGAGCACGGGTCATCAACCTTTTTTTTGTTCACCGCCCACTTTTGATTTTTTGAAAATGAAAAAAGCTTATCGCCCACCTTAGATCAAAAAGAATAAATCAACATAATCGATAAAATAAATAATGAAATAAATGTTTAATTACCTTTAATGTGAGCCCACTAGTGGGCGCTACCGCCCAGGTTGGTGACCCCTGACCTAGAGCATGTTTTACCAAGGGGATTAATTATCCATGTGTAAAGAAGGTACAACAAAAATTTCATGCTTTTATTTCAGTTAATGATAAAACCACAAACCTTTTAAAGTGTCAGTTAATTTAAATATCACCCTATATATATATATATATATATATATATATATATATATATATATATATACACACCAGGCGTCACAAAAATATGTCCCTATTTCTAAATAAATGTTCTAAGCCAAAAAAAAAAAAGGAATCTAAACAAAGAGACAAACGCAAGAGGTACGTAAAACATAGGAGTTTTTAAAATGAATTAAACAACATGTTCAATGTAATTGCCATATTTTTTCAAACACAATATTCAACCTTGCACAAATGTTTGACATTATTTTAGGAAATAGCTGGGATGCTGTTGATTACCTCATAGACTTTGGTTTTTAGGTCTTCAAGTGTCTTAGGCTTGGTAGAATAGATCCTGTAGTTTATATAACTCCACGAAAAAAGTCAGGGAGTGTGAGGTCAGCTGAGTATGGAGGCCATTCCACTGGCTCATGAAGAGAGATTAGTCGCCAGGAAAAATGCTTCCCCCTAAAGTAGCCAGTTTCATAAGCAGTGTGTGGAGGTGCTCCATCCTGCTGAAACCACTGTGAATCTGGATTAATGCAGTTATAAACTAATTAGTTGTGGTAAGTAGAAATCTTGTAGAATCTAGCATTCACCAATATAAATTTGGCGTTACTGCTTTTCCAGTTTCATTCTCAAAGAAGTAGGGACCTACTACACCATACCATCCAACACTACGTGGAAGCTCTATTGGAGTGCCAGTATAACATCCTCAGTAACGAAAGTTGTGCTTATTAATCTCCCTAATCAGGTGTACATAAAACTCGTCAGTGAAGTGGATGTGTTTCCAAAACTCAGGATCTTCTTGTAGCTTTGCTAACATCCATGTTGCAAACCCCATTCGTTTCTGGGTTTGAACATTTGTCAATGAAGATTGTGAATTATTTTTTTAGGGAAAAAGGTTTCATTCAGTACGAAGTATACGATGCACAGACGTTCGCGAAATACCTACTTCTGCTGTCAAACGTGGAATTGACTTCTGTGGACTGTTCACAATAATTTCTTGAACGTGTTGCATAGTTCTTGTATATTGTCGTCGCCTACCACTGTTACCCTTATGTTCACTGCTTACATTTCCTTTTATTTGGAATTTTCTGACAATTCTTGATACTGCCTTTCTATCGGGTGGATCTCTGCATCCATATTCTCTGCAAAAGTTCCTCTGGACCTGCGGTACAGAATTTGTCACATGAAACCACTCAACGATCTTGATTTTCTGTTACAGCTACAAACGTGGCATCATTGTTTGAGGGTTCAGCCATATTGTTCCGTGTAGACTAGATCTTTAAGGAGGCTTAGTGAAGACTTAGCTTTCCTTAAAGACTAGAGCCTAATAAGGCCTTCTGTGGTCTTACTAGACCAGGGGTTCTCAACCGGTGGGTAATTACCCTCCAAAGGGGTAATTTGGGATATCCAGCGGGGTAATGGAAGCCATACATATTTTATTTAAGAGTGGTGTTTTAAAGACAATTGTATGATTATAAACTACTTTTTTAACTTTTGGTTAATTTACACGTCATTAAGGGCAACGGGGTGAGCACCAATGCTTCAGGTGGGTAATGGAAGTAAGTGGATTGAGAACCCCTGCACTAGAATATATATGTCTATTGGTAGTGGTATTGTTTTTTCTAGGAAAAGTTATTGATTTAACCCTTACAGTACTGGACCAGGAGAGTTAGGGGGGAGGGCTAAAGACTGAGGTAAATAAATAAATTAGAAAAGAAAGAAAAAATCTAATCTTGTCAGGTAATAAATGCTGTAAAAAGACAGGGGAAAATAAAACTCAGACAAACTAACCTTCCCTGGTTATGTATAGCCATTTGAAGTTCGCGCGCGGTTTGAGATACGGCGCGGCATGAGTGCCCACTTGCTTTCTCTGTTTGCTTTTCTCCCCTACCCATCATCACCCACGCGCTGGTACGGGCGCATTCGTTCACAGGGTCAGAGCCGGATTTAGACGTGTGGAGGCCCTGGGCAGCCTCCATGTGGAGGCCCCCCTGCCTTAGGGGAAGACATAATTGAAGTCATCCATAAGATTCATAATATAATTAACATACATACACTTTCAAAACATCGTGCACTCTTGTGTTCTGTCCATTCCACTCATTTCTGCAAAAAATGAAAGACTCGGGTTACTCGGGTATTCCATTATAGTGAGAGTAGGCCTAAAAGAGTAATAAAAACAAAATAATAATCAGTACACAACAAATAGTAATTGGTAAAAGTTTATGTACTACAGTGGTATTGGATGCGCGTGTTTTTTTGTTGATCATCTATTGGGTTTTTCTAGTTTCGGGTTTTTTCTATTTTGATAATGGCTTGTCAATATGTGGAGACCCCCAAGATGTGGAGGCCCATGGGCAGCTGCCCACTTTGCCTACTCCTAAATCCGGCCCTGCACAGGGTGTTGTGTTCATTTTTCTCCCCACGATCTTTTGCAACCGAAACACTGGTGGAAATTGTTTGTCACCATAGTACACAGAGAATTACAGAGAAGATAATGAATGTTTCACTTCGCACAACAGTAAATAACTAATATTATCCAGAACGATGTAATATATTTCTATTTACATACTAGTCTCATCACTACAGAACGTGGTGGTGGGGTGGGTGTTTGGCGGGCGCCATGGCGGCCACGCGAACTTCAGGTTGAGGGCTGAGGTTGATCAACATCACTACCACTCTCCTCACTTGTGACTGAAGATTGCGTTCGTGTTTCTTCCAAATCATATTCAAAATCACTTTCTACTTGTGGTGCTGGCATATCCACATAATACAAATCATTGTCACTATCATTTGACTCACAAAGAATATCGTTTATCTGCGAGGGGGGATTGCCAAGGGCATTCGCTTGCGAGCGCCAGCTTGCGATGCTTCTGCCATCGTGATTTATGGGTCACTGATGGGCTTGAAAATTTCTTTGTGGGGGGTAATTACAGTTGCTGGTCACATATGGTATCTAAACATGCCCAAAGGAGCTGTTGGTCCTTTTATATGTGGGCGGAGGAAGGCAACTCGTACTAGTACGGGTACAGTCGCGTTACCGCCAGTCGTACTTGTACAGTAAGGTGTATCATGCTCAGGCCGAATATTGAAAAAATTGGAATTTCAAGATTAGCAGTATGTATTCCTATGTACAATTGAATTTTAGGAGGGGTTCGTCTTCTACAACGTTTGCGAAAAATCGCATTTAAGTGTTCAAAATCGCACTTTCTTGTCGAAAAATGGGATTTTTGACCAATTTCAAAGAATTGGTAGCCTCAAAAGACCTCCATATGTTTTATATTGTTCACATACACCCTTAAGCATTTGTAGGGGCAGGCTTGGACCCATTTAAGATCAGCCAAAGTGGTTCATAACCGATAAAATAACCAAAATCACCCAAAATGGCCCAAAACTAAGGAATTGTATGATTTTTAGTCTCCTATACACCACATTTCGCGGCTGTTCTCTTCATCAGGCAGAATCTTTTTGTTCTTCTTTCTTGGTCTTGCATTTTCTTTTTTTTAGAAACGCCTCCACCAATTTTTCTTTTTTCTTTTGGCATCACTGAGTGTGATGGCAACTGCCCCCACCTTTCCGCAAGCTGCTGTGACGTTCAACCTTTTTGCAATTCTTCTTTAATATTTGTATAAGTCCCTCCTCCACCCCCAGCTTGTAATAATATGTTGATCAACTGAATGTTTTGAGATTTTTTCTTCTGAAAGCATCTTGATTTGTCTAGCAGGTCTTGTAGAGATCTAAAACACGTTCATAATGTCTTGCTTTGACTTAAAAAATGGCAACAATTCTCTGTGATCGATCCTAGCACGAACAAAACCATCTCTTCTCTCTTGCCCATACACTGCATGAGCTGCAGCTGAAACTTCCTGGACTGCTCTTTCACAGCTTTGAGTGTGAAATGAGAAGTTCTCAACTTCAAGTGGAGACCTGAGAAGCTCCTCAACTTCTCCTCTTGACATTTACAAGTGAAGAGTGGCTCATTCAGTTTCTCCTTATCCCAATTAATCAGAGTAATTGGAGAAGTGGCATCAAAATTCAGTTTAGGGTTTCTATGAGTTCTCAGACTCATGTCCCCATACTCAGACTTACCTCTGATCTTCTTGATCATCTCAACCCCCCATGCCCTCTCCTCCTCATCCTCACTGCACAGGAGAGAGGCAATGAGGTTCTCACTGTGAGCATGATATGCTCCACGAACTATCACATGAGTGATTATGTTCCTGACTTCAGAGGTCTGGCTTCTCAGCAGTCCCAGAGCGGTCACAATATGGTGAGGTCCATACCTCATGTGGTGCTTCACCTTGATCTCAAAATACATTTTGAAGTAGAAGTCCAGGCAGACCTTCAGCAGCACCTCCAGCTTCTTCAACACCTCCCCCTTCAGACCATGCTGCCCCATCCACAGCATCAACAGAGCCTCACCTGTAGTCAGCCAGCGTGACTGATTCAGTGGGCCACACTTCAGACCAGCAACTTCCTTGCTCAAATCTCCTGTCTTGAGAGCTTTGATCAGTAGGTAGCAGTTCTTCTACTCAGTGCTAAGGTTCTGTACAATGTCTTCTGGCAGTTCAATTATATCTTCTTCTCCTGGCAGAGCCTTGGAGCTAAAGTTGACAGGTATGCCATTGATCTTCTCAAAAGGTTTTCCTATTGGGCCACTGAACCCAGACTTGTGCGTGTCGGGACCATCAAGCTTGATGATTATGTGCCTGAGGCTGAGTTCATTAATATGCAACTGGCATATCAGCCAGTGACACTTGTGACCTAGCAGTCTCTTCAAGTGAGTGATGGCTCCTCCATCAGGTCCTGTGTTTGTGTTGGTGGAGTCGCCACCAAGGACGACAATAGTATCTTTAGCACCATGAACACTAGTCCACTCAAACAGAGCCTGACTATCTTCAGTGCAGGTTTCTCATTTCCTTCAGGTTCTTCTGGTGTACAATGGAAGAGATACTTCCCCTCAGTTCCCAGGTAACACTATAGTGCTCTTCAGTTGTAATATCAGGATGGAAGCGGCCAGTTTCTTCATTGTACCTCATGATCTTTGTCTTCTTAGTTGTTTTCCATCGAAGAAAATTCCCTTGATCTCCTCTCCCTCTGTCTTTTCTCCAGGGCCTCCACTGAGGCACTTATTACAGACTCCTTGCCCCTCCACATCTTCATCCTGTCAACAGCTAGATATGCCTTATCAGCAGATAGATGGCCAGCTTTGATGAGATCTTGCAGGAAACCAGTTGCAATGGCTGTTGCAGGAGTGTTTACCACCTTGAACCTGACTGCAGCCGCAGCAGTGCTTGAGATATCCATGTAGTTCCTCCTGGCAGAGGTGGAGACTTTGCCAGTGTTGACACTGGAGCTTGTGCCTGGTGCAGTACTGGAAAAATCTGTGTCAGCAGTAGGAGCTGCTCTGCCTGGGGACTCTTGCAAGGAAGTCACCTCATCTTCATCATCATCATCACCATCATCAGCTCTAAGCAGTAGCTCCTCTTCTTTTTCCTCTTTTCTGTTTCTCTTCTCAGCTGCCTTCTGTTCTTTCTCCTTCCTCTTAGCAGCCTTCACCTGCTTCACTGTTTCTTTCACATCAACAGATGCCATCCGGAAGCCAGAAACTTCTGAGGTTTTGATCCTCTGGTAATGGAGCCACTCTAGCTCTAGCTTTGGAATCTTCTGAGGCAGAGGACAGTCACAGTTGATATGAACTCTAGCAGCACAGCCAGAGCAGCCAGATGCTTCAGTTCCACAGAGAGTGATATCATGTCTGCAGGTTGTTATGTCAAACAATGTATCAAGTTCAGATATTCTCTTCTCGCTCTTTGCAGCCTTCACTCTGCCATTCACTAGGTCAATCATTTCATTCCACCTGACAAGAATCTTCCTGGCAATGGATCTCTCTTGAATGATCACAGGAGGAGTGAACTTGGAATTGCTTTCGTGCCACTGTGTCAGTACCAGTGATGTCAAGTCCTTAGCCAAATCTTGCAGAGGGTACTGAGCTCTCTTCATATCCAGAAGCAGCTTCTCTGCCTGGAGGAGCATTCCTCTCTGGAACACAGCTCTCCAGGTTGGAACTTTTGTGGGAAATAACTGCTTGCCTGGACCCACCAGATCACTCAGCTTTGAACCAGAACTTTTTCTGGTATTTCGTCCTTGCTTAGCCATGGTGGCTCACAATCTTCACCAAGCTTTGTATCTGAAACATAGAAAATTATCACAGTGAAAATCTAGTAGCCTATAACAGCTGTTACAATGGTTTTGTTTGGTAAGAAACCAGTCTGTTACATTTGTACTACAGTGTATGTCCTGCACAGCTGTTTTGTCCATAACCAGAAAACGAAAAAGTGGAAATTTGAACACAAACGTGATTTTTAGCAAAAGTTCAAGAAAACAAACCCCTCCTAAAATTTAATTTTACATAGGAATGCATACTGCCAATCTTGAAATTCGCGCTTCAATGAGCATGATACACCCTATTGGACAGGTACAGTACCGAAAGGGTTAAGTATGAAATTGTGAAAGAACAGTTTTAATATACATATATACTGTATATATATGTTATAAGGATCTTCATTGGCCAAAAGTTGAAGACGTCATCAATAGGATTTGCCATGATGCGTCATGCTGACTTCATCAACTTTCTGATCAGTCAAGATCCTTGTAGCAAATTTCGACTTTGTCAAAAACATGCTCCCAAGACTTAATATTTACCTATTTCTAAGTTGTTAATTTGGACTTTGACATGTATGTAAAACAATTTCCGTCGTTTTTGCCAACTCATTTGGCCAAAGCCAGCCTTGGCTAAAAGGGTTGTATCGCCTGACTCTAGCTAATTCTTTTCTGTGCCTTAACTGACTCGCATCACTCTCAGACAGTTTTTCAACATTATTCATTGTTAAATTTATATCAATAAAATTTGTTCGCTTGTTTCCTGCACAGAGTTTAAAAGAACACAAGAAAGAACCAGGAACCCAATTACGGCATATACATCTTCGTCCAAATGAGTTGCATCACCCAAGAACTTTTCAAGTTTGGCTAATGAAGTCAAATCAACCCCGCATGCTTCTTCTGAGTAGTGATATGGCGTTGATATACTGAATTTCATACTACTTTTTAGTTTAAATATACTTACCAGGAAACTGCAAAAATTGAAAATGTATCACATATTAAAAATAACAGAGCAACTTATAATTATATAAAGTTTTTCTCACGAAGTTCACAAATGTTGACAAGTGTTACTAAATTCATTATCAGTAATCAAAATACATCATTGATGTTATAGGTAATTTCTGTTAATACATCTCTTCTTCCAAAACGTTTAAGGTGTTTCAGCTCTTGTGGCCATATATATATATATATATATATATATATATATATATATATATATATATATACTGTAGCTGCAAATCCACACAAGGAAAAAGAAAAACGATTCCAAGGCCTTTCGTGACGAGGTGTAGCTTTGAATACACGAAAGGCCTTGGAATCGTTTTTCTTTTTCCTTGTGGGTTTGCAGCATTCATTCATTTCACGTGTTTTATTGTGAAATTCATCCCATATATATATATATATATATATATATATATATATATATATATATCTTGGTTACCTTGGTTTTGCTTCCGCCCGAATTGTTCATTCTGACGAAGGTCAAGCTTGTCACTCCTCCTTAGTCCGAGAGTTTAACGTGGAATCCGAACTACACCCCATCAGCAGTACCAGCTTCTTAACCACTAGGCTATCCAGGGTACCCACTTATCTACCAACCACTTTTTTATTGTGTGAAAAGATGAACAGCTGGGTTTTGCTGCGCGCCGCCTGCCGTCACCGGATCTCGATCCCTGGGCCGATGGATTTATAGTCAGCGATGCTAACCACTACACCACCGAGGCGCATATATATATATATATATATATATATATATATATATATATATATATATATATATATATATATATTTGTGGTTACAATTTGTGGCTACGAAACAAATATATATCTTTAAGACGTGAAGCGAAAAGCGTAATAAAAAAGCTCAGGCGCGATTTGAAATTTCCATAGCTCGTGACGGCAAAGAAAGTCCCAAGCGCTTTTTTCAATACGTTAATAATTATAATAGGAACCCGGTAAAGAGCGTGTTAGGACCGTTGAGAAATTCTGATGGCGAGCTAGTTTACGAGAACAAGCAAATGGCTACTCTGCTAAGCAATATTTTTTTACGTCAGTTTTTACAGTAGAAGATATAACGAATATCTCTCTGGCTATAGACAGTTTAGGGTAGGTTGATTTTGGAACTGTGATCTTGGACTAGTCTAGATAGAAAGGTATTAATGTGTAAAAAACGTTGCACCAATTCATATTTGTGGAAATGATTGTAGTTTTTGAGGATTGTTAATTATTTTTAAGTTGTAAAATTGCCGAATTTTACGCGTAAAATCACGCGCGCGGCATTCGCGCAATGTAAACAAGCAAAATATCGGACCTTATTTCATCAAAATAATCAATTAAAATTCGGCTTTTTTAACAAAACGATGCTTGAAACTTATTGTAAATGCATTATAGATGTTTATTAGTGTATTATTTTGTATTTTTTAATGATATTTACGTATAAAATGTGTATTAAATTAAGTTATTTTATGATGCCTTCATTTAATTGTGTTTATTTTCAGATATTTCATAAAAATGGGTAAAAAACGCAAGTCTGCAGTGTTAACTCGAAGTGATAGTGCAAAAAAATTCAATGGCCAGCCTTCCCCTTTGGATAAAACAGAGGCTCCTACCCTCCGCCAAGTTATTCAGTACAGTTATTTCCTCCAAAACAGCCACCCGGACTTGAAAGACTATGATATTGCTAAAATGATAGCAAAAGATGTGATTGAGATCTGGCAGGCAGTGAACCCGCGGCTGCCCCTGTATGAGGAATATTATGTAGTGAAATTGGTGGATAAAGTGTGCTTCAAGAAAGCAAAAGAGATAAACAGGAAATCTCTTTCTACAGTCCAGGAGCAGAATCTGGAGGAAAAGCTGGATAAACTTTTTGACATTTCTGCTTGCACCTGTAAGCTACCTGTTCGTCCCTGTGATGACAATGCTGTGAAGTGCAAGAAAGAAAATTGTCAAACACAGCACATAATCTGCACTTGTCCTCCCAGTAAGAAGGTAATGCTATTATTTTTTTAACTTTTAACTGGCCTAACTTAGTGCGATTGAGCGGAAATTGCACACCATTGGCTGTTCACTCCATCAGAATGAGCTTCCTTACAGAGCTGTTTTCAAGCATCTTGATGGCAGTACCAAAAGTCCCACTGCTTTCACTGGTCCGCTGGGAAAACTCTGTGAAATTGACTACCAAGATCTGCCACAAGTGGAATTCACCAAACTCAGTGGCCCACTGGATGACATGGAATTTGCTGAGGAGACACTGAATGATCTCAGTAGCGACCAGAGGCTTCTTTTGGAGTATGTGCTTGGAATTTCCAGGGGCAAAGTCAACCCAAGATTTGCTGCCTGGAAAATTGGACCATTAAACCATGCAAGGTGGCTGACTTTGGCAATTAGATTGATGTGTCTGTGGACCAGAGGTGCTTACCCTCCAGAACTACAGGATAAGCTTTACCAGGCCATCAAGTTCATTGTGGAAGTGTATGCAGTCATTTGGTTTGAGATCAAAAGGGACAGCAAGTTCCACAATCAGCAGCTGTACATCTTCAACATGATCCAGAGGATCAAGCAGCAGTCTGAAGAAATCCAGGGTGTTGCTTTCAAGAACCTGAAGTGCAATGCTTTTGCCTTGCTGCCCGAGAATGTGCTGTACTGCATGATGAAGTCTGATGACTTGGAAGTGAGAGAAGCTGCTCTCAAGAAAATTCTGTCCATCAGGTAAGCATTTATTAATTTTAAAAAATGTGAAAAAAAAATTTGATTATGGGGATTTATTCAATAAAAAAAAGGCCCGAGTTCTATAAATCCCCATAAGCGAATTTTTTTTCACATTTTCTTATCCCAATTTTCCCCTTCCCCTCTGATAATAGAAATAATCTTACCTTCTTTCTGAAAAAAAATTCGATTATGGGGATTTATACAACTCGGTTTTTTTTTTTTTTTAATTTAAGTTTAATTTAAATCAGCAATTCTGAGACTAATAGGGATTAAATCTTAAACTGGAATAAAAAATAAATAAATTTATTATTCTTTCAGAAGTGGGAAGCCAGCCAAGAAGAGGCTGAAGAAGATCACAGCCATCAACATTGAAGCTACCCACTGGTCAGAACTAATCAACCTTTCTCAAAGTGGCATCTGTGAACCTGCTCTCATAGAAGACTTTTCTGACCAGGAGCTTCAAGAAGCATTGCTGAATGGCACCAAGCTGGAGCTGCCTGATCTGCCTTCACATTCTCAGAGTGTTGAAAGGGCCGTGAAGCTCACATCTGAAGCTTCCCATACTGTTTATGAACTCGAATCAAGGCACAAACACATTCTGGCCAAAGCCCTAAGCCGCCAGATGAGGCCTTCCTTTGCTTCTAAGGGCTCTTACAGTGAAAATTATGATGATCTTGGGATCTAAATGTCTATTTGACTCTGTACATGTTTTTTTTACTTTTTTTCAATAAAATTGTAACTTTTTCCAGGATTCTTTTATGAAAATAGCATGTTTTTTTCGGCCGAAAATTGCGAAAATGCGGTATTTTTCAGTACGATTTTTTGACGATTTTTGAAACGGTTTCCTCAAAAAACGGTTAAAGCTAGAGTTCTGAAAGTTTTTGTCAGTTATTATCATATTAAGCCCTGACTATCTCGACTAGTCCAAAGTCGATATCTAAAAGAATGCGGAAAATCAGCCTACCTTAATAGACATAATACCTTTTAATAATGGTAATACTTTGGATAATATTATGGTGAGTGAAAGGGAGGTACTGCATTATATTTGTAAAATGAAAATACTTAAATCAGCGGGGCCGGATTCAATATATCCCATACAACTAAAAGAATTAAAAGAAGGCATTATTGTGCCGTTAACAAAGATTTTTAATGCGTCTATTTCTAAGAGCTCCGTACCAGATAATTTCAAGTTAGCAAATGTAACACCTATTTTTAAGAAAGGTGATAAAGGTGCGGCGGGAAATTATAGGCCAATCAGTTTAACGTCTGTTGTAGGTAAGTTAACTGGAATCGATAATTATGGATCGTACTATACGCGAACACTTAGAATTGTATAACTTGATTAGAAATATGCAGCACTGTTTTAGGCGAAACAAACCTTGCTTAACTAATCCTTTAGAATTTTTTTAATGCGTGGTTGAAGTTTACGATAGTCATCGGGCGGTTGATGTAGTGTATTTAGATTTTCAAAAAGCGTTTGACACGGTACCGCACAAAAGACTTGTTGAAAAAATTAAGGTTCCTGGAATCAAGGGTGAAGTAATAAATTGGTTAGAAGAGTTGTTGCGAGGTAGGAAACAGAACAGGGTGGTCGTTGATGGATCAGAGTCATCTTAGGCTAAAGTAGCGAGCAGCGATCCTCAGAGTTCTGTATTGGGCCCCTTGCTTTTTCTTATATATATTAACGATTTAGATGTCGGACTAGTCAGTACAGTTTCAAAGTTTGCGGATGATACGAAGTTGGGTGGTAGGGCGATTAATGACGAAGACAGAGGTAAAATCCAGGAAGTTCTGAATAAAATCGTAGATTGGTCGGTCACATGGCAAATGAGATTTCAGGTCGATAAGTGCAAAATTTTACATCTAGATTCGCGTAACGGTAATTTTGCGTATAGTATGTCAGGGAAGGAGTTGGCAACCGTAGATCAGGAAAAAGATTTAGGAATTATAGTCACTGGTGATTTGAAATTAGCGAAACAAAGTACAGAAGCGGTCAATAAGACGAACAAAGTGCTCAGTTTTATAGGTAGGAATTTTGGTACAAATCGCGCGATATTATTGTTCCTTTTTATAAATCATTAGTTAAACCCCATCTGGGGTACGCAATCCAATTTTGGAATCCGCATATGCGAAAAGATATAGACAAAATCGAAAGAGTTCAAAGATGAGCAACTAAGATGATTCCGTCGCTTAGGTCAAAGTCGTACTAGGATAGACTTAAGGAGTTAAAATTGGACTACACTCGAGACTAGGAGGCTAAGGCGTGATCAAAGCCAGATTTTTTAAATTATAAATGGGTTCGATAGCGTTAATAGAGACAGCTTTTACGAAATAGCACAATATAGTAGAACTAAAAATAACGGGTGTAAGCTGACAAGTAGAAGGTTCGAGACAGCAGTTGCCAAAAACTTTTTTACGCATAGAATAGTAAATAGCTGGAATAGTTTGCCGGTGGAAGTAATTAGTAGCACGTCTATAAACATGTTTAAAAATCGATTAGACGCATATGTTGATAGATTGGGTATAGTTTAAGGTAGTAAAATTTAGGTTTTTGTGGTTCGGAACCCACGTAAAATTGTAGGTCCCCTCCTCCACCACGGAGGACATGCTCAATATACAATTACAGTTCGGTAGACCAGCCATGAGTGGATCCTAGGGTCTTTTTAGGTCTGAAACATTATAACATTATATATATATATATATATATACACACAGTATATATTATATATATATATATATATATATATATATATACAGGGTGTCCCATAAGTCCGGCATCATAGGAGCAATTCATATTTTTCTATTTCTACAAACCATAATTTATGCTCGGGATGCCAATTTCCAGTCCGCCATTCTGTTCAGTGACGAGGCTGTTTTTTATGGAAATGGTGAGGTAAATCGACAGAACACCCGCGACTGGTCTCAAAACAACCCTCACTGGTATACCTCCTCAAAGGAATAAGTGCATCTCGGGTGATGTATGGTGTGGCATTTGGAAGGATCGCATCATAGGCCCCCCTCTTTTACGATGAGCATGTCACTGGAGGCACCTACCTACGTATGCTCAAGGAAGAAGCATTTCCCAGTGTCTTGAACGAAGAAGGAAATTTCCCAACATGGTTCCAGCAAGATGGCGCTCCTGCACATTACAGCACCCAAGTAAGGGAATACCTGTACCAACAATTCCCTGGTCATTGGATAGGACGTCGAGGGCCTGTGGAATGGCCAGCTAGAAGCCCGGATCTCACGCAACTAGATTTTTATCTCTGGGGCCACTTGAAAGTGCTGGTATACGCAGAGAAAATTAGGAGTGTTGAACATTTGCGGAAGCGCATTATTGGGGCATGTAACACCATTACTCCTGACATCATTCACCGTGTGCTTGCTGACTGGGTATCACGTCTGAATTTGTGTATTGAAAACAATGGTGGACATAGTGAGCACGTTCTGTAAATAAAAGCTTTTGTTTTGCCTTTTTTTATTATTTTTCCTATGATGCCAGACTTATGGGACACCCTGTATATAGTGTGTGTGTGTGTGTGTGTGTGTGTGTGTGTAAAGTAACGCAAGTGAAGAGACAAATCCGATTTGTCTCTTCACTTGTGTTACTTTATACACACCCAGTGTGTACATATATATTATATACATATATACAGTATATATATATGAAAATTATTTCACGAAAGTAACACGTGAAAAATATTTATGATGAATAAAACCACGAAGGAAAGGAAACACAAAATGGTGCTCAAGCGATTTCGTCTAATGACATCCTCAGGAACACTAAAGTACATAAAAGGGTTACAGCCTATATATAGGTTACAGAAAGAAAAAAAAGAAAAATAAATAATACACACACATATATATATATATATATATATATATATAATATATATATTATATATATATATATATATAATATATATATATATATATATATATGCAATAAACGGAGAAGTAAAAAATAAAAATTAAAGGATTATTAGAGAGGCATACAGATTGTAAGGAAAAAATATCGATTTTTAGCACAAGATCAAATGAATTATAAAAATACAAATTTATACTGGAAATCTGCCCGGGTTTTAACACTCTGCCTTTTATGGTTAAGTTTCGATGTATGTAAAAATAAAATGAAAATTAAAAGTTAATAAAGTAGCATACAAGTTTGCCAAAGATTTAGCGTTCTACCCTTCTTATCTAAATCTGTTTTGAAGGAATTCAAAACAACAGGATCGAGTTGAAAAAGACCTTTGCTTATGTTGAAGTTATTTGAAAGTTGGATAATGGCAGACTCAAGAATATTTCTATTAACAATGTTGCTAGAGTGAAATAAAACTGAAGCATTATTCCAATCAATACAGTGGGATAACTCTGACAAATGGACAAAAAGAGCACTGGACAACTGTCCTGTTCTAACGGAATATTGATGCTGTTTTATACGTGTGTGCAAATCCTTTCCCGTCTATCCTATGTAAAAGGAATCACATTGTTTACAACCAATTTTATAGATAATGCCTGAATTATTGGTAGGGCTATTTTTTACTATGATATTTTTCACAATATTGTTATATGAAAATATTACATTAATATCCAAAAGTTTAAGTACATTAGCAATGCCTAAAAAGCCCGGGAAAAATGGAAGTACTAAAATATTTTTTGACAAAGTACGAGTGTTATTATTGACACGATAGAAAGTTCGTTTTGCCTTGTTGAGACAAGATTCCATAAACGCAGATGGATAACACAGATCACTTCCAATACCGTTGATTTTTTCCAATTCGGCATCGATGTATTCTCGGAACTATCTCTGATTCACATGTAAAAAATTCCATGGATCTTAATAAAAAATTGAATAATGCACGTACTGAAACTAACGATAGATTGATCAGTTTTGACGTTTGTTCATTGTTTACAAAAGTGCCAATTGACGATATGCTTGACTTTCTCTCCCAAGAATTACATAAGTATGACCTGCCACTACCTTCACACATTGTTTTGGAACTTATTAAGCTTTGCATCAAAGACTGTAAATTCACTTTCAATAACGAGTATTATCAACAAGTTTTTGGGATGGCCATGGGCAACCCCTTATCGCCCCTCCTCTCCAATATTTATATGGAGTTTTTCGAAATTACTTACATTCCGAGAATCCTGGGGGTTGGCATCCCTTGGTTGCGGTACGTCGACGATATTTTGTGTATCTGGCCCATGAATCGTGACCTGGATAACTTCTTCCTTCAGTTAAATGATCAAGTCTCCTCCATTAAGTTTACTTTAGAATTGGAACAAGACAATTCAATCCCATTTTTGGATGTGCGTGTACATAGGGAAAGCCCAGGTTTTAAGTTTAGTATCTATCGGAAAACAACAAACAATTTGTCCTACGTACACTTTTACTCGGGACATGACACCCCCACTAAGAAGGCCATTTTTCATCAATGTTTCTCCGCGCCCTTAGGATCGCCAGTCCGGAATACATCGATGCCGAATTGGAAAAAATCAACGGTATTGGAAGTGATCTGTGTTATCCATCTGCGTTTATGGAATCTTGTCTCAACAAGGCAAAACGAACTTTCTATCGTGTCAATAATAACACTCGTACTTTGTCAAAAAATATTTTAGTACTTCCATTTTTCCCGGGCTTTTAGGCATTGCTAATGTACTTAAACTTTTGGATATTAATGTAGTATTTTCATATAACAATATTGTGAAAAATATCATTGTAAAAAATAGCCCTACCAATAATTCAGGCATTCTGTAAAATTGGTTGTAAACAATGTGATTCCTTTTACATAGGTCAGACGGGAAAGGATTTGCACACACGTATAAAACAGCATCAATATTCCGTTAGAACAGGACAGTTGTCCAGTGCTCTTTTGTCCATTTGTCAGAGTTATCCCACTGTATTGATTGGAATAATGCTTCAGTTTTATTCCACTCTAGCAACATTGTTAATAGAAATATTCTTGAGTCTGCCATTATCCAACTTTCAAATAACTTCAACATAAGCAAAGGTCTTTTTCAACTCGATCCTGTTGTTTTGAATTCCTTCAAAACAGATTTAGATAAGAAGGGTAGAACGCTAAATCTTTGGCAAACTTGTATGCTACTTTATTAACTTTTAATTTTAATTTATTTTTACATACATCAAAACTTAACCATAAAAGGCAGTGTTAAAACCCGGGCAGATTTCCAGTATAAATTTGTATTTTTATAATTCATTTGATCTTGTGCTAAAAATCGATATTTTTTCCTTACAAATCTGTATGCCTCTCTGATAATCCTTTAATTTTTAATTTTTACTTCTCCGTTTATTGCATATATATATATATATATATATATATATATATTATATATATAATATTATATATATATATGATGAATAAAACCACGAAGGAAAGGAAACACAAAATGGTGCTCAAGCGCTTTCGTCTAATGACATCCTCAGGAACACTGAAGCACATAAAAAGGTTAAGCCTATATATAGGTTACAGAAAGAAAAAAAAAGAAAAAATAAATAGCATACATACACACACACACACACATATATATATATATATATATATATATATATATATATATACATATCTATATATACAAATACATACATACATACATACATACATATATATACAATAAACAGAGAAGTAAAAATAATAAAAATTAAAAATTAAAACCTTAAAGGATTACCAGTGAGCGTACAGATTTGTAAGGAAAAATATCGATTTTTAGCACAAGATCAAATGGATTATAAAAATACAAAATTATACTGGAACTCTGCCGGGTTTTAACACAATGCTGCCTATGGTCAGGTTTCGATATATATAAAAAAAAAAATAAATAAATAAAATGCAAATTAAAAGTTAATCGATTTTAGCACAAGATCAAATGGATTATAAAAATACAAATTTATACTGGAACTCTGTCCGGGTTTTAACACACTGCTGCCTATGGTCAGGTTTTGATATATATAAAAAAATAAAATGCAAATTAAAAGTTAATAAAGTAGAAGACAAGTTTACCAAAGATTTAATGTTTTACCCTTCTTATTTAAATCTGTTTTAAAGGAATTCAACATAACAGGATCGAGTTGAAAAAGACCTTTGCTTATGTTGAAGTTATTTGAAAGTTGGATAATGGCAGACTCAAGAATATTTCTATTAACAATGTTGCTTGAATGGAATAAAACTGAAGCATTATTCCAATCAATACAGTGGGCTAACTCTGACAAATGGACAAAAAGGGCACTGGACAACTGTCCTGTTCTAACGGAATATTGATGCTGTTTTATACGTGTGTGCAAATCCTTTCCCGTCTGACCTATGTAAAAGGAATCACATTGTTTACAACCAATTTTATAGATAATGCCTGAATTATTGGTAGGGCTATTTTTTACTATGATATTTTTCACAATATTGTTATATGAAAATACTACATTAATATCCAAAAGTTTAAGTACATTAGCAATGCCTAAAAAGCCCGGGAAAAATGGAAGTACTAAAATATTTTTTGACAAAGTACGAGTGTTAATATTGACACGATAGAAAGTTCGTTTGCCTTGTTGAGACAAGATTCCATAAACGCAGATGGATAACACAAATCACTTCCAATACCGTTGATTTTTTCCAATTCGGCATCGATGTATTCCGGACTGGCGATCCTAAGGGCACGGAGAAACATTGATGAAAATATGGCCTTCTTAGTGGGGGTATCATGTCCCGAGTAAAGTGTACGTAGGACAAATTGTTTGTCGTTTTCAGATAGATACTAAACTTAAAACCTGGGCTTTCCCTATGTACACGCACATCCAAAAATGGGATTGAATTGTCTTGCTCAACTTCTAAAGTAAACTTAATGGAGGGGACTTGATCATTTAACTGAAGGAGGAAGCTATCCAGGTCACGATTCATGGGCCAGATACACAAAATATCGTCGACGTACCGCTCTATTACTTATAAACTCTCCAAATGGCTTGTCAAAGTCTTGTCCCCCATTCTCGGAACTATCTCTGATTCACATGTAAAAAATTCCATGGATCTTACGGAAAAATTGAATAATGCACGTACTGAAACTAACGATAAATTGATTAGTTTTGATGTTTGTTCATTGTTTACAAAAGTGCCGATTGACGATATGCTTGACTTTCTCTCCCAAGAATTACATAAGTATGACCTGCCACTACCTTCACACATTGTTTTGGAACTCACTAAGCTTTGCATCAAAGAATGTAAATTCACTTTCAATAACGAGTATTATCAACAAGTTTTTGGGATGGCTATGGGCAACCCTTATCGCCCCTCTCCAATATTTATATGGAGTTTTTCGAAATTACCTATATTCCGAGAATCCTGGGGGTTGGCATCCCTTGGTTGCGGTACGTCGACGATATTTTGTGTATCTGGCCCATGAATCGTGACCTGGATAGCTTCCTCCTTCAGTTAAATGATCAAGTCCCCTCCATTAAGTTTACTTTAGAAGTTGAGCAAGACAATTCAATCCCATTTTTGGATGTGCGTGTACATAGGGAAAGCCCAGGTTTTAAGTTTAGTATCTATCGGAAAACGACAAACAATTTGTCCTACGTACACTTTTACTCGGGACATGATACCCCCACTAAGAAGGCCATATTTTCATCAATGTTTCTCCGCGCCCTTAGGATCGCCAGTCCGGAATACATCGATATCGATGCCGAATTGGAAAAAATCAACGGTATTGGAAGTGATTTGTGTTATCCATCTGCGTTTATGGAATCTTGTCTCAACAAGGCAAAACGAACTTTCTATCGTGTCAATATTAACACTCGTACTTTGTCAAAAAATATTTTAGTACTTCCATTTTTCCCGGGCTTTTTAGGCATTGCTAATGTACTTAAACTTTTGGATATTAATGTAGTATTTTCATATAACAATATTGTGAAAAAATCATAGTAAAAATAGCCCTACCAATAATTCAGGCATTATCTATAAAATTGGTTGTAAACAATGTGATTCCTTTTACAAAGGTCAGACGGGAAAGGATTTGCACACACGTATAAAACAGCATCAATATTCCGTTAGAACAGGACAGTTGTCCAGTGCCCTTTTTGTCCATTTGTCAGAGTTAGCCCACTGTATTGATTGGAATAATGCTTCAGTTTTATTCCATTCAAGCAACATTGTTAATAGAAATATTCTGAGTCTGCCATTATCCAACTTTCAAATAACTTCAACATAAGCAAAGGTCTTTTTCAACTCGATTCTGTTATGTTGAATTCCTTTAAAACAGATTTAAATAAGAAGGGTAAAACATTAAATCTTTGGTAACTTATCTTCTACTTTATTAACTTTATTTGCATTTTATTTTTTTATATATCAAAACCTGACCATAGGCAGCAGTGTGTTTAAAACCCGACAGAGTTCCAGTATAAATTTGTATTTTTATAATCCATTTGATCTTGTGCTAAAAATCGATTAACTTTAATTTGCATTTTATTTTTATTTATTTTTTTTTATATATCGAAACCTGACCATAGGCAGCATTGTGTTAAAACCGGCAGAGTTCCAGTATAATTTTGTATTTTTATAATCCATTTGATCTTGT
Source organism: Bathynomus jamesi (assembly GCA_023014485.1). Lineage (NCBI taxonomy): Eukaryota > Metazoa > Arthropoda > Malacostraca > Isopoda > Cirolanidae > Bathynomus > Bathynomus jamesi. The sequence continues at coordinate 818,800 of JAJOZX010000386.1, forward strand.
GCTAAAAATCGATATTTTTCCTTACAAATCTGTACGCCTCACTGGTAATCCTTTAAGGTTTTAATTTTTAATTTTTTATTTTTTACTTCTCTGTTTATTGTATATATATGTATGTATGTATGTATGTATGTATTTGTATATATAGATATGTATGTATATATATATATATATATGTGTGTGTGTGTGTGTGTATGTTATTATTTTTTCTTTTTTTTCTTCTGTAACCTATATATAGGCTTAACCTTTTATGTACTTCAGTGTTTCCTGAGGATGTCATTAGACGAAAGCGCTGAGCACCATTTGTGTTTCTTTCCTTCGTGGTTTTATTCATCATAAATATTTTTCACGTGTTACCTTCGTGAAATAATTTTCATATATATATAATATATATATATATATATATATGTATATATATATATATATATATATATATATATATATAATTATATATATATATATATATATATATATAGATATATGAGTAATATATATATATATATATATATATATATATATATATATATATATATATATTGTATATATATATATATATATATATATATATAATATATATATATAATATATTATTTATTTTTCTATTTTTTTTCTTTCTGTAACCTATATATAGGCTGTAACCCTTTATGTACTTCAGTGTTCCTGAGGATGTCATTAGACGAAAGCGCTTGAGCACCATTTTGTGTTTCCTTTCCTTCGTGGTTTTATTCATCATATATATATATATATTAGTTATTAAATAATGAAACATTAGAAATGTATAGATATATGCATATACTGTAGGTATATGTGGAATAAAATAAAAACAATCTGTTACCTTTCTGAAGAAGAAACCCCCAATAATAAAATACAGTATACATACAGTACATTATAAAATAATGTTCCTGAGGATGTCATTAGACGAAAGTGCATGAGACACTATTTCGTGTTTTAATTTTCATTCGTGGTTATTTTCATCATAAATACATAAATAATCGTGAAATAAGTTTAATTTCATATATTATATATATATATATATATATATATATATATATATATATATAATTATATATATATATATATATATATATTATATATATATATATATAGTGTGTATATAGTGTGTGTGTATATCGTAACCTTGTGTGGTCTTCTTCACACGGAGGACAAGCTGGTGACCCCACCTCTGAGCCTAACCTGGTGGAGGAGAAAATCGCTATCTTGCGATCTCCGTTGTATATAGCCAGGTACACCCAGCTCATCTGGTACCGTCCTGAGCCAGGTGTCTAGTCTTCTTTTGGAGAATTCCACATTGATACCAGTAATGTTCCTGATCTCCTTCGGAAGCTGGTTGAATAGTCTTTGCTCCCTGACAACCAGGTTATTTTCCTTTAGAGTTGAAGGTGTACCTTGTCTGGACTTTAGTTTGGGAACACTACACATTCTACATTTCCTATTTTCCACTGTTATTTGGGTGGTTACTGGGTTCAGTTTGAGGTTAGGTACCAGTTTTTCTATTATTTTCCACCTTTAAATTATGGTGTATCTCTCTCTTCTTTCCAGTGAATATAGATTTAATTTACAAGTTTTCCCAGTAGTTGAGTTCTTTGCAGCCATCAGTCTTGGCTGTGAAATTTCTTTGAGTTTCTTAATTTCTTCTTTTATATATGGGGACGTCAAGACTGAGCAGTACTGTTGTTGGTTACTTCGTTGTCTATGTCTGTTAACATAATAATGAATAGGAGTGGGGCCAATACTGTTTCTTGTGGTACTGAGCTGCGTATTTCCGATTCTGATGATGATATACCTTGGATTTTTACGACCTGCTAATGTTCTCTGAGGAAACTGTAGGTCCATTTTCCAACTTTGCCTATTATTCCCATATGTTTCATTTTATGGGCTATTATACCATGATCACATTTGTCGAACGCTTTAGCAAAATCCGTGTATATGACATCGTATTTTTCATTACTTTCAAGTGCGTCTATAATATCGTTATAGTGTTGTATTAGTTGTGATAGGCATGATCTTCCTGATCGGAATCCGTGCTGATTATCAGTGGATCTTTCCAGTGTCTCCAAGAAATCATAGATTTTCCCTCTCTTCTTCCAAATAATTTGGTGAGATGGGACGTCAGTCTATACTGGTCTAGAGTTCTTTCCTTGAGATCTAGCCCCTCCTTTATATACAGGGTATCTCAAAAGTCGCGTACTATAGGCTTTATTCAGACTTACAAGGTCTACGAGTCGAAATGGTTTATAAGTGATGTTTAATTACAATATATGTTCGATAATGTTCGAATAATAAAATTAATAGTATGTACAATAAATCAAAAAGCTATCTTAAAATAATTAAATTGAATGAAGTTATATTAGCCAAGTGTGTCTCAGAAGTCGCGCACCAGTGGCTAATATAGCTTCATTCAATTTAATTATTTTAAGATAGCTTTTTTTATTAATTGTACATACTATTAATTTTATTATCGAACACTATCGAACATATATTGTTATTAAACATCACTTATAAACCATTTCGACTCGTGAACCTCGCGAGTCTGAATAAAGCCTATGGTGCACGACTTTGATACACCCTGTATAGGGACAATGTTTGCTCTTTCCAGAGTGATCAGTGTTTCCCCCCATGCCCAGGGATCTTGTCCATATTCAGTATAGGGATTTCATTTTTGCAATTTTTAATCAATAGTGCATTCCATTTGTCTGGACCTGCAGCTTAATGCGATTTTATTTGTCTTACAGTTCGCGCTATACCTTCTGAGATAAAATCAAAATCATTTATGCTCTCTGTAATTTCTCTTTGTCAAGTACCACTCTGTCACTTTTTGGGGTACTGAAAATTGATTCGTACTGTGCTCTCAATATTTCAGATATTTCTTTTAAATCGTCTGTTGGTTCATTATTTCCTTTATTTAAGGGGCCAATACTGTAGTTGCGCGCGTTCATGTATTCCACTTCGTATTTTGGGTTTTCTTTTATTACTTCTTCCGCATTTTCCTCTTCTTTCTCTGTTTTGCTCTTAATTAAGACTTGTATTTTCATAGCGATACTCTCCAGTTTTTCTTGTATTACTTCTCTGGTATTGTTGTCTGTGCAATTAATTAACTTCGCAGCTATTCTCTTTTTTGGGGGGGAATAATGTTCGCTTTTACCTCTCGAAGAAATTCCTCTTTCCTTTTCGCTCTACTTTCGGAACATATTTTTCTAAGATTTGCAGCGTCTTTTCTTCAAAGTTTGTTAGCATTTCTTCGTTTGTTTTTCCTCTAAAACTATTTTCTACTCTATTTAGGTCATGTGGGATCTGATTTCCCAATTTATAAGCTTGGAGTTTAGGTTAAAAATTTCAAATTTGCTTCTTTCTTCAGTATGAGTATTTTCTTTTAAGGCTGTCACCATATTAGTTGATATCTCGATTATGTTGTGGTCTGAGATAATAGTTAGGGTTATTTTTATATCATCAATCAAGTTGGTGTTGTTCGTGAATACCAGATCCAGGCAGTTATTTTTTCTGGTGTTATCTGTTATTTCTTGTAGAGTATTATATTGGGGGATGGAGCGTTTAGGGACTTTATAGGTTTCTGATATCAGCAATAGCATCCGAGAATATTATATATATATTATATATAATATATATATATATATATATATATATATATAATCAGTGGCGTTCGGTCTATGGAAGCAATGGAAGCACTGCTTCCCCACTTAAATGATTAGAAGCGCTGTTAAACACTATTAATAACGATAAAATTATGATAAATTATCACTAGGCTATACTCCTTTCAAATATTTTTTTATACCAAAAGCTCGAAATCCAAATCAGTGCAATGAAAACGGAGGGGGAGAGAAATAATTTTGTTGCGTCGAGACGGGCGCCAGTGGAAGCAACTTTGAGAATTGCTCCTTTTGTTTGACTTACTACTGTATATTCGTGTTTTATAAAAATTGCATCAATTCACCGATAATTTCACTGCTTATACGATAGTATAAATGTAATAAATGATATACAATAAAATTATTGATCGCTATGCTTGGGGATGAATTAATATTATGTCTTAAAAGAATAAAAAATATTCACCGATGGAAACACAGACCCATAAGGCATTCATTTCTTTAGGCAAAACGTGGATCATGGAAGCAACTTAGAGAGTTGCTTATTCCTGCTTATCCTAGCGGAATCCTTTTAAAGCGCTTAATTAATGAGCTTATAGCATTAAATGACTAAATAACTGGCAATTATTACCAAATATATTTTTAGAAGAAGAAATACAAGCTAATTGTAATTAGAGTTTGCTTAATTACAAGTAAATCAAAGTGAAGTTGTTATATTGAGGTTATTGTCGTTCGTCAACTGCCCATCTCCTTCCTCCCCCGCCCTCTTCGCGGGGGACAGAGAATAGAGCGGGTGTATAAATAAAAGAGGTTGGTGTATAGTGTATGCTGTATATATATATAAAATAGGCTATGCATACTTCCCTATATATAATTGTCACCGACCGCCACTGATATATATATATATATATAAAACCTTCGTTTAGCTTCCGGCCGATTGTTCACTCTGACGAAGGTTAAGCTTGTCACTCTACGTTAGACCTCAGTTTAACGTGAAATCCGAACTACACTACACCCCACCAGCAGCCCAGCGTCTTAACCACTAGGCTATCCAGGGTACCCATTTATCTACCAACCAAGTAACCAAATTTTTTTTATTGTGTGGAAGGATGAACAGCTGGGTTTTGCTGCGTGCCACCTGCCGTCACCGGGTCGATCCCGGGACAGATGGATTCGTAGCCAGCGACGCTAACCACTACACCACCACCACCACCATATATATATATCTGTGTGTGTGTGTGTGTGTGTGTGTACTGCACATTTATACTGAGAGAGATAACTTGCGTGGATTTTATGTTTACTCTTATGACCAGCCAAATTATATCAAATTGATTTAAAAAATGAACATGAAATAAATTTGTATTGTACTTTCATTTTTATTTTCACTAAAACTACACATTTGAGGACAATATAAAAGATAAAATAAAAATCAGATATTTGTTTTTTTGAGTTCGTCGCATATTTTGTCTTGTAACATTATTTTACTGAAAAAGATTTTTGCCTTTTGCTTTTGCTTCTGTTATCATTGACGAGAAATTGCTCAAATGAAGATTGATGGAAAGGTTCTGGGTCATTCAATAAGGAACACCAGCCTTTGATATTTTCAGAAGAACCTATGGTCTTGAAAGGCATTCAAACACTCTGTAAAGAGTGCGTGTAGTGGCATTAAAGGGTCAACTAGTACGAGATGGAGCATGGAGAAAGGGTCTTCCAGCGACAGTTAAACACTATGGACTGAGTATGGAGTCGTCATCAGAGTGGCACCAGACTTTTTTTGATTGTCACTTTGCTAATGACGAAACTACATGGATAAATGAACAAACAAACCAATATTGACAAACAACTTCGTCTGAAAGATAAGGAAAATGTGATGGATAAGATATCAACATTTCAAATCGATTATCATTATCAAAAGTCGAGATGACGATATACTTTCGTTTCCAAAAGTCCTGCCACGAAATTCTGTGTTTGTTACCGATAAATACTGGTTAGAAACATAAAATTTTACAATAGGACTTACTGAATCGATTGTACATAATCGGAGTACAGTGTTTTCTCCCCTTAATTCGTAACAAATTCCTCTCTACTCATTGTAAATAACTCACTCAGAATTATTAGGCGAGTTTTTACTCCCTGTTATAGGGACCATCAGACTTCGATAAAATCTTAAAATTTGTCTCCTATGTTTCTTAGAGCATCAAGAGTTGTTTGCCCTGAATTTTTAGATTCTGAGTTATGCAATATTATTAACAGTGACATTAAACTTTGTTTATTCCATTTCTAGAAAACTGTTTAAGCAAAACTAAAGAAAGGTATTATAATACTGTAGTGTAGTTCACAAGGAATTTGATCATAAAAATATCGTTAGCCTCTCTTACCATGTAAATTTTAAACATCTTCCGACCTTACTTAAAAACAATTACAATTAACGTACTTTTTAAATGTAAAATACTATTAAATTTTGCGAAATATAAAAACCATATCTTAAAATACCTTTTTCCCTTAATCGCTACTTGTTAATATTTTGTTCATCTCTATTATGTTTACGCTGCACGAACAGATATATATATATATATATATCTATATATATATATATATATATATATATATATATAATATATGTAAAGAACGACGCTTGTATAGAAGAACGTTCCGCACAAGATGAGGAGAGAGAACGAACAAATGAAAAATGAGGTAACCACCCGGGAATCGAACCCGGGATCTTCCGATTGCCGGTCAGATATGCTAACCACTACACCATGGGCCTCGATTAATCAGAAGTCGTAATTCTCCTACATACGAGCAGAAACCAATGCCCTGAGGGGGCACCTCCCGCATGTCGCACATATATACATTTTAACTGCAAACAACACACAGTATAATTAATGTAAAGAACGACGCTTGTACAGAAGAACGTTCCGCACAAGATGAGGAGAGAGAACGAACAAATGAAAAATGAGGTAACCACCCGGGAATCGAACCCGGGAGGTGCCCCCTCAGGGCATTGGTTCTGCTCGTATGTAGGAGAATTACGACTTCTGATTAATCGAGGCCCATGGTGTAGGGTTAGCATATCTGACCGGCAATCGGAAGATCCCGCGTTCGATTCCGGGTGGTTACCTCATTTTTTCATTTGTTCGTTCTCTCTCCTCATCTTGTGCGGAACGTTCTTCTATACAAGCGTCGTTCTTTACATTAATTATACTGTCTGTTGTTTGCAGTTAAAATGTATATATGTGCGACATGCGGGAGGTGCCCCCTCAGGGCATTGGTTTCTGCTCGTATGTAGGAGAATTACGACTTCTGATTAATCGAGGCCCATGGTGTAGTGGTTAGCATATCACCGGCAATCGGAAGATCCCGGGTTCGATTCTCGGTGGTTACCTCATTTTTCATTTGCTCGTTCTCTCTCCTCATCTTGTGCGGAACGTTCTTCTATACAATTGTCGTTCTTTACATTAATTATACTGTGTTGTTTGCAGTTAAAATGTATATAATATATATATATATATACGCGATATATTCTTTTCTTAACTTTTTTCTTTCTTCATTCCATGGCGAGGTGTATCGTTAAATAAACGAAAGGCCTTGGAATCGCTTTCCAATTTTTCTTATGGGTATGCATTATATATATATATATATATATATATATATAATATATATATATATATATATATATATAATATTATATATATGGGATAGAACTTAGAATGGTCCCCTGAGGTTTTTTATGATACACACAGACCGTGCATGGAACAAGGAACTCTTCTGGGAAAATTAAATCCACTACAGTCCGAATAAGTAATGGTAAATGACAAACACTGTAGTTTTTTCTTTTCTCAGCTTTGGAACAGGATCTAGGGTTTAAAGCAGCCTAACCCCACTATATTTAGAACCTCAATATAAGCAAAAGACTTGTTACATTCACGTCGGATTGAATACATCAAAGAAAAAGGGGTACCAAAGCTGGATCCTATCTGCTTTGCAGATAGCTGGTGAGGGAAGTTATATTTTTTGGGGCCTCTTTGCGAGTGACCCGTTGCCCACGTCGGGCTAACATCATGAAAAAGAAAAACTATAGTGTTTGTCATTTACCATTACTTATTCGAACTATAGTGGATTTAATTTTTCCAGAAGAGTTCCTTGTCCAATGCACGATCTGTGTGTATTATATATATATATATATATATATATTATATATATATATGCGATGACTTTCACAATTAAACACGTGAAATGAATGAATGATGCAAAGCCACAAGGAAAAAGGAAAAATGATTCCAAGGCCTTTCGTGTATTCAGAAGTACACCTCGTCAGGGAATGACCTGACGAGGTGTACTTCTGAATACACGAAAGGCCTTGGAATCATTTTTCCTTTTTCCTTGTGAGTTTGTATCATATATATATATATATATATATAAATATATATATACATTTAACTGCAATGACCGCGCAGTATATTAACGTATAGAAACGACGTAAGTATAGAGGAGTGTTCTGCACACGAGGAAGAGAAATAACAAACAAATGAAAAATAAGGCACCCGCCAGGGAATCGAACCCAGGATCTTCCGATTGCCGGTCAGACGTGCTAACCACTACACTACGGAGCCACGATAGTCAGAAGTTGTAATTCTCCTACATAGGGCAGAAACCAATGCCTTGAGAGGGCACCCTCGCAAATCGTGAATATGTACATTTAACTGCAATGACGCGCAGTATATTAACGTATAGAAACGACGTAAGTATAGAGGAGTGTTCTGCGCGGTCATTGCAGTTAAATGTACATATTCACGATTTGCGAGGGTGCCCTCTCAAGGCATCATTGGTTTCTGCCCTATGTAGGAGAATTACAACTTCTGACTATCGTGGCTCCGTAGTGTAGTGGTTAGCACGTCTGACCGGCAATCGGAAGATCCTGGGTTCGATTCCCGGGCGGGTGCCTTATTTTTCATTTGTTTGTTATTTCTCTTCCTCGTGTGCAGAACACTCCTCTATACTTACGTCGTTTCTATACGTTAATATACTGCGCTGTCATTGCAGTTAAATGTACATATTCACGATTTGCGAGGGTGCCCTCTCAAGGCATTGGTTTCTGCCCTATGTAGGAGAATTACAACTTCTGACTATCGTGGCTCCGTAGTGTAGTGGTTAGCACGTCTGACGGCAATCGGAAGATCCTGGGTTCGATTCCCGGGCGGGTGCCTTATTTTTCATTTGTTTGTTATTTCTCTTCCTCGTGTGCAGAACACTCCTCTATACTTACGTCGTTTCTATACGTTAATATACTGCGCGGTCATTGCAGTTAAATGTACATATTCACGATTTGCGAGGGTGCCCTCTCAAGGCATTGGTTTCTGCCCTATGTAGGAGAATTACAACTTCTGACTATCGTGGCTCCGTAGTGTAGTGGTTAGCACGTCTGACCGGCAATCGGAAGATCCTGGGTTCGATTCCCGGGCGGGTGCCTTATTTTTCATTTGTTTGTTATTTCTCTTCCTCGTGTGCAGAACACTCCTCTATACTTACATCGTTTCTATACATATATATATATATATCGTATAACAATACAACCCCATTACATCATTCATTCGCTTGTTTTGAATTAGTTCTGCGAAAAATGAAAATTTAATATACTGGATATCAATTCCTTCAAATAATAGAATATAAATCTTATTTAAATGAAATTTAATTTTCTCATATTTCTCTCTCTCTCTCTCTCTCTCTCTCTATTTCCTTTTCTTTCGCTCTCTCTCTCTCACTCTCTTTCTTTCTCATCGAAGCTGAAAGGCTCGAAGTCTCTTCATGATCTTCCGAATCTAAAACCAAACATGAGCAGAATGGTGTCTAAACAGGATGATGGAAGCTTTTGAAGTGCGTATAATGTATTTCGTGACCTTATAGTGTTTGCTCAAATTCAATTTTGACTTTGTAAATTATACATGTCGTCACTATTTCAATCAACGCTCTTGCGGCCTCGCGTTTGTAGTTTTAGAAAGATTTGCCCTTCACTTTTTTCAAGTTTTGTTGACAGAGATTTTTATTCTCTTTTTTTTGTGCGTGTGTGTATTTTAATAGGATTGAAATGCAGGAATATAATGTTCCAATACGTATACGCATTTTTTGCAATGTTTTTATAATTCTGATTTAGTAAATTTGGTGTCCGAAAAGTTTCTATTTAATATGAATTACATTAACTAATTTCATTAATTAATTAATTAATTACACTGACGTGCTGTAAACTGAATGGGACCATTTTGAACACTATGATATCCCAACAACAAATGGGACGTTTACTAGATGTCATAAATGTTTTATTGACATTTATAAACGTTTATAACGTAATGTCCCATTTCTTGCTTGGATGTTTCCGTAAATAAATGTATTTGCCACTAGGTTATGAGTTTCATTATATTTCCCTTTGAATACAGACGTTTCGGACACTCTTGTACTTTACGATATTTAGAACAAAGTTTACGACAATAATTAATGTATTTAACTCTTTAACTGCCTATTACAGTACTTGATTTGGATCACCTGAAGATCAGGGCCCACAGCCTTTGTTAGTTAGCCTTATAAGGCTAACTAACGAAAATATCACAACTTAACCTAACCATTCGTTAGGTGAACTGTACGCCCTTGACGATTGGTTAGGTTAAGTCGTAATATTCTCGTTAGTTAGCCTTATAAGACTAACTAACGAAGACTGGGGTGGGGGTCCTTGATCCCTTGATTTTTAATATTTTCCCTACAAAATTACAGTACTGGCAAGAAAAAAATGGGACACTATGTAATGTATGTAAAATATAATTATCTCGTATACCAAAAGTAATATGTACGAAAATATTTTCAAATTCGATGACGACTTGAACAACCAACAAATCGAAGTATAGTTTACGTAAATAGAAGTTGTATTTACGAGTAATGTGCGAAGATTCTCATTCGTGAGTTATTGGGTATCCTGAACAATACATAAACCTGACGAGAAACAACTACAAAAACGCTGATGAGGTGATTCCTTTGCCCGAACGTATTACAAAATTAGTTCGACAGATGTCGAATAATCCAGATATATCAAAATTAGCTGTGCATTGAATCGTACAGTAGTACAACTGCAATAGCACTGTCGTAAACAGGATGCGTCGGAAAGTGGAAAGAAAGAGGATGTATACTGCAAGAGACGACTTAAAACTTTTAAAAATTTGTAAAAAAGATCCAAGGAAGAAATCACATAACATTAAAAGAGAACTATGGGGGTCAAACTTTCTGCAATAACAGTGAGGAGAAGGCTTAAGGACCCTGACATGGACTACATTCGACCATCTAAAAAACTCTTGTTAAGAGTAAAAATGGTCCAAAGAGGCTATAATGTGCACGGAAGTGCAAAGACTTCACTGTAAACGACTAGAAACAGTGAGGTGTCGGGGAATGTACACTTCTCTTTTTAGACAGTCATGCAAAGTTTGTGATTCATTTTCCGGAATAATTCAAAATAGTCAAACATTTCGCAATCACCTCCAAAGAATATAATTAACGTTACCTACTAACTCTTTGCTGTTATAAAATGCTGAACAACCACCTTACACATTAAAAAATATTATAGTTTTAAATAGCTTTGCTTGTTCACAGGTATGACGTTCATTATATGGTGTGTTGTTTGTGTGTTTTCTCAAGGCATGTTAGAATTTGAACTCATTTTACACAGGTAATTTTTAGCGATGAGTCTCATTCTCTGGTTTCCGGAGTTCGAACACCTTTCGTAAGAAAATTGAAGGGTATCAGGAGATCAACTATTAACCTGTCTTGCACCACGAAGCAACCTGGATATGGTTTGGTTCTGGTTTGGAATTTATGGAACCGGAGGTTTGGCTTTTGTGAAAGGAATGATAAATAGCCTAAATATACGCCATATTGAAAGAAGAGTTGTTGCCTCTCTCTAACAACTGGTTTAGATGCAGAAAATGGTTGTTTCAACAAGATTTAGCAGCATGCCATACAGCAAATGCCGTGAAAAGGTGTTTCGAGGAAAAGGTATTGAAGTATTACACTGGCCCGGAATTCATCAGTTTTGAGTCCACTCAAAAATATTTGGTCACTTTTGAAGAGACGAATGCAAAAGTAAGACATTTCAAATGAATGCTGGCTGAGTGATCCAGACATTACCAACATTTGTAAATCATTGGTGAAGTCGATGACAAGACGAGTTAAAGAGGTCTTAAAAGCAAAAGGGGGTCACACAAAGTATTAAAATAAAAATACTTCCCTGGCATACTTTTATTTCAGTCCCAAATATAACATATCTCAAAATTCCATTAGATGGTAACGTAAAAGCAGTGTCTCATTTTGTTCTGGCCAGTACTATGAAGTAAATTACTACTCATTTTCCAGTACTGCATCCTTATGTTAAACCGATTTTCTTCCTGCTGCAAGAAAAATCAAGGAATATATATATATATATATATATATATATATATATATATATATAGAAAATACAGTGTGTATACAATTATTTCCTTTAAATAGAAAATTGAACGAAAACTTTTATGTTTCACCTTTTAACGATTGCTCCCCATAATCTTTTTCCCCTCACTCTTTCCTTACATTTTCATTTTATGTTTTCCCCTTTTATTGAGTTCTGCTGTCGTTAAACTCCCGTGGACCATGTTCCAATTATCCCCTCACCGTGTTCCAGAACCTTTTTTTCCTTCTCTTCTCTCTTCACGTAGTGATTTTGGTCGATGTCTTCACTACAATTTCACTACGACTTCTAAAGGTAAACCAAAATGAATTCCAAACTTTTGTTATCGAATGTAGTGTTTATTTCACAATGAAGACATTTATTTCATTCATAATAACGGCTGCAAGCCTCAGGAGAGGCTGTGCAATCTACCTAATGGAAAACTTGGTTCTTTCCCTCTCGAATAAAAGGAGAAAGAGAGAGAGAGAGGAAGAGAGAGAGTGAGGGTTTTCCTCACTTGATCCTATTATAGGTCCCTTTTCTTAATCAGAGAAGAGAAATGCATGTAAAAGGCTTTCTTTCGTATTCTATCAATGATATGGAGTAATTAAATTTGCTGTAATTATGAGAGTATATTTTTATATTAAAAAGAATTTTGTACATATATATATATATATATATATATATATATATATATATATATATATATATATGTGTGTGTGTGTGTGTGTATATATATATATATATATATATATATATATATTATATATATTAATACGGGCCAGGCTCATAGGGGTGAAAAATATTTTTTTCGTTTCTTAAGTCTCACCCCTGGAATTTGTTATGCGTGTTGATAGAAAGTTTTCAGTGAAGTTTCAGCCCGCTTCGATAGTATTTAGTGGTGCCGACAGACTGAAATGTGTAGTTTTTCCGCACCTCCCAGGAGGTAACTACAACAGGCGCGTTTTTTTTTAAAGTGGTATCCCCAATAGGCCTAATCCACTTTTTTTAATGTTAACTCATGATGTTGATGTGCTCCTGTCTTTATCATCGATTTCTTTGCCTCTGGAAACCGCTCTCGGTGTTTTTCCATGACTTGAAGAAGGTACTGCAGTTGTTCTTCGTTTTTTGTGAGATGACTACTGAAACTCTGAATTAATGAGACTGCTCTCTCTGCCTTATCGTTTACAACATTTATTGTTTTAACATATTCCTTAGCTAATTTATAGTCGTCCCTGTTATCCCATTCTGCAGGATCTACTTCGAGAAACGTCGATTGAAGGGACAATTTCTCAAAGAAGGAGCGACTTGAGCTTGTGACAAAGTTCGCCAGATTTTTCTCTAGTGGGTCATCATGAGTGTGGTCAAAAGCAATTCGTTTTTCTGGTATTTCTGAACCAGGTCTTTCCATGCCTGAACCATATGCCATTTCACTTGCAAAGTTGTGCCATCATCAAAAAAAAGGCAAGCGACACAAGTTCTTCATTTAGATACTAGAGGTGACGGCATAGTGCTTTGCTAGCTATTGCTGAAAGTTCCTTATCATCATATTGCTGAAGCTCTTTTAGATACTCCAAATCGGTTCTTGGTACAGAAGATGCGATGGGAGCCGCAAACCATTTTGGCACATAAAAGTGAACAGCATAGCGAGAGAAGCGTTCCATTGCACTCTGTTCCTGTTTTGTCAGGTTGAACTGCGAGCGAAACAATACAATTTTGATGGCATAAATCACTCGTGACATCCACCTAGCGCGATGTAAAGCCCCAGGTTGACGAAAATGTACTCCTCCTGAGGGAACACTACCTAAATAAATAATTGATAATTCAAGAAGTTCGCGATAATCCGCTCTTGGGTGACTTCTCGCAACCTGTTCTTCGCACAGTGCGAGGATTTCTGCTTTCCACGGCATGTTTGTATTGGCAGTTTCAAATCTTTTATCATCCATTTGTTTCCAGGAATTCTTGAAACGTTTGAAAAGTAATATATCCGGTCACGTTGAACCACCGTAACACTTCTGGAAGATGTCTGCTATCACAATTTTATTAATATGGTGCCGACAGGCCAAAGAAAGGAGTTTTCTATCAAGCTTACTTTCGATTATCATGCAAGCGCCCTTTTTCTGGCCAATATTGCCAGCGGTAGTATCAAAACACATTGCTTGAATACATTCTCGCAAATTCCAATCGTCTAAGCATTCTAGAACTGCTTCTGCAATTCTTTCGCCTTCTCCAGAAGCAAGTTTGGGTACTGCTAGAAGCTTAGACTTTCCTAACCGGATACAAGAATAGCTAGCCTATCTATATTTATATCACCTGTTATATCTTGCATTACTTTACCATCCCAATGAATGGTAAGCGGAACGTCAGAGGTAAAGGTTTGCTTAATGTCATCTGCAATTTTTTGGTGTACAACACTCCTCGCCCTCTGTAGAGTACTTCTGCTCAAAACAACATTGTCAATATCATGTCCAAGAGAAGTTGCAGCAGCTGAAAGCACCATAACAGCACTACGATCACTTGTTTTTGTTCGATCTAATGCCATTGCCAGATCAGGTGTTACGATGCGCTTACGCTTATTTAATATTGTGCTGCTTGAAGGTTTGGATGTTATTTCAGGAGTGTACGATGTGCCTGGCTCTGGTTGCTCATCACTACTACTACTTGAACTGCTATCACTGAACTGAACAACAGCTGATGACAATTTCTTTCGCAATGCCTCGGCTTCTTTTAGAGCAGCTTGTCTTTCATCTCTTTTCCGTTGTCGCATTTGCTTAGCGACCACTTTCTTATCAATATCAGTCATGTAACCTCGCCTCCCTTTTTCTCTCTGAGCTTGTAGGAATGATCTATCTTCCTCATTTGACATCATTTGTGAAGCATTTGCGTGAGCTATATCAAAAAGGTATCTAAACTACCTTGGAATTCAGTTTCTTTTTTAATTTGATTTTGATTACGGTTTGATTTTGATTTTTGAAGTGATCTGAAGTTCTCTGGTGAGTATTTTCGCCTTGTCCCAAATCTCAAAAATTTCAGCATAAACTATGTTGAATATTCTTTCAATGTTTTTTTACTGTTTGTGAGACAGAAAAGCCGACATAGTACATCTCCATTGGTTGGAAGCTTCTTACTGCCAATTTTGTCAATTGGCTGTCCAATCAGCCATATTTCAGTTTTTCTTCTTGTTTTAGTTGAATCTGACATGGTGAAGGATAAAATCTACAAATATTAAGGGAAAACACTCGCGCATCAATCTCTCACTGCGTCTTAAACAATACTGACGCGAACAGCGAGCCTCCTACTTTTCTCCGTAACCAATGACGTCACAAGTAATGACGTCAGGTCAAAAGACGTGTTTCTACTCAACATACGCAGTTACACAGTGAAACATGTGGAACACAATGCACGAGAGTGTGAATAGGCATGGTTTACACACAATATTTGTAATACGAATTATAAAAAAAAATGTATGATGAATAAATGTGATAAATAAATGAAAAATACAAGAGGCTGTCGGCGCCACTAAAAGTACACAGAGATTGTTGAAATTTAGTGTGCGAGTATATTATGATGGTAGTAACAATTTTAGCGGGTGAGACTTTCACTTTTCAAATAAAAGTTTTGGCGGGCCAGTCTAATATACAGGGTGGGCGGAAAGTAGCTCCCTATTTTGGATTGGTAAAAAAATACGTATATTATCCATTTATTTCAGAAGAAATAATATGAAAAGGTAGGCATACATGGTAGGTTTTCTCTAAAATTCAATGTGGGCTCCAACTCTTTCCACCAGCTTCTGGAGCCGCCCAGGAATGGCGTCCACTGACTTTAGCAGGAACTCCGGCGGGATGGAGGACATGACTTCCCGAATTCGGTCCTCCAGTTCTTCCAATGTCCTCGGTTTGGTGCGGTAGACTTCTTCCTTTACCCACCCCCAAAGAAAGAAGTCGCACGGTGTCAAGTCGGGGCTCCTGGCTGGCCATTGATGTGGACCACGACGACCCATCCAACGCCCAGGGAAGTGGGCATCCAGCCACTCACGGACAACAAGAGCGAAGTGCGGAGGGGCGCCATCTTGCATAAATATCAGATCGTCGATGTTCCCATGTGCTGACAACCGGCCAGACCTCGTTTCGCAACATAGCAAGGTACCGCTCAGCATTCATGGTGTTGCGCAGAAGGAACGGGCCCACAACCTGATCTGAGGTCATACCACACCACACGTTACACTGAACCGATTCTGTCGTTTTTCAGCGGTAACCGTGCGACTTCTTTCTTTGGGGGTGGGTAAAGGAAGAAGTCTACCGCACCAAACCGAGGACATTGGAAGAACTGGAGGACCGAATTCGGGAAGTCATGTCCTCCATCCCGCCGGAGTTCCTGCTAAAGTCAGTGGACGCCATTCCTGGGCGGCTCCAGAAGCTGGTGGAAAGAGTTAGAGCCCACATTGAATTTTAGGGAAAACCTACCATGTATGCCTACCTTTTCATATTATTTCTTCTGAAATAAATGGATAATATACGTATTTTTTTTACCAATCCAAAATAGGGAGCTACTTTCCGCCCACCCTGTATATATATATATATATATTATATATATATATATATATCGATTCTGGCACAGATGTTGTTTCAAATCAAAATTGTAAGTGGGTGGTTGTAGCATGAGAAATTGTTACGCTATTAATTTAAATAAAAGTTTTTATTTAACTAGACGGAATACTTTTTAAGAAAGAATTTTTTAAAGAAATCTGAAGTATATGGGAATTTGGAAGAACTGCCATATTCCCAATAGGGGTTTGTATGGTTCATCACTTTTCTTTGTTTCTAACAAAAAAAATTCATTTGCTTCATTATTTATAATCACAGTTTAATCACTCCTATAGAGCAAAATGGTCTCGTCTTTGGAGGCAAAAATGTGGATGACATCCCATTTTCGAAAATTCAGTGCTACCTTCAATGAAAAGAATGGGATCCCACCAAAATGACTTCTCAAGAAAAGCCTCAGGCTTCCTTTCATTCACTTTTACAAATCTTTCCTTTACATTCATACAGTATCTTTTCATCTGCCGAGGAGCCTTTTTTTTGTCATACCGTCACGTTCTCAGTCATTCACTTTCTTTTATAATTGTCTCTTCTTTTCATAAAAGTTTCGACATTTTGCTTTTTATTTTAGTATCCAAAATTTCATCTTCGCTTCTTACAAATATTTTTGTTTTATACGATCACCCGTTTATCTTAAATGATTTATGAAATCTACAGCAAAGTTATTATGAGATCGCAGTAAACGTTAGCAAGTCCTTTACAGCATCTGGGCTCAAATGTTCAGGCCTACTTGTATACCTCTCATTTTGATCGTGCATCTAACGTACTTAAATTAATGTGTAGCTTTCTACACTCAAAATATCTCAGTATCTCACACATATTCTCCTATTTCATATTAAAGACTAATTTCTGTTTACATCGGATTTCACATTGTATCAGATTCTCGGAGACACATTCAGTTCCAGCAGATTCCTTCTATAAAAAATGTAACCTACAAAATCACTCACTGTCTGTTCCGATTTTTCCACGAGTGTTGCATCATTATTTGTATGAGCGTTCACAATATGTAAAACTTGCAGTGTTCCCATCATAGATAAAGAAAATGTAAAATTTCCTTCCACCTAATCAAACACAAAAACAATATGTTTTGTTGGTGCCTCTGTAGCCAAGTTTTATCTCCACTACTTTGACAATGTCGACATAACGTGTTTTGTACTTGACAAGATTATTCCTTTCCACAGTAAGCACCAAAATAAGCAGCTTTAAGGGATGTTGCTTAATCTATTGACGACTTTAGGCAGTATCGATATTGACACGGTACCATACCTGCACTGACATGTTCTTGACTCAAAACATTGATAGTTTGTTATTAAGTTACAAAACTTTTACATGTGGGAACATGTACTACTACTACGAGTATGTAAAGGGTGTCCCAGAAGTCGTGGAGGGGTTTTATTTGGTTATAACTTTTTGTTTGAGGATCAAATAAAAAAAGGTTTGTAACACTTGAAAATATATTTATTACGATTTTAATTACAAATTTAATATCTGGTGAAAATCTTCATTTTCATTCCGTAAAGCTAAAATCGCATTAGCGTACGTTATCCGACTCTGATGATCTTGTGGTTTAATTTCTTGAGTAATTCGATGTAAGGAATTTCTTGAAATGTTTAATTCCTGGCTGCGTCGTCGGACTGATGTGGATTTTCCTCAACGCTTTCACGAACCATCTCAACCCGAGTTGGACTTCGGCTTGTCCGAGGACGCCCAGTCCGTGGTTCGTCTCCCTGACCCTTTCCCATACGAAATTTAGCGACGTACCGTCGAATAGCTTGATCAGAAGGAGCAGAACATGTGTTGAATTTTAATCGAAAAGCCCTTTGAGCGGCAACGATGGAAGAGTTGTTTGTCAAATAAAGTTCCACAATAGCCACTCTTTGTTGCACTGTCTAGGATTCTATTTTCATTAATCGCAGTAAGGGTACTTTATGATAATTAAAACCCACTCTAATAGGCAGAGTTTAT
This sequence comes from Bathynomus jamesi, assembly GCA_023014485.1. Lineage (NCBI taxonomy): Eukaryota > Metazoa > Arthropoda > Malacostraca > Isopoda > Cirolanidae > Bathynomus > Bathynomus jamesi. The sequence continues at coordinate 837,441 of JAJOZX010000386.1, forward strand.
TTCCACAACAGTTTCGATGCCCACTGGCATCCTCTTCGGGTGGATACAGAAAAACGAATGAACCAAAAACAAGAGGGAAAACGGTCCAGGGACCATTAAGAAATTCGCACCTAGGTTAGATCCCATTCTCCCGACACTGGAAGGGCATTTTTATTAAAGGGACCCGCTTATAAGTACATTCGCACAAATTTAAAACTATCATCTTGTTCTATACATACAGATTCTATTATTTTTTTACATAATCATTACAGTTATTATTAAATTTATTACATTTAATATTGCATTATTACTTATTACAGAAATTATAAATTTATTATTTCATTGATTATTACACTGTTGTTTATTATACAGAAATTGTAAACCGAAAAACGAATGAAAAAGGCGAGAAGGAAACAATCAGAGACCATTAAGGAATTCGCACTTAGGCTAGATCCCGTTCCCACGACCCCAGAAGGGCATTTTTTTTTTTTAAACGGTCCCGCTTATAAGTACATTCGCACAAATTAAAACTATCTTCTTGTTCTATACATACAGATTCTATTATTTTGACATAATTACTGCATTTATTATTGCATTTACGTTTTTTACAATTTATTATTATTACCTTTACACTAATTATTACATTTATTTTATTACATTTACTACTTCCATTATTACATTTATATTTACGTTTATTATTCCATTTACATTTTACCGAAAAAAAAAAAAAAACGAATGAACCAAAAACGAGTAAGGAAACAATCCAGAGACCTTTAAGAAATTCACACTTAGGTTAGAACCCGTTCACCCGACGCCGTAAGGGATTTTTTTACCAAGAATCTCATTAAAGGGTCCAACTTATAAGTACCTTCGCACAAATTAAAATTATCTTCTTGTTCTATACATACAGATTCTATTATTTTCCTTTTGATATAATTATTACATTTATAAAGTACCTTACTTGATTCCCAATCTATAGCATGATTATTTTGGCTGGCGTGATAAAAAATGACATTGTTAGTATTACAACTTCTGAAGGCATATTTGTGTTCTTTAATACGAGTTTCAATATTTCTTCCAGTTTCTCCTACGTATACTAAATCACAACTTTTACAGGGAATGCTGTAGACACAGGCTTGTTCCTCTTTTGCAATGTTATTCCTCACCAATTTACTTTTCACGGTAGACGAATATTTGAACGCCAAAGCAAACTTAAAATCTTTCGTCAACGGTTTTACTCTTTCTAAGCCGGCAATGTAAGGCAAACTCACATATTGTTTTTGGTTAACTGAAGGTTCCCGAGGGGCATAAAAAGATTTTCTGGCTTTAAAATACGCCTTTCTGATAAACCACTCAGGATATTTTAGATCCTTAAAAATGTTCCAAATCTTTGAATATTCCGGGTCCAGCAAATGTGGGCTACAAATCCTGAGTGCTCTTAGAAACATGGAAGTAATAATTGAGCTTTTAACCCCTTCATCATGATATGAAAAATAATGAATGTACGAATTACAATGAGTAGGTTTTCTATAGACCGTGAAATTGGGCTTTCCGCTTTCGTTAATGACCAAAACATCTAGAAAAGGTAATTGTTTGTCGTTCTCCCATTCATATTTAAATTTAATAGAGGGAACAAGATTATTTAATGACTGAAAGAAAGTGTCAAAGTTCTTCCAGTGGTCAGGGCATCGAAACTGTTGTGGAAATAAACTCTGTCGATTAGAGTTGGTTTTAATTACCATATTTTGACCTTCACATAGAAAAAAGTGAAGTTTTTTGCATTTATTGAGGGTACTTTAATTGAAAAATAAAAATAAATAAATTAATCAAAAAAAGGAAAAAGTTATATCCAAATAAAACCCCTCCAAGACTTCTGGGACACCCTGTATATGCCCGTGAATGTGAAAGAGCACAAAATTTTCACGCCTTTTACCATTCTTTACTATAATGGAGCCGATTCTGTCTACCTATCTACAGTATCTGTGGAAAAAGTCGCAGTAAATAATTTCATACCAAAAAAGGTCATAGTAAATAATTACAGAGATTTTGAGAAATTTACTTTAAGTTCACTAGGAACTTATTAAAGCTAGCCACACACATAGGTGACTGGCGTGATGTTTTTATGACGATTGGCGTCAACAAGTCAATCCTCACCATGTATGGGGCTCTTGAGTCCAGTCGTCAAGCAGAATGACTCCACCTCTTGGAATTTCGTCTGGTTATAATTCCACGTGAGGCCAAGTGAAGGATTGGCATCATGGGCGCTAGTCGTCTGCGTGTATGGAGCGCCACTTTTGCTCAGTCCTGAACAAGCACTGAACGGGTACACATTCCCATACTAGACTCCGTCGTCGGTAGAAAGCCTGTATAGTGCTGTCATAAAATGTCTCAGAACGTGAAATATATGTCTCCTGATTTTATTCGGGGGTTTATAGAGATGTACAGGCAGGGCCGGCGCTAGGAAGTGCGGGGCCCAATTAGAAAATTGTTAGCGCCTAGCGGGGCCCTCTACCCGTTGTCGTTTCAAAGTTGGAGTGACAAGAAATTTCGCTAGAGCACCTCTTTGTTTTTCATTTTCAGCTGCCTTAGCCTTGGCCAGTGCTCGTTTCTGATTGCCGCTCAAATACTTTCGCCCTTTGTCTCTATCTCTGCTTGTGCTTGCCATGATGACGATGATGTAAGGGCTTTTCAATTACTTTTCTTTTAAAAAAGCTAAACGGCGACGATAAACTGAAATTACAAACAAAAAAAAAACAAATCATTCACAATAAAGACTCCCTGGCACTGAAAAATAATAAAGATGTGCATGTATGCATCTAATGATTAAAGCAAAAGATTTCATGATTTTTAAAAGCCTGGGAGTAAGAAGAAAAGCGCAGGGGGCAAAAGAACAAGCTCTAGTAAATAGAAATGTAAATGCTCTCTATGATAATGAGGCAAAAACTAGTTAATTTAATATGTAGGATCTACTTACCACCACGTTTCTCTGTTACATGCAGGCTTAAGACACTTCAAGTTTGCAGTTTGGACATATAAACAATTTGGACATATTTAACAAACAACACAACTTTACATTCCAAGCTTTATGTTATATAATCTCATTAACAGCGCTCTTTCTGTGTTGAGGGTTTGAATATCGTCCACAAATTACCTTTTTTAAAAAAAAGCTAAACGGCGACGATAAACTGGAATTACGAAACAAATAAACAAACGATTAGCAATAAAACATTGAAACATAGATATACGAGGACGGACTGAATAGTTTCACTGCCTTCACAGTAACAAGAAACTTCGTGCACACTGGACACTCATTAATTCATCATAGCGTCCCCCACTCGAGCGCGTGCGCGGGGTCCCCTCGGGGCGCGGGGCCCAATTTGAACAAATCGGTCAAATCGGCTTAAAACCGGCCCTGTGTACAGGAGCTTCCCATGCTTGTGGAAAGTGCGCAGTGCTGGATGTTCAAACAAACAGAAAAGGCAAGCTGCTTATGAACAACTAGTAGAGTTATGCAAAAAAGTGAATGAAAATACCAACATTGACTTTGTAAAAGCCAAAATTGTTACGTTTCGCGGCTCATTTAGAAAAGAACTGAAGAAAGTTCTGGAATCCAAGAAATCAGGGGCTGGAGAAGAAGACGCGTATGTGCCCAAGTTATGGTATTATGACTTGCTGCTGTTTACAGCTGATCAAGAAACGCCGAGGGAATCAACTTCTTTTTTATCATTGGGGAAACTAGGTTTAACAAATGTCTGAATGAATCATCAGTCATCCTTAAGTAGTTTTTAAAATCATCAGGATTATTTTGTCTCAGTTCATCCAGTAACACCATGTGAGACAGCTGGTCTCTTTTAAGTAGCCATGGTTTTGTCCATACTCGACGTTTTTTATTACAACTTTCTTCTTCATTTTCATCATGTAAGAGCACTATCAATACCGCACTCATTTGTCTTTTACTTAAAGCCATAGTATAGCATGTAACTGATGATGAGCACGAGCGTCCAGCTTCAGCTCAGGAGGGTAACTGAGAACTCTCCTCTCATGCCTCCACACACGCAGACGACTGGCGCCTTGATGTCTGTCCTCGCGCCAAGCATTAACGACAATCTTCAGCGTGTGTGGGGTTTTGACTATGACGCTAGGAACTGATGCTAGTCCACAAACGATAATCATCACGCCAGTCACCTACGTGTGTGGCTAGCTTTAGATTTTAAATGCAGCTTCACAACTCTTAACACAATGGGTTCGGATGTGAAGCTTAAGATTTTCATAGCTGCGTTCTTTTCTATAGTTTTATTGACCGAATGACTTTTCTTGATTTCACAAACGTGGAGGGAATTTTTTAGTAGCGTCCACAGAATATTTAAAGTGGTGATGATTATTAGAATGAGGTGTTGATGTCAGATGTATGTTAGAGTTGATGGTTATGTTAGAATAAGGAAATACAGTTATTTGAAACAGGAATTTTTTTCCATTTCCTTTTTCCTGTTTGTATAAACAGTTGTCCGGAATTAGATGAGGCCGAAGGTCCCAGCACCGCAGGCCCCGTGGGGCCCATCTTTAACTAGTAAATAATAATAATCAATAACAGCAACTTCTGGACATGCTTAAAATTGTTAAGGGTCAATATTATTTTCAGCAATTTGTCCAGAGGTCATAAATTCCCCTAGCAAAATTAGCAAGTTCAAACTTCGTTCATCTGACAAGCTGATATATATATATATATATATATATATATCATGAGCCTCTGCATGATTATGCCAAATGTGTTTAGCAAAACAATGAATCTATGTCAGTTTGAGTTAAATTAAGTTAGGCTAGGTTGAGATTTACACATATATATATATGATGAATAAAACCACGAAGGAAAGGAAACACAAAATGGTGCTCAAGCGCTTTCGTCTAATGAGGATGTCATTAGACGAAAGCGCTTGAGCACCATTTTGTGTTTCCTTTCCTTCGTGGTTTTATTCATCATAAATATTTTTCACGTGTTACCTTCGTGAAATAATTTTCATATATATATATATATATATATATATATATATATATATATACACGGTGAACCAAAAGTAGGTGGACAGTAGGTTGAATACGGTTTGTGTTATATTATATTATAACTATGGTGTTCATTATAACTATGGTGTTTGTGTTTTATTATATTAAATATTATAACTAAATTTATTTAAATTTTATTTTGTATTATAGTATACAAAAAATTAAATATGTATTCTCAAAATAAACGTTATCATTTACTGTCCACCTACATTTGGTTCACCCTATATATATTATATATATACTATATATATACTGTATAATACGAAGGTATTAGGTATCTTCCAAAGTTGTAACTATTACGTAATAATATGAAGTAGTTTTAGAAAGTATTAGTAGACTTTCCCTTGGGTTTAGTTATTTATGAAACGCTTTGGAGAATGTTACCCACAAGGTTGCTGCATGCGTCACTTCCGATCCTGTTCCATTGCTTTATTAATATTGCTTGAAGCTCTTACTTTAATCGACGTGTGTGATTCCTGACAGTTTTACCTAAAACTGCCCAAAGATGCTCAGTGGGATTTAGGTCTGAACCGGGAAGGCCACTGGAGAAGTTTAACGTACTTATTGGCAAACCAATCCCTAACAGCTTTCGATACGTGTGATGGGGCGTTATCTTGATGGAAATAAACATTTGCTTTCATGGAAGAGGGAAGCAGTTTAGCAATGTAGAGCTCCAAATCCTGTTTTAACACATCTGCATATGACCCGTATTTCAGTCGCCCTTCACTCAAAAATAATTTTCCAAAGATATGTAGCCTCAGACCATAATGCTACCACCTTCGCAATTTGCAGTAAGGATGACACAGCACCAGAGATTACAAAGCTCCGCAAGAATAAGCACAAAAGATCTTGTTTATACAATAAGTGACTTGGAGTACATTACAAAACGCACGACCTACTTATGCATTTCACCTTTGTTTTAAGATATTATGAATTTATTTAAATAATGCTTTCGACTGACCAAAGCAACTTTTCCCAGTCCTCACTCGACGAACTTTTGCGTCCTTTTTCCCACTGAAGTCTTTCTTACGACTGAACTCAAGCAACCAAGGCGCTTTTTTCTCGTTTGCTTCTTCTGCGTCCATCTTCGACAAATCTTTTTCTAATTGTTTAAGATGATATAACAGTTCCGGTTTCTTCTCGCATGTAGTCACTGTCAAAAGAAAATTTTCTGCTGTTTCTGAGGGGAAGCATTTTAAATGTCTGTTCTCACGGTGTACTGTAGACCTTTCTCGACCAGTGGGTGACTTGCTAGCATGAGATTTTGTTTCTTGGAATCTTTCGAATCTTTGGATTGCGCATCTGGAACATTTCAGTTCTTCGGCAACAGGACAGTGGGAAAGCCCATAAGAGAAAAGGAGCTGAATCTGGGCTCTTTCCTTTCTGTTCGACTATCTTATCTTTGGCATTTCACTATGACTCGAAATTATAACTATGGCTTCAGTTAATACAAAACATGGTAGTGCAAATGACCTATTCATACCTATACCCGTACGTATCTTGTCTCTCAAGGTGCTTTTGGAAATTATATTTCAGTGATACATATGATATTTTTTTTATGTAGGAAGGAGGAGGCAAGGGCCAGCGCCCTCAAAAAGCCCCCCCCCCCTTCCCAACTATACAAGAAGGAGAGAGCGAAAATAAAGGTATCTGAGGCCCACGATGCCATTTTATTTATTTTTTTTTAATAAATTTTGAAAAAATTGTGTAGTAGGCCTATGTAAAATGCATGTACAGTATGTGTAGTGAAGAATAGAGGGAAAAGTATTTGTGTTTGAGAGCATACTGGACTGCTCACAGGGAGATGAAACGGAAAAAGATCAGCTAAGGAGGACAGTGATAGGAAAAACGGAAATTCCAGCACTCCCTGCCTCCTTCCTAACATCCATCCCGGAGTACTTCCCTGATCGACTGGTATCCACCATCTCCTCCTGTTAAAGGATATGTTAATTATACAATAGAATAGATAGAGAGAGCAAAACCACAAAACTATATTACATATCATCTCGCCATAAGGGAATTTTAGAGGATGGACAATGTTTTTGCTCAAGTATATACATATACTGTATATATTACATACATTATATATATACATATATATATGGGCTACGTCGTGGCCAATGTCGTAACACCGCTTCCCGGAGATCAGCGAAGTTAAGCGACATTGGGTTTGGGTAGTAGTTGGATGAGAGACCGTCCTCCGCACCCAGATTATGTAGCGACCCGTGGTTCGGATCCCACGTAAAGCTGTAGGTCCCCTCCGTTATATGACCTTAGATGTTGCGAAGGAGGTTAAACAACCCCAATTAAAAAAAAAATATGTGTATATATATATATATACACATATATATGATGAATAATTTTCATATATATATAGATATAACGTAAAGAACGACGCTTGTATAGGAGATATTCCGCGCAAGATGAGAGAGAAAGAACGAAACAAATGAAAAAATGAGGTAACCACCCGGGAATCGAACCCGGGATCTTCCGATTGCCGGTCAGATATGATAACCATTACACCATGGGCCTCACTCATTCAAATGCCGTAAATCCTCTACATACGCGCAGAAACCAATGCCCCAAGGGGGCACCTCCCGCATGCCATAACATTATATACATTTAACTGCAAACATGCAGTATAATTAACGTAAAGAACGACGCTTGTATAAGAGATATTCCGCGCAAGATAGAGAGAGAGAACGAAACAAATGAAAAAATTAGGTAACCACCCGGGAATCGAACCCGGGATCTTCCTCATTTTTCATTTGTTTCGTTCTCTCTCTCTCATCTTGCGCGGAATATCTTCTATACAAGCGTCGTTCTTTACGTTAATTATACTGCGTGTTTGCAGTTAAATGTATGTGTATATATATATATATATATATATATATATATACACAGGGGTTAGACAAAATAATATGAACACCCGCCGATTTCACCGGTTATCTTTACGGACTGCTGAGACACAAAGTAAACGGTCAAATGACTGGCAAACCTATTTAAATGCGTGACAGAGAGGGTATACGTCATGTTATAACCCTCACGTTGTTTTTACAGATCTGAGTGAATTATGAATTAGCAGTTATGAAAGACCTGTCAGACTTCCAAAGAGGGCAAATTGTCGGAGCGCGGATGGCTGGTGCATCGGTGACGAAAACCGCTCAGATGTTCAATGTATCCAGAGGAACTGTCTCTATGGTCATGTCTGCATACCAAAACCATGGGAAGACAAGCACCGACAAATGCAATAGTGGACGCAAGAAGAAGCTGTGTGATCGAGACCGCCGGGTGCTAAAGCGCATTGTGACAAAGAACCATAAGACCACAGCTCCAAAAGTGACTGCAGAGCTTAACCAGCATCTTGCAAGCCCGGTATCGACCAGAACTGTACGTCGCGAGCTCCATGGAGCTGGATACCATGGGAGGGCTGCAATTTCCAAACCCTTCCTTTCGCACATCAACATTGAGCGGCGCAGAAAATGGTGTAATGACCATAAGAATTGGTCAATGGACCGGTGGAAGAATGTAGTTTACTCCGACGAATCCTCCTTTACTCTATTTCCATGTTCCGGTCGAGTTTACGTCTGGAGACAGTCTAAAGATGCTTATGACCCCGACTGCCTGACCCCAACCGTTAAGCATGGAGGCGGATCTGTGATGGTTTGGGCAGCAATATCGTGGAATACTCTTGGCCCAGCTGTAGTACTGCATGGTAGGGTTAACGCCCAGGTCTATCTGTCAATATTGGCTGACCAGGTCCATCCCATGGTCCAAACGCTGTTTCCCAATGGCGGCGCCGTCTTCCAGGATGATAATGCACCAATCCACACCGCTGGGGTCGTTAAAAACTGGTTTGAAGAGCATGTTAGTGAAGTAGAACGCTTGGATTGGCCTCCACAATCCCCGGATCTTAACATTATCGAGCATCTGTGGTGTCAGTTGGAGCAGCAGGTCAGAAGCCGATTCCCACCGCCATTTATCAAGGTGTTCATATTATTTTGTCCAACCCCTGTATATGTTTGTATATATGAAAAAATTAAAAATTAAAAGTTTTTAGAAGAAAACAAAATAACTTCCTCCATATATATATATATATATATTATACATATATATATACACATCAGTAGCGGCTCGTGCATTCCTTAAGTGGTGAGGCAAAAGAATTTATATATATAGACTACATACAGGGTGTACATAAAGTCAGGATCTATTTTTGTGAAGCACTTGGAAATTATATGGAATTCAATCATAAAATGATAAAGTGGTAACATTTATTAAATAATTAAGAGTAGGATTCGACGTGACGCCCATCAGTATCCCTGCACAGCTCAAATCGTTCCGCAGCATTTCTAAACACATTCTGGAGCATTTGCGGGGTTATGTTATCTGCAGCAGTTCGTATACGTGTACGTAAGTTTTCAAGACTCGTAATCTTCGTCTGATAGACGTGCGATTTGATAAAGCCCCATGCAAAGAAATCTAAAGGGGTTAAATCTGGTGATCTCGCTGGCCAAGGTCTTAAGTTGCTTCCGCGTCCGATCCAGCGATTTGGAAAACGTCCATTTAGATAATCCTGAACAATTTTGGCATAGTGACAAGGAGCACCATCATGTTGATAGACGACGTGGATAGGATTGTTAGTACCGTCGTTTATCAACATGATGGTGCTCCTTGTCACTATGCCAAAATTGTTCAGGATTATCTAAATGGACGTTTTCCAAATCGCTGGATCGGACGCGGAAGCAACTTAAGACCTTGGCCAGCGAGATCACCAGATTTAACCCCTTTAGATTTCTTTGCATGGGGCTTTATCAAATCGCACGTCTATCAGACGAAGATTACGAGTCTTGAAAACTTACGTACACGTATACGAACTGCTGCAGATAACATAACCCCGCAAATGCTCCAGAATGTGTTTAGAAATGCTGCGGAACGATTTGAGCTGTGCAGGGATACTGATGGGCGTCACGTCGAATCCTACTCTTAATTATTTAATAAATGTTACCACTTTATCATTTTATGATTGAATTCCATATAATTTCCAAGTGCTTCACAAAAATAGATCCTGACTTTATGTACACCCTGTGTATATACAGGGTGTCCGAGAATTATCTGTACAATTTTTGGCTGTTATTAAAAGTCAACCATGAAGTGTAGAAATTCCAGTTTGTCCCATTTTACAGAGAATCTCATTAAGTTTTTTCTGATACCACGTTTTGACAAGTTTTTTAGAAATGTACGCGGGTGACAGACATTGATGATTTAAAAGCAAGAATCACAGCTGCTATTGAGCGAATTGATGTGGATATGCTGCAGCGTACATGGCAACATTTGGAGTATCGATTGGATGTTTTGCGAATCACTAATGGTGCACATATCGAATGTTTGTAACAACGTTACTTTAATAAAAGAAACGTTTGAAAATACAGATTCTAAATAATCTTGTTTAAGAATTTTACGTGTGTTATCAAGAATTTTATTAAAAGATGAAATTGTACAGATAATGTTCGGACACACTGGAATTTCTAAAAAACTTGTCAAAACTTGGTATCAGAAAAAACTTAATGAGATTCTCTGTAAAATGGGACAACACTGGAATTTCTACACTTCATGGTTTTAATAACAGCCAAAAATTGTACAGATAATTCTCGGACACCCTGTGTATATATATATACAAACTCAGAATGGTCCCCCTGAGAAACTTATATGTTAAACACAGACCGTGCATGGAACAAGGAACTCTTATGGGAAATTACATCCACTATAGTTCGAATCAGTAATGATAAATGACAAATACTATAGTTTTTCTTTTTCATGATGGAAAGCCCAACGTGGGCATCGGGTTACTCGCAAAGAGGCCCCAAAATATAGCTTCCCTCACCAGCTATCTGCAAAACAGATAGGATCCAGCTTTGGGACGCGCCTCTTTGATGTATTCAATCCGACGTGAATGCAACGAGTTTCTTGCGTATATTGAGGTTCTGAATGTAGTAGGCTAGGTGTAAGCTGTAAACCCTAGATCCTGTCCCAAAGCTGGGTCCTATCTGTTTTGCAGATAGCTGGTGAGGGAAACTATATTTTTGGGGCTCTTTGCGAGTAACCCTGCCCACGTTGGGCTTTCCATCATGAAAAAGAAAACTATAGTATTTGTAATTTATCATTACTTATTCGAACTATAGTGGATGTAATTTCCCAGAAGAGTTCCTTGTTCCATGCACGGTCTGTGTTTAACATATATATATATATATATATATATATATATATTATATATTATATATATATATATCGCGTATAATAACCTAACTCGTGGCATAACACATATATACATATGACAAACAATAAACATTATATGGAAGTATTTTACCAGTGTTTGGAAGTTTGGAAAGATACGATACTACAAAAAATAAAATCAGGAAATGCTGAGGCGAAAATTCATTTCGCCTCAACCAGTAATATTTCAGCAGTGTGAGTGACGTCATCGGCGTCATAGCAAATAGTTTACATTCGTAGCAACACTGAGCGTTTTGGTTGTCTCGCCTCATGAATACAAGGCGAAGCAAGTTTTTTTATGCATGAAATATAGGACTTTTTGTGTACAAAATGAATGGGAAAAAACTTTATGAATAATATTTTTATGCATTTATATAAATTTATCTTATTAATATTTATATATATATATGATGGAATATTTTGTTTTTATTAGGTGAGGCGTCGCCTCACCTGCCTAATCTAAAGAACCGCCACTATATATATATTATATATATATATATATATATATATATATATATACGGTAAAAAAGCACATTCTCTAAACTTTTTAATGGAACCCCTCCCTACCTTAACGCAAGCGTAAGTGATTAAAAATTTGAAAAAAAAAATAAACGTCCACATGTAGGAGCTAATGTAACTTCAGTGACCACTGACGAAAATGTAGGAGTAATTTGGTGATTTAAGAATACCTCTATATACAATATATATGTATATATTATGAAAGAGAGAGAGAGAGAAAAATGCGTACAAACAGTAAATAAATGTCAATTTAAAATGACACAAGGAAAACAACTAAATTACATTTTCTTTGTATACACTGACTGCTCTTTGATCGAAAATAAATAAGTAGTCGCTTTTGTTTGATGCTCCATTATAAAGTGCACCGTGTTATAATTATTAATATCAAAAGACCTCTACAGTATGTTCCATTTTAATCCTGTAGCCTCTAAGCTTCCATTCCTGAAACTCCAATGTTTATCGCAGTTCAATCAACACCGTCGATAAGGCTGTCAGAGCTTGAGGCTTCCTATAAGCAATCTCTGAAGTATCTCTTTTCATCTCGCCTCAGGCAAAGACAACGACAATGACTCTCCAAAACTCAAACTTCCTTTAAAAAAAATATTATATATATATATATATATATATATGAAGTTTAACACCGAGAAATTTCAGCTATTACGGTACGGAAAAAGAGAAGACCTAAAGTGCATGGAATATTATACCCCAAATGGACAGGAAATTCAGAGAAATTCCAGAGCAAAAGATTTAGGGGTTGTAATGACAGATGATGCGAAATTTGAAACACAAAATAAGATAGCAGTAAACAGAGCAAAGAGAATAACGGGTCAGATATTGAGAACTTTTAAACGAAGGGATAGGAATGTAATGATTCCTCTACTGAAAACCCTGATAATACCCAATTAGAATACTGCTCGGTCCTAACTTCCCCATATAAAAAGAAGACATTAGACAGCTGGAGAGGATCCAAAGAAGCTTCACAGCCAAGATCAATGGGTGCAAAGAACTAAATTACTGGGAAAGGTTACGAGAACTAGACCTATATTCACTGGAAAGGAGAAGAGAGAGATACACCATTATTTACACTTGGAAAATAATGGAGAAACTAGTCCCTAATCTTACTCTGAATCCCATAACTCCCCAAACAACGATGGAAAGTAGAAGCGGTAGACTGTGTCGTATTCCCAAATTGAAGGCGAGACAGGGAACATCCTTAACCCTGAAAGAAAATAGTTTTGTAGTGAGAGGACCAAAACTGTTTAATCAGTTGCCCAAAGACCTAAGAAACACGAAGGGAGTTGCAGTGGAAATCTTCAAAAGAAGACTAGACGCCTGGCTCAGAACAATCCCCAATGAGCCGGGCGTACCTGGCTATGTGAGGTGGAGAGCGCAAGAATCCAACTCACTACTTCACCAGGCCAACTCGAGAGGAGGGGCGACAAGCTTGACCTTCGCGAAATGAGAAATCATCACGCGGAACCTTTGTAAGGTTGTAAGGTAAGGTATATATATATATATATATATATATATATATATATAATATATGTAAAGAAAAGAGTTTGGAAATGAAATAAACACACAATTTCCGCTTTCTCTCATTACACAGGTCAACAACAAAAAAATGTTTTTTCGTTGCCAAGGAAATTCGTACAAATTTAGGGTATTTTGGGGTTGCTGAATTCCAAAATGAAAGTAGTTTTTCCGATTTGGCTCTAGTTCTTGAGATAATGAATACCCTCAATTAATAGGAAACGTAACCATAACGCGTGCATATGGGAAACTACCGGAACATTCTAGATGGTGAGACCGAATAAAATGCCATTATGTATTTCATGTGTTTACTTTTGTATGATTTCAGACAATTTCAATGCGATTTGTAAGTAGGCTCCGCCTGAGCATTAAATTTTGTGCATTTTTACGTGTTTCAATGGGGTACCAATTATCTCATAAATTAGAGCCAATCTAGCAAAACCGAAGTCATATTCGGAATCAGCACCACAAAGTTACCCCAAAATCACTCTAATATGATTACCAATAAAATGAGTGTTGACCAGTGTTATTTACTGCATGTAAAACTGTCATTCACAGAAAGCAAATAATGGTGATGACAATAATAATAATAATCCTTAAACATTCAAAAAACACCTGCATCTTCTTCCACTTCCTTAAATTTTTCCTTAAAAATATAAAAAATATGAAAACTGTTACGCAATCTTCCAAGTTAGTAGTATGACCGCAAAATGTTCGAGTGCATACGCAATTGTAATGTTGATCAAGTGTTGCGAGGTGCCAGCCCCTCCCCCTGGGGGGGGTAATGAAGGAGAGAGATAATGGGGGAGAGGGGACTGGGTAATTGGGGATGGGGTAATGGGGGATGGGTTATACAACAAGGGGGTGGCGGTTATGCAAAAAGGGGTGGGGATTATGCGCCAAGGGGGGTGGGGGTTATTTCCCCAACTACACTAGGATAATGTAGGGGAACGTAAACTACACTAGGCACCACAGGGGGACGTAAACTACACTCCCTCCGATATTTGTAGCTATGTGTAATTAGTAGAATATATGACTCTGCGCAGATTTTTTCTGAGAATATTTTCCTTTGAAAGTACGGAAGTGTTGATAGAGTAAAAAAGGATTACACATCCACTGGTTGGAGATAAACAAGCCGGTTTTTGGGAAGACAGAGGATGTGTGGCTCAGGTGTCTGTAGTGACACGGCTGATTGAGAAACTAAGTGGTAAGAAGAAAAAGATGGATATGACATTTATGGATTTGGAGAAAGCGTATGATAAAGCGAATAAATCTGTCTTGTTGTAAGTGCTTAGAATGTAGAACAGTAAACCCTAAAGGAATAGCCTTCCTTTTATTTCAGTATGTTAGTCGGAGTTTTTGACGTCCGAGTTTTCCATCAAACTTCCCATATTTGTGTAAAGTGTATCGTGTGAAAACTCCTGAATATTACGCTTGAAACGCTAGAATAAAACCTAGAATAGAAGTTTTCTCAAAATGGTGTCTAGAAAGAGTTTATGCGAATTTTATCGTCTACGAAACATCTAATAGTAAGGAAGGTTAGGCTATAGTTAAGGTAATCTAGGTAAAGTAAGGTTAGGTTAGCTTAAATAACATCAAATTTGGTTAGTTTATACTATAAACTAACCAAATTTGACCTTTTTTTCTTAACCTTTTTAGGATGCGATCCAAATTCTGGTCTCGGGGCTAGCTCGGCGACCAATGCCTTCAAACAGTTCACTCGTAGTAGATAATAAAATAAATAATAATGGTAAAATGATTACGGACAACATAAATAAATGATAAATGACAATTTAATGACCCAAGTTTGGGTCGCGACCCAGAGGTTAAGAACGCCTGGGTTATAGTCTAGTCGCTAGATCACTTTGTTGTTTCCGTCTTCTTTGTTAATGCAAGTCCAAACACTTTTGTCGGAATGTTTTGCATTCGATAAAAATATCTGAACGTCTCGAGATTCTGGTCCATTGGTCAAAAAATTTCTGTCTTGCTAAAGGTCCCAGCGTTGACAGCTCCCACTAGTACGAATTCAGACCTTGGAACGCCTCCAAATGTTAATACTATTTATTTAATAAGAAACCCCCTAGTCTAGTCTTACTAACCTTCTCTTTAACTCACTCCTTTAGACACACACACACACACACACACACACACACACACACACAGAAAGAGAGAGCTACAAGGAAATGAGAGAGCCACACCAGCTTTACAGCCAACTCGAGGTGTCCCGCGAAGATTTCGTTCAAACGCAGACCATTTACAGAGAAGAATTAGCAAAGAAAATCAAGAAGGCTCTTCCTTTCAAATCATCCCCCAGCCTACGATGGGCAGGTTTGGAAATAAGAAAGGAAAAACATTCAATAATTTGAGAACAGTTGGGAACTGGAAATACACACACGAACATCATTCACACATCTGAGTATCGATTTACTCAAGGAGATCATCTAGTACTAGGTCAAGATTGTTTTTTAATGTAATGACGTAAGAGCTGGAAATGGCTTCAAGAAGAAGCCTATTCCAATAATTGACAATCTTGTACGTGAAGAAGTTACCGCAAATATCCGTATTGCACCATTTCGGTTCAAGTTTACAACCGTTACTTCGAGTAGGGTTCGTGTTTAGCATAAAGAGTTTAAAATAGTTGATGTCGATCCTCTTTGGAAATTTAAAAACCTGGATGAGTTCGTCTCCGAAAGAGAGAGAGAGAGAGAGAGAGAGAGAGAGAGAGAGAGAGAGAGAGAGAGAGAGAGAGATTAAAAAAAACGCCATTTTAAACCCAACCTCTGCTTTAAAGATAAGTGTTTAATCTATCTTTACAGTTGTTTTCGGAGGTGCTCATTACCCTCTCAGTACACACTATATTTGTTCCAAATCTTTCAAATTTAATTTTAAGTGGTTAATTCAAGCTTCAGAAGCTTAAATAGTTTGGCAAAATAAATCATAACTATGTTACTAAGGTAGATAATATGGGTACTATAAGAAAGTATTTGAAGGAGAGACAAATTTGGACCTTATACTGTAGATAAATTGAAAAGTTTCGTTGCTATGCGCTATTCTCTCTAACATACTCGTACCAACGTCTTTAGAGTATATAATAACAGAAGTGGATCGAATATTCCGATTGAAGTCTAATAAGTAAGTGTATTATAATGACGAAACAATAAATTTATTGTGAATATTGCGAAGCGGAACGGATCTTTTCGGTTTGACGGCCAACGGTAAAAAACAAAAAATTAGCTTTTTATTTAGTTAATATTCATTATATTTGAAATACATTTTAGTTTAGAAAAATGAAAAATAGTATCAAGAAAATAGAGTTAAAAGTGGAAAAATAACAAAACATAAGACATTACTAGCAGAAGCCCGTGGTAAAATTACCACGCTTAAACAATCAACACGGGAAAATTATTGAATGCCCGGTTAGGTTAACTGTACGCCCTTGACGATTGGCTAGGTAAAGTCGTGATATTTTCGTTAGTTTTGACAGTAAACTAACGAAAATATCATGAGTTAACCTAACCAACCGTCAAGGTGTATAGTTGACCTAACCGGGCCAGGGCAACTTTTAACCATATGGCAAAAGCTGCATATGCCGCTGGCCCCTCGCTTTCGGGGGCCCCACGCTGAGAATGCGCTGCGATTTTTTAATGGAATTTTCACTTCTTTACTAATGGCCGACCTACATTTTCATTTTTCCTAACCACGACGCCCATGTTCGTAACCGAGGCAAGGGACCCCGGTTACGAATGTGGCGCGGGCCCCGCGCAACCTTAATCCTGCCCTGAACCGGGCATTCACTTAACCTAACCAGTTGGGAAAGTCTAGAGTTTGACGGTTCCGTAGCCATGATTTGGCACGGGGTTCCAAAACCGGCACGACAGTCGCGTAGCCTACAGGCTGCGGGACCGTCGCGACTCTTCTGGAACCACTTCAAAATTATCTATCTATATGTATAAAGCTGAAATCGGATAATGTTTGTTTGTTTGTCTATGTGCTCATTCCGGGAAAAAATAAAACTGCCCCTGTTGATTGTTTAAGCGTGGTATTTTTACCACGGGCTTCTGCTAGTAATGTCTTATTTTTTATGTTATTTTTCCCACTTTCAACTCTATTTTCTTGATACTATTTTTTCATTTTTCTAAACTAAAATGTACTATTTTGAACTGTAATAAACATTAATTAAATAAAAAAGCTGTTTGTATTTTTTGTTTTTTCCGCTGGCCGTCAAACCGAAAAGATCCAGCTGAATCCAATATAAATTATATGATTATCTCTTGAATATATATTGCTTCGAAAACCTACACTCTTCATTCAGATACTGTAGCGACTGTGGTTCAGATTCCACGTTAAGCTTTAGGTCCCCTCTATCATGCGACACCCTGGCTGTTAGTTCGGAAACAACAACAACAACAACAACGACAACAGCAACAACAACAACAACAACTTTGTCTAAGTTGTCTCTCAAAGTATAAGTTAAACTCTATGGTGATAACTTACGATAACTTGTTTGATAACCAGTGATAACCCGATCTGCCCTTTCTGAGAATATTGTTAAAATTTTAAATGAACGATCGAGAATGTATTTAAATTTTAATTATTTTGGGACTAGTATGTTTCATGGACTGCTCTCTATTTTCCTACGAAATTGCAAACAAGGGCAGTCGATGACCCTGATTTTGTTTCTGCAATCGGTTTTCTTGAGAAATGATAAAGAAAAATGTTATTGGATATTGAATAAATTTATTTACTGAAACGACGCAATACACCAACATCTTTTTGAATAAGTCCGAGCTGGTGTGGCGCTTACGCCATACAAATTCACAAAAAATGACAAGAATTAGTGCGATATCTTGCAAAAAAACAATAGTATAAGAAACTCGATTAGGTCAGGTTAGGTTAGGTTAGGTTAGGTCAGGTCAGGTCAGGTTAGGTTAGGTTAGGTTTTCCAAGAAAACCGATTGCAGAAACAAAATCAGGGTCATCGACTGCCCTTGTTTGCAATTTCGTAGGAAAATCGAGAGCAGTCCATGAAACATACTAGGTCCATTATTTTAAATACATACATACATACATACATACGAGTACACACATCAAAATCTCATTTCCAGCGAGCTGGACTGAGAAGGCAGAAACAATCTGGATATAAAACACAGAAAGAGGAGAAAAGGTAGAAACTGAAGCGTACGCATTCATTCACACAAACTAGTGGAGCAGCGCCACCCATCCCCCCCCCACCCCACACACATACATTCGACACCCGCGTGGTGGCGCTGCCAGGCTTTATCAGAATTATTATATTATTTTAAATGCTTGGAATAAACATATCCTACCTCGGAGATTGCGTAATCTCCTTTGAAAAAACGTCTATGTTTGGAAGGAAGGAGTCGTCATTTAACTTTAATTAAACTAAATGCTTCTGAAAAAGCTAACTTACACAAAAACACACGAGAGAGAGAGAGAGAGAGAGAGAGAGAGAGAGAGAGAGAGAGAGAGAGAGAGAGAGAGAGACCAATTAACACTCAAGAATAAACAGCGAAGTATGTAGCAAAAACTTTAAAAAAGATTTATGAACAACAATACATTTTCCTTCAATAATTTGAGAATATGTAGAAATAAATTAGTATTCATGTTTAAAACATGTTTTTCATAGCGCTGAAAAAGTTTTTGATTGAACATTGTGTTGCTATATCAAACTCTAAAAATTCAAAGAACCTTTATTAAACTAGAAAAGATTATAGCTGTTTTATTATCTAAGGTTTTCTCTCTCTCTCTCTCTCTCTCTCTCTCTCTCTCTCTCTCTCTCTCTCTCTCTCTCTCTCTATATATATATATATATATATATATATATATATATATATATATATATATATATATATGAAATAAACGTACGTTGAAGATATTTCCTTTGAAATTGTCTCCATTTATTTTCTTTACGTTTTGTGAATTTCAACTATTAATGGATCCTCTCTCTCTCTCTCTCTCTCTCTCTCTCTCTCTCTCTCTCTCTCTCTCTCTGTAAATCTAAATCTTGGATATACAGTATATATATATATAAATATATATATATATATATAAAGTAGAATTTGGCCAGCATTCTCAAAGAAGACAGAAACAAAAATCAGCTTATAATAATGAATGATGAGGGCCAGAAACTGACATATCACTCAGGCCAGACAGATGCGGCCCATTGCGCTAACCTGGATAATAATTAACCAACACCATCATGAGATCGAACCCGCGACCTCAGTGTCTTCCCCGCGTCTACAGGGAAAGAGTATCAGTTATTATACTATTTTGATTGCTTGAAATAAAAATAATCTCCTTTGAATAAACGGTTATGTTCGGAAAGAAGGAATCGTCATTTAAGTTTATGGAAAGCTTCTGGAAAGCTTCTGGAAAGCTTCTGGAAGCTTCTGGAAAAGCCTTACCATGAAATAAAATCTCTTGGTAATAATTGGCAAGACGTGGATTGTACAAATTCATTTATTTTTAATATATTCGAAAGAAAATGTAACGGAGTCATGTCCGAATTTATTAATTATGAAAACTTTTTAAACCATTCCAGAAAATAAATTATTTAATTTTATCCCAAAAGATGCGAGGACGTGACGTATCGTATTGAAAGGAGTTATGAGAGTTAGCCAGAAAATACTGAAGAACAACATTGTTATCTAGTTGTAGTAAGACCGTGAATGTCCTCACAAGAAGTATCACATCACAAATGCTGACTGGAAGAAGCGCAATAACGTTTTACTTCGCTCGTCTCGCCTTCACATTTGTTCTTTCGATGTTCGGTCTTCGTCCGACAGGTTAGCCTAGTGGTAACACGCCAGACTGCTATTTTGAAGGTCCTGAATTCAATCCCCGTCTCGAGCTTTAGAATTCAGTGATTAAGGTGTTTCCTTTGAGACTTCCTTGGTGGGGTCGTGGTTCCAATCCCGAGAAAAGCCGTAGGTTCCCCTCTGTCATATCAGCCCTGACAATTGGTACGCGGGTGAGATCATACGACAGTTAATCAATCCTCGATCCTCTGTATTCCAATATGGCAAGTTCTTTCAATTTAGTATGTTTGCGTTATCTTATTGTTCATCATTTCAACACATTTTCACTCATCTATATTTAATCCAAATAAAAAACAAGAACAAATATTCCATCAATAAAGTTTCCTTCTTCTTATGGTTGCATTTTTCCTGTACCATTATTTGCCTATAATACACGAAGTAAACCGGAAAATGCATTTCAAGAGCAAGAGAATTAAAGTATGTTATACCAGTCTACAAAAGATGAAGGTACTTATCAAGAGCTTTTCGTTTCATGTAAACATTGTTTCGTGAACGAGTCTATACCAGTAATTAAACATAAATCCAGCTATCTTGCCATGAATACAGTAAACAGACGATAAATTATTTTAATAAGAGGAAAGACGCGAAAAATTATAAATATTTTTTTGAAGTAAATAAAATATTTTATATAAAAGCGAAAAGATTGGTAGAAATGAGAGCAAATGAGACGAGGGTCTCGCGAGGCCGAACATGACAGTTTCCAAAGAAGCAGAAGCCTTGCTTTATTTTTATGAGAAGAAAAAGAAACTAGAAAAGTCACTACACACACACACACACACACACACACACACACACACAACACATATATATATATATATATATGGGTATTTATAACCATCATCCGTCGTACATGTACATTTTGAAAGAGGCAGTAGAGTATTACATAATTACATAGGCAAATATATATATGTCAGTATTTAGTGTGTCCCCTCCTTTTCCCTTATAACATCCTGGACTCTTAATATTGCTGCCAGTGTATTTCTTTACTACTGATGGTGGAATATTAACCCAAGCATTCCGCTGGTTTGTCCACAGTTGTTCAGTATTATAAGGCTTCAATTTACCCGTCTTAGCGCCTACATAATCCCATATAAGTTAGCGTGCCATCGATTTTCACAAGGGAGCCAACTCCAGATGAACTCATGAACCCCCAAACATTGATAAATCTTCCACCATGCTTCACTGTTGGTTGTAAGCACATATTATTGTATTTCTCAGACTCACCCTGTCGCCGCCATACGTATTGTTTTCTTTTAGACCCAGAGATTTCAAATTTTGCTTCATCTGTCTACAATCGACGTCGTATTGTTACGGCGGAAACGTTAGTGCCCTGTATGGAATTAAAGTCCTGCTGCACATTACGGCTCGATTGTCTTCTATCTCTTAGGCATGTAATTTTCAAGTACTGGTCTTGAGATTTTTTCTTGGCCTCCGTTTTCGTTGGTTGTCTTTAGTTGACCCTGTTCCAAAATAGCGCTTGATAGTGCCTCATGCCCTTTTTACAGAAATGTCCAGCATTTTAGCAATTTCTCTAATAGTATACCTTTTTTCTCTTAAAAGTCACGACCTTTATGAGAATATCGTCTGGTATCTGCCGTACTGGAGCCATTACACGTGAAAAAATCAGTTGAATCCGCCTGTAAAAGAGTTCAGGGCACTTATTATTTCGATATATAATGTAGAAAACGAGGAATGTTTATAATACACATTAAATAGCACTATTATATTAGAAACATGCTATAAACACACCTGTTATACAGGGTGTCCCAGAATTAACTATCTATTTCAATGAAATCGGACAATTTTTTTAAAAACACACTTTTATTTATGTTTATCATGTTTAATATGTGTTAAAAATGTATAAATTTCTAAATTTTTTTCATAATTTTATTTTCATAATTTTTTCATAGTTTTTCATAGTTTTATTTTCATTCTCTTTCAGAACCCTATTAATAATGAATACACAAGAACGCATCTTTGTTGTAACATCCCGTATCAAAGGAATGCAATGTAATGAAATCAGAGAAAAATTTACAAGAAGATTCCACAGAACCGGTCCTACAGACAAAGCGATTCGTGAACTTGTGAACAAATTTAAAAGAACTGGATCCGTACACGACGAGGTGGGAAGAGGACGCCCAAGGACAGCACGTAACAGTACCGAACAGGTACGACAATTGTGTGAGGATGAACCAACAACTTCGGTTAGGGAGGCCGGTCGAAGACTCAACATATCCAAGACAACAGTTCATAGAATCTTGCGTTCGACACTGATGAAAAAGGCTTATCACATTCAAGTACTGCATGCCCTAAATGAAGAGGATTATCCAAATCGAGCAGCAAGGTGTGCAGAAATTGTGAATCAAATCGTAAATGAAAGTTTATTGGATAACATCTTATTCAGTGATGAGGCGACTTTCCACACGTGTGGTAAAGTCAATCGACACAACTGTCGTATCTGGTCCAATGAAAGACCGTCTGAAGTCATAGAATGGCAAAGAGACTCTCCAAAAGTTAACGTGTGGCTTGGAATGACCAAATCCAAAATTTATGGCCCATTCTTCTTTGCGGAAGCAAATGTAACAGGTACCGTCTACCTTGATATGCTTCAGCAGTTTCTCGAACCACAGCTTCTTGATGGTGGCATTCTTGATAATGTTGTGTTTCAACAAGATGGAGCACCATGTCATTATGCTCTAATTGTTCGAGAATACCTCAACAGACGCCTTCCGAATCGGTGGATTGGACGTGGAGGACCTCGACCTTGGCCTCCGCGTTCTCCGGATTTGACACCCCTGGATTTCTTTGCATGGGGTTTCATAAAAACAAAGGTTTATCGCCAAAAGATCAATAGTTTAGCTGAACTTAAAGAACGCATCCAGTTGGCAGTGCGGGAGATAACACCTGAAATGCTTCAAAATGTGTTTCGCAGCGCTGAGGATAGATTTGAAATTTGCAGAGATACAGACGGTGCACATGTTGAAACTTCTCAATATAGTTTTGACTTATGATTTATAAATCTATTTGTTTTTGTATCGTAATTTAGTAATAAACACAAAATTATGTCAGTTTTTATTAAATTTGTCCGATTTCATTGAAATAGATAGTTAATTCTGGGACACCCTGTACAGTACTTAAGCAAAGAATGAAAAAGTCGGTAGCTTAAAGTCGTTCCTCAATGAAAAGAACAAGGGATAACATACCTGAATGATGCAGTTGTAACAATGCTCAGATAGTTAACCGATAACCATGCAGGTTACTGTTTATATTGCATATACATAACGTGTACAAGTAAAATTATGCTATTTAACAACATTTATTGCCAAACTGAAGAATTAACTAGAATATAAAGCATTTTCTGGTCAATTTTAGCAGCATTTTCAAACTTTTGAACAGTTATATATACAGTATATATATATATATATATATATATATACATACAGGGCGTCCCAAAAAAATGTATACACACTTTAACAGCTGATAGCTCAATTGATGTTTCTTTCTTTCCAAGTTAAACCCATTAGAATTAATAATGGCAGTCAGACTAAGCTTTGAACAAAGGAAATTCATTCTAAAATTCTACTGGAAGTGTGAAAACGCAGTTGAAGTGCAAAGACAGTTTAGGAGGGAGTTTCAAACAGATCCACCAACGCGACTTACCATCACTCGAATTAGAGATAAGTTTGAAGCCGATGGAACTGTTCAGAATGTCCACAAGAAGCGTTCCGGAAGACCACGGACATCGACAAGCCCCACAAAGCAAGAAAGAGTACTGGAAACGTATCACCAAAGTCCAAGAAAATCTGTGCGGCAAGCGAGTCGTGAGGTAGGAATTTCAGAATCGTCTGTCCAATGCATTTTGAAGCGCTGTCAATGGAAAAGTTACATTCCAAGATTAGTCCATGCTATTAATGAAGATGATCCGGACTGAAGAGTGGAGTATTGCGAGTGGTACTTGGCACGATGTGGATGTGGATTGGACGAAGGGGTTTCGTAGAATACCCTCCGCGTTCACCAGACTTCACACCACTAGACTTTTTTTTATGGGGATACTTAAAAGACAAAGTCTACGCTATAAAACCTGCAACAGTCGCTGAATTGAGAGCAGCCATTGAACGAGAATGCACACAAATACCAAACGAAATGTTTTGTGATGTTTGCGATTCCATTGCTTCGCGTTATCAGCAGTGCCTGGACCAGAACGGACGTCAGTTTGAAAACAGGCGTTGACAAAACAATTAAATAATGTCTGTAGATTCTATTACATTTTGAAAATGAAATGTATTTTAATAAACACTGCCTTTATAATTATTTAAAGTGTGTATACATTTTTTTGGGACGCCCTGTATATTGTTTTCACACGTTGTTGAAATGTTATTGGTATATTTATGTATAAGAGTCAAATCAATAATGGCATGCTTTTTAAAAGGAATTTCGCTATCGAGGGAAAAAATAAACGATTGATTCCTTAATCTGCAGTTCGCTATTGCGCTAGACATATTAAAAGCTTTTGATAGAGTCTGACACAAATCTTAATTTCCAAACTGCCTTCCTTCGATTTCTGTCCTTCTATCTGTGCCTACATCTCTGATTTCTTTTCTGGCCGATCTATAGTTTTAGCCAAAAAACAAAACTTAAACCTCAACTGCCAAAATTGAGGGTCCACTTTTAAAGGCACATAACATGCCCGTTTCATGATTGGATTTGGATGGGATTTGGACCATTCTGAGTTCAATCCCATCATGAAACGGACATATTATATACCTTGAAAAATGGACGCTCAATTTTGCCAGTTGAGGTTTGAGTTTTGGTTTTTGGCTAAAAATACAATAGTTACCCCTTTTTCTTTGATGTATTCAATCCGACGCGAATGCAACGAGTCTTTTGCTTATATTGAGGTTCTGGATATAGTAGGCTAGGTGTAGCTGTAACCCCTAGATCCTGTCCCAAAGCTGGATCCTATCTGCTTTGCAGATAGCTGGTGAGGGAAGCTATAATTTTAGGACCTCTTTGCGAGTGACCCGTTGCCCACGTCGGGCTAACATCATGAAAAAGAAAAAACTAGTGTTTGTCATTTACTATTACTTATTCAGACTATAGCTGATTTAATTTTCCCAGAAGAGTTCCTTGTTCCATGCACGGTCTGTGTGTATCATAAAAAACCTCAGGGGACCATTCTAAGTTCTATTCCATATATATATGGAATATTGTTTATCATATATATATATATATATATATATATATATATATAATATATATATAAATGTGTGTGTGTGTGTGTGTGTGTGTTGTACAGTTTTGGGAAAAAGTTCCGCTAAAAAAATTTAATTCTAAAAAGCATAAAAAATTACGAATTAATAATTTTTTTAAGGTTTTTAGAGATTTTATATGCAAGGCGAACCATTTTTCTGAAAATGTACATTACCTTTTAGTTAGTTTTATCTACGACTTATTTTGTCTCTTTCTTGTACAATTTTGCATTGTATTTACGAATGACGAGAGTGACTTTTTTGAAAGATAAAAATTCATTAACATCTTCATTCTACGCAAAAGACATTTTTTTCAAATAAAAGAATAACGAAACATAACTTTAGTTTGCGAACGTTATCTCTTTCCTTCTCATCACACGCATTTTTCCGTTTTTCGATTCATTATTGCTTCCTTTAATGTGTTTATCAGATATTTACGAAATAAATACGACAAGAGTTTGTTAAATATCGGCGAGAAGCGTTGATGTAAGCATACCGGTTTCTCTCTCTCTCTCTCTCTCTATATATGTATATATATATATATATATAACGCCAAAGCGTTCGACAAGTGTGACCATGGAATCATAATACATAAACTGAAATATATGGGAGTAACAGGAAAAGCAGGGAAATGGGTATATAATTTCCTTAGAGAGCAGCGGCAAGTCGTTACAGTACAAGGAGTATCTTCATCAGAATCAGAGGTCCTCAGCTCAATACCACAAGGAACAGTATTAGCTCCACTACTCTTCATAATCATGCTAACTGACATAGATGAGGACGTTACCAGAGACAGCACAGTAACATCGTTTGCTGATGACACAAAGATCAGTAGAAAAATAAGAAACCCAGAAGACATAGGTTCTCTACAAACCGACATGAACAGAATCTACAAGTGGACGGAAGACAACAATATGAAGTTTAACACAGAAATTTCAGCTGTTACGGTACGGAAAAAGAGAGGACCTAAAATCCATGGAATATTATACCCCAAATGGACAGGAAATTCAGAGAAATTCTAGAGCAAAAGATTTAGGGGTTGTAATGACTGATGATGCGAAATTTGAAACACAAAATAAGATAGCAGTAAACAGAGCAAAGACAATAACTGGGCACATACTGAGAACCTTTAAAGGAAGGGATAGAAATATAATGATTCCCCTACTGAAAACACTGATCATACCCAAATTGGAATACTGCTCGGTCCTAACATCCCCATATAAAAAAGAAGACATTAGACAGCTAGAAGGGATTCAGAGAAGCTTCACGGCGAGGATCAAGGGGTGCAAAGAACTAAATTACTGGGAAAGGTTACGCGAACTAAACCTATATTCACTGGAAAGGAGAAGAGAGAGATACACCATTATTTACACTTGGAAAATAATAGAGAAACTAGTCCCTAATTTTACTCTGAACCCTGTAACTTCCAAAACAACGGTGGAAAGTAGAAAAGGAAGACTGTGTCGTATTCCAAAATTAAAGTCGAGACAGCGAACATCCTTAATCCTGAAAGAAAATAGTTTTGTTGTGAGAGGACCAAACCTGTTTAATCAGTTGCCCAAAGACCTAAGGAACACGAATGGTGTTGCAGTGGACATCTTCAAAAGAAGATTAAACACCTGGCTCAGAACAATCCCCGATGTGCCAGGCGTACCTGGCTATGTGAGGTGGAGAGTACAAGAAACCAACTCATTACTTCACCAGGCCAACTTGAGAGGAAGGGCGACAAGCTTGACCTTCGTGAATTGAGGAATCATTCCACGGAACCTTTGAAAGGTTGAAAGGTACATATAGATATATATACAGTGGTTGGACAAAATAATATGAACACCCGCCGATTTCACCGGTTATCTTTACGGACTGCTCAAACACAATGTAAACGGTCAAATGACTGGCAAACCTATTTAAATGCGTAACAGAGAGTGTATACGTCATGTTATAACTCTCACGTTGTTTTTACAGATCTGAGTGAATTATGAATTAGCAGTTATGAAAGACCTGTCAGACTTCCAAAGAGGGCAAATTGTCGGAGCGCGGATGGCTGGTGCATCGGTGACGAAAACCGCTCAGATGTTCAATGTATCCAGAGGAACTGTCTCTATGGTCATGTCTGCATACCAAAACCATGGAAAGACAAGCACCGACAAATGCAATAGTGGACGCAAGAAGAAGCTGTGTGATCGAGACCGCCGGGTGCTAAAGCGCATTGTGACAAAGAACCATAAGACAACAGCTCCAAAAGTGACTGCAGAGCTTAACCAGCATCTTGCAAGCCCGGTATCGACCAGAACTGTACGTCGCGAGCTCCATGGAGCTGGATACCATGGGATGGCTGCAATTGCCAAACCCTTCCTTTCGCACATCAACATTGAGCGGCGCAGAAAATGGTGTAATGACCATAACTCCATAAGAATTGGTCAATGGACCGGTGGAAGAATGTAGTCTACTCCGACGAATCCTCCTTTACGCTATTTCCATGTTCCGGTCGAGTTTACGTCTGGAGACAGCCTAAAGATGCTTATGACCCCGACTGCCTGACCCCAACCGTTAAGCATGGAGGCGGATCTGTGATGGTTTGGGCAGCAATATCGTGGAATACTCTTGGCCCAGCTGTAGTACTGCATGGTAGGGTTAACGCCCATGTCTATCTGTCAATATTGGCTGACCAGGTCCATTCCATGGTCCAACCGCTGTTTCCTAATGGCGGCGCCGTCTTCCAGGATGATAATGCACCAATCCACACCGCTGGGGTCGTTAAAAACTGGTTTGAAGAGCATGTTAGTGACGTAGAACGCTTGGATTGGCCTCCACAATCCCCGGATCTTAACATTATCGAGCATCTGTGGTGTCAGTTGGAGCAGCAGGTCAGAAGCCAATTCCCACCGCCGGCGTCTTTGGCGGAACTGGAGCAGGGTTTGCTCGAAGAATGGCTCAGGATTCCTTTAGCCACTGTCCAAAAGCTGTATGAATCAATTCCCCGGCGCATTGCAGCTGTTATTGCCGCTAAAGGAGGACCAACTCCATATTAAGAATAAAAACCGCCATTTATCAAGTGTTCATATTATTTTGTCCAACCCCTGTGTATATATATATATATATATGAAAAGAAGGATCAACACAACGGCAAACATTTTCATTTATTTGTACATCAGACGTTTCGACAAATCTTTTGTCATCATCAGTGAGTTAAGTCTTAAAACCTTAAAACAAAATTGAAAAGTGAAAGTTACATCAATACAATATTAAGACCATTAAAATTAAAACCTTAAAGCAAAATGAAAATTGCATCAATACAAAATTAAAACATTTAAATTTCATCACTATAAAAACTAAAATTAAATTAAATTTCATCACTATAAAAACTAAAATTAAATTACCTCAATAGGTAAATACACAATGTTTACATCCACCTCCATACTTGGCAAAGTCTAAGAGACCACTAGGTGGTCAGGGGATTAGAAAGGGTATATCTGTGAAACACGGTTGGTTGTCAAAAGAGTCGTAATTTGTAGGATGAGCTATTATTATTAAGGGAGGGTTTGTTTCTATAGATGTACAAAGATTCTAAAATTCGGAGTTCTGTAAGGTTATTGGATCTAGTTAAAATTTCAAACTGAGTTTTGTGAAGGGGATGGTCGTTTTCATTACTGTGGTTTCTAATTGCGGATTGTGGAGGGCTACTGAGGGGACGGTTGGTACGGACTGACAAGCCCAAATGTTGAGAAAGGCGCACCTCCAGTTGGAGTTGAGTGCTGCCAATATACGCAGCCTTACAGCTGTCGCACGTGTATTTGTAAACAACATTGGGGCATACAGTTTTGGGGAATTCATCTTTGAACTTTAAAAAATTTGATAATTTAAGTGGGTTGACGAAGGCGAATCTAAAATTTATTTGGGGATAACTAGACTTGAGTAGTTTGGACAATTCACCTCGAATACGCAATGATAAATAACCATAAAAAGGTAATTTAATATATCTGGTTTCTTTTTGTACTGTAGTTACGGGGAGTTTAGTATCAAAAGTGTTATTTAAAAATTTCTTTAATTGGTTATCGAATAGATGAGAAGGGTAGTAATTGTTAATAAAGTACTGTTTTAAAAATTTAAATTCTTCGTTTAACGAAAAGTAATCCGAACAAATACGGTAACTTCTTGTTAATAATGTTACTATAGCACTAATCTTATATTTATAAAACATACAACTTAAATAATTGGTTCCCAAGCCAGTAAAAGTTTGTTTCCGAAATAGTGAAGTATGGAACTTATTATGGGCCCGTTTAACTAAAACATCCAGGAAAGGTAAACTATTATTTGTTTCGTTTTCACACGTGTACTTAATATTACTATGTTGTTTATTAAGATAATCACGAAAAAGTTTTACGTGTGAAGGATGGTTAAATATTAAGAAAGTGTCATCCACGTATCTTCTGTAATATATGGGTTTAAAACTACTAGGACAATTTTTCAACCAAATTTCTTCGTAATGGCAAAGAAATGCATTTGCTAGTGTTGGGCTTAACGGGGAACCCATAGCTACCCCATCAATTTGGCTGTAAAGGTTGCTATTAAATAAGAAAAGATTATCAAAACACACTATTTCGAGAAGGTTTTTAAATTGAGTCTGAGTGAGGCCATTAATAAGAGTATTATCAGTAGTGAATAACTTATTTAGTATGATATTTAATGTTTCTTTTAACGGGACATTAGTGAAAAAGGATAACTCTGTCATCATTACAAAACCGGATAAGGGTAAAGGAGTAGTGCTGATTGATTCAACAGTTTACATAAATAGAATGGAGACAATTTTGTCGGATACGTCTAAATTTAAAAGGGTAAAAGAGAATGTCCTGTCTAAATTACTAAAACTCGAAGATAAACTTAATAGGTGTTTGCGTAAATTAAAAAATAGTAATATTATTGCTGACAATACATACAATTTTTTATTTGCTTCTGGTTCTAATCCAGGAATTCTATATGGTTTACCTAAAGTCCACAAGCCAAATTTCCCACTAAGACCTATTCTTTCGGCATGTGGTACATTCAATTATAACTTAGCCAAATTCTTCGTTCCCTTGCTTTCAAAACTCACCTTTAATGATTATTCTATTAACAACTCGTTTGATTTTGCTAAAGAGATAAAAGAGATCAATCATGCCGATTCTCTTACTATGGCCAGTTTTGATGTCTCATCATTGTTTACTAATGTCCCGTTAAAAGAAACATTAAATATCATACTAAATAAGTTATTCACTACTGATAATACTCTTATTAATGGCCTCACTCAGACTCAATTTAAAAACCTTCTCGAAATAGTGTGTTTTGATAATCTTTTCTTATTTAATAGCAACCTTTACAGCCAAATTGATGGGGTAGCTATGGGTTCCCCGTTAAGCCCAACACTAGCAAATGCATTTCTTTGCCATTACGAAGAAATTTGGTTGAAAAATTGTCCTAGTAGTTTTAAACCCATATATTACAGAAGATACGTGGATGACACTTTCTTAATATTTAACCATCCTTCACACGTAAAACTTTTTCGTGATTATCTTAATAAACAACATAGTAATATTAAGTACACGTGTGAAAACGAAACAAATAATAGTTTACCTTTCCTGGATGTTTTAGTTAAACGGGCCCATAATAAGTTCCATACTTCACTATTTCGGAAACAAACTTTTACTGGCTTGGGAACCAATTATTTAAGTTGTATGTTTTATAAATATAAGATTAGTGCTATAGTAACATTATTAACAAGAAGTTACCGTATTTGTTCGGATTACTTTTCGTTAAACGAAGAATTTAAATTTTTAAAACAGTACTTTATTAACAATTACTACCCTTCTCATCTATTCGATAACCAATTAAAGAAATTTTTAAATAACACTTTTGATACTAAACTCCCCGTAACTACAGTACAAAAAGAAACCAGATATATTAAATTACCTTTTTATGGTTATTTATCATTGCGTATTCGAGGTGAATTGTCCAAACTACTCAAGTCTAGTTATCCCCAAATAAATTTTAGATTCGCCTTCGTCAACCCACTTAAATTATCAAATTTTTTAAAGTTCAAAGATGAATTCCCCAAAACTGTATGCCCCAATGTTGTTTACAAATACACGTGCGACAGCTGTAAGGCTGCGTATATTGGCAGCACTCAACTCCAACTGGAGGTGCGCCTTTCTCAACATTTGGGCTTGTCAGTCCGTACCAACCGTCCCCTCAGTAGCCCTCCACAATCCGCAATTAGAAACCACAGTAATGAAAACGACCATCCCCTTCACAAAACTCAGTTTGAAATTTTAACTAGATCCAATAACCTTACAGAACTCCGAATTTTAGAATCTTTGTACATCTATAGAAACAAACCCTCCCTTAATAATAATAGCTCATCCTACAAATTACGACTCTTTTGACAACCAACCGTGTTTCACAGATATACCCTTTCTAATCCCCTGACCACCTAGTGGTCTCTTAGACTTTGCCAAGTATGGAGGTGGATGTAAACATTGTGTATTTACCTATTGAGGTAATTTAATTTTAGTTTTTATAGTGATGAAATTTAATTTAATTTTAGTTTTTATAGTGATGAAATTTAAATGTTTTAATTTTGTATTGATGCAATTTTCATTTTGCTTTAAGGTTTTAATTTTAATGGTCTTAATATTGTATTGATGTAACTTTCACTTTTCAATTTTGTTTTAAGGTTTTAAGACTTAACTCACTGATGATGACAAAAGATTTGTCGAAACGTCTGATGTACAAATAAATGAAAATGTTTGCCGTTGTGTTGATCCTTCTTTTCATCTGTAAGCTCCGGTTCCCTAAGGAGAAGTCAATAGCTTTGATATATATATATATATATATATATATATATATATATATATATATATAAACACTTCGAATCCAAAATATGTGTGATGGAATGCTGGTTAGGTTAATTTTAACCACTTTTGTACAATTCAGTTTGTCCGAAAAGTCTTTCCCCCAACCGTTTCCCTCAACCCAATAGAAATTGTATTAAATAATTACAGTAACATGTTTTGTATAAAAAGGGGTATATGTTTAACATTTATGATATGGTTCCATTTATGATATGGTTCCATAATCCTGTTGGGTTATATGTTTCAATGTATTTCCTATTCGGAATAGACTTTTCGGACACTGTCGTAGCACATACGCTTGTAATAGCAAACCAGCGAATAAATATTTATAAATTACTAATAAATAATAAACAAATAATTAATAAATTACTAATAAATAATAAACAAATGAATAATAAATAATAATAAATTACTGAATTTTTACTGTTTCATCAATAACATCGTTTGAGATCGTGCGTAAGAATAGCAAAAACATACCCAAAATGTCAATGAAATATCAGTCTGTCAAAAACATGTCAGCACATGAAACACGCATAACATTAACATACAAATTAGGATAATTCACTGAAACAGTAAAAATATTAAAGTTAATACACTTATATACCTGTAAAAGGAAAAAAACATGATCTACATACGTAAGACAACTTTTTTAATGCTTTGCAATCATGTAAATGCACATCAGACATTCGACTACATTGTTGTCTAATTGCGGCGCATTTGAAACAGCGACTGATGTTATGGCCTTCTCTCGGAATCTTCCTATAAATGTACAGTGCGTTAGCCTTATTGACGAAGCTTCCAGTTCTTTCCTTTGGGAATTTTCACCTTCCGTAATGCAGTTTTGACGCATTTTTTCTTTTCTTGTTTTAGTATGAACGATTTATTTTACGTTGTTCACGCTGTCTTTGTTTGCACTGGGTCTGAATGTGTAAGTAAATACAGTGTATATGCGGTTTCTTTGATTTTATATATATACAGGGCGTCCCAAAAAAATGTATACACACTTTAAATACTTATAAAGGCAGTGTTTATTAAAATACATTTCATTTTCAAAATGTAATAGAATCTACAGACATTATTTAATTGTTTTGTCAACGCCTGTTTTCAAACTGACGTCCGTTCTGGTCCAGGCACTGCTGATAACGCGAAGCAATGGAATCGCAAACATCATGAAACATTTCGTTTGGTATTTGTGTGCATTCTCGTTCAATGGCTGCTCTCAATTCAGCGACTGTTGCAGGTTTTATAGCGTAGACTTTGTCTTTTAAGTATCCCCATAAAAAAAGTCTAGTGGTGTGAGGTCTGGTGAACGCGGAGGGTATTCTACGAAACCCCTTCGTCCAATCCACATCCACATCGTGCCAAGTACCACTCGCAATACTCCACTCTTCGGTCCGGATCATCATCATCTTCATTAATAGCATGGACTAATCTTGGAATGTAACTTTTCCATTGACAGCGCTTCAAAATGCATTGGACAGACGATTCTGAAATTCCTACCTCACAACTCGCTTGCCGCACAGATTTTCTTGGACTTTGGTGATACGTTTCCAGTACTCTTTCTTGCTTTGTGGGGCTTGTCGATGTCCGTGGTCTTCCGGAACGCTTCTTGTGGACATTCTGAACAGTTCCATCGGCTTCAAACTTATCTCTAATTCGAGTGATGGTAAGTCGCGTTGGTGGATCTGTTTGAAACTCCCTCCTAAACTGTCTTTGCACTTCAACTGCGTTTTCACACTTCCAGTAGCATTTTAGAATGAATTTCCTTTGTTCAAAGCTTAGTCTGACTGCCATTATTAATTCTAATGGGTTTAACTTGGAAAGAAAGAAACATCAATTGAGCTATCAGCTGTTAAAGTGTGTATACATTTTTTTGGGACGCCCTGTATATATATATATATATAAGAAATGGAGATAGCATACTCGAAAGTTACAAAAAAGAATGAAATAATGGGGACACATGGGTCCGGAATGGTCCTAACGAAAAACCGGGTGGATGTGAGAGAAGACAAAATAACGAAATAACGAATAACAGCATAATAACGAACAACAATTTAATAACGAATAACAATATAAACAATATAATACGGAAGGAAGACATAGATGAAAGAAAAGAAATAAGTAAAAGTTGCGAAGTAGTCAAACGGTCCAACGAGTGAAATGATAAAAAGATAATAACTAAAAACGTAGAAAATAAACAGCCAAAGAAAAATAATGATAATGCCAAAATTAAGAACTTTGAAAATAATAAGAAAAGAAGTAGAAGCGTAGAAAATATCGATGTAAATACTACGCGAAAGGGAACTGCAGATATGGGGATGGGCAATGCATATATGCACATCCCACATTATGCAAAACGCATTACACAAGTGGATACTGCAAATTTGATAAGAAATGCCGATACCACCACCCTCAAAGGAACGCAACGAGTGAACAGAAAAAACGAACATCAAAGAAGAGAGCCAATTTTTTAGACGCAGCCAACACATTTCAGCTGCTAAATACTATCCAGCAATTACAAAACCAGCTGACAAATATAGGAATCCGAGAGCCGGACAGAAGGTACGAACAAAGGCACTTCATGCGCTATCGGGACAACAGGTACCGACAAAGATAAAAAGAGATAAATTCTCGGAGGGCCACAAGGCAACGAAACCGGCACCCCCATTGGAAAACAAATCGGAATCACCTCTATGCGAAAATGAAAGAGAAAAACTAAAAATAATCCTAGCCAACATACAGGGCCTAAAATCAAACCATTCCACGACCAAAGTTGTATAACTGAAAGGACTCATGCAAGAAGCCGGAGCAGACTTTGCATGGTCCTCACGGAAACTCATCTAAAGGACTGCCAGGCGAACTGTGAAAATTGTGAGTCCTGTATTGACAAAAAAGAAATACAAATTGACGCCTATAACATCCTCCGAGCCGACAGAATAGTGAGACGTAAAGGAGGATGTGCTATTTACACACGCGAAAGGCACATAGCAGAAATGGCTATAAGTACCTCAAACAGCTACGTAGAATGTGTAGCAGCAAAAATTGAAAAATTAAATATGGTGCTAATTGTAATGTACAGACCCCCAAACACGCCAACCTCAAAATTTTCAGATTCCACTACAGAGGTAAGAAACTGGGTAAAAGATCCACACTCTCCAACCCCAAATATTTTTCTCTGTGGTGATTTTTAATTTCCCATTCATGAAATATAAAAGGATAGGAAAAAATATATGTATACACAAGGACAAGGGGGGCACACGAGAAGACCAGGAGCACGTAAAAATGCTACTAGCTCTAGCTGATGAATTTATGTTAACGCAAGAAATAACAGAAAACACAAGAAAAAACAACTGCCTAGATTTGGTATTCACAAACAACAGTAATCTAATTGATAATGTAGAAATATTCCCAACTATGATATCGGACCACAACATCATTGAAATAACAACTAATATAAAGGCAACAGGAAAGGAAAGAACACGCACAACAGAACGAAGCAAATTCGAAATTTTTAATTTTCACCCCAAAGCTATAAACTGGGAAGATGTGACATCCAGCATGGAAGTAATAGAGTGGAAAACCATTTTCGAGGCCAAGACAACGGAGGAGATGCTAATGACGTTAGAGGAGAAGACGTTAGAAATTGTAAAACATGTCCCAAAGATACAACAAAGAAAAGAGGAAAGAGAAGCAGGTTCGAGAGACAAAAGAGGGCATTGTTTCGAAAGAGAAAAAGAGTGACTGCAAAATTAAGTAATTGTAAAGATAACAACATCAGAAAAATATTAAATTATAAACTGCAAAGTATCGATGACGTCATACAGGAACTAATCGAGAAGCATACAGAAACAAGAAGACGACGCTATAGAAGCGATAAAGGCTAACTCAAAGTACTTCTATAATTTCACAAAAAGAAAGTCGAAAAACCATGCGACTATCGGACCTTTAAAAAAATGAGAACAGTGCCTTATCTGATGATCTACCAGAAGTATCTGAAATATTAAGAGCTCAGTACGAATCATCTTTCAGTATCCCAAAAACTGACAAACTGATATGCGATAGAAACGCGTTCTTTCAAGAAGAACCTCAAGGGGAAAGTATAACGGATTTCGACTTTACGACGGATGATATTACACAAGCCATAGGGAAACTAAAAACACACACAGCGGCAGGACCGGATAAATGGAATGCCACACTGATCAAAAACTGCAAGAATGCAATCGCTGAGCCCCTATACTGGATATGGAGAAGATCACTAGACACGGGAGAAATACTGGGCATTCTGAAGAGCGCAAACATAGTCCCAATATATAAAGGAGGAGATCGATCCAAGGCCAAAAACTATAGGCCAGTGTCGCTAACATCTCATCTCACTAAAATATTTGAAAGAACAGTTAGACAGAAAATCTATGACTTTTTTGAAACTCAGAAAAAAATGATAACCAACACGGGTTTCGATCAGGCAGATCATGCCTATCACAACTAATGGAACACTACAACAACATTATTGATGCACTTGAAAGTAATGAAAACTATGATGTACTATACACAGACTTTGCTAAAGCGTTCGACAAGTGTGACCACGGAATCATAATACATAAACTGAAATATATGGGAATAACAGGAAAAGTAAGGAAATGGATATATAATTTCCTTAGTGAGCGGCGGCAAGTCGTTACAGTACAAGGAGTATCTTCATCAGAATCAGAGGTCCTCAGCTCAGTACCACAAGGAACAGTATTAGCTCCACTACTGTTCATAATCATGCTAACTGACATAGATGAGGACGTTACCAGAGACAGCACAGTAGCATCCTTTGCGGATGACACAAAGATCAATAGAAAAATAAGAAACGCAGAAGACATAGGTTCTCTACAAACCGACATAAACAGAATCTACAAGTGGACGGAAGACAACAATATGAAGTTTAATACCGAGAAATTTCAGCTATTACGGTACGGAAAAAGAGAAGACCTAAAATCCATGGAATATTATACCCCAAATGGACAGGAAATTCGGAGAAATTCTAGCGCAAAAGATTTAGTGGTTGTAATGACAGATGATGCGAAATTTGAAACACAAAATAAGATAGCAGTAAGCAGAGCAAAGAGAATAATGGGACAGATATTGAGAACCTTTAAACGAAGGGATAGGAATGTAATGATTCCTCTACTGAAAACCCTGATCATACCCAAATTGGAACACTGCTCGGTCCTAACATCCCCATATAAAAAAGAAGACATTAGACAGCTGGAAGGGATCCAGAGAAGCTTCACAGCCAAGATCAATGGGTGCAAAGAACTAAATTACTGGGAAAGGTTACGCGAACTAGACCTATATTCACTGGAAAGGAGAAGAGAGAGATACACCATTATTTACACTTGGAAAATAATGGAGAAACTAGTCCCTAATCTTACTCTGAACCCTATAACTCCCCAAACAACGGTGGAAGGTAGAAACGGTAGACTGTGTCGTATTCCCAAATTGAAGGCGAGACAGGGAACATCCTTAACCCTGAAAGAAAATAGTTTTATTGTGAGAGAACCAAAACTGTTTAATCAGTTGCCCAAAGACCTAAGAAACACGAAGGGAGTTGCAGTGGACATCTTCAAAAGAAGACTAGACGCCTGGCTCAGAACAATCCCCGATGAGTCTGGCCAACTCGAGAGGAGGGGCGACAAGCTTGACCTTCGCGAAATGAGAAATCATCGCGCGAAACCTTTGTAAGGTTGTAAGGTAAGGTAAGGTTATATATATATATATATATATATGGGATGAATTTCACACTTAAGTACATAAAATGAATGAATAATGCAAACTCACAAGGAAAAAGATAAAATAATTTCAAAGTCTTTCGAGTATTCAGCAGTCAGGGAATGAAGGGTGAAAGCGAGATGACGAAATATATAGGGTATCCATAAATGATTACCCTGATTAAAGCATGCTATAACTTTTAAATAAACACTCATATTCAAACAATTTTAATCATAAGTAGATAAACATACAAAGTTTTGATACATAGTTAATGAACTTAATAAGCTTCCACATGTGCACCCCTAGTGGCACGTAAAATGTCTAAACGGTATTCACACTCACGCCACACATTTTCCAACATTTGTTACCTTGTAGGCGTGTAACTTCAAAAGTTTGTGTAACACCATGTGCACCGTAGACTTCGGTATCTTTAGTTGGCATGAAGCTTGTCTCACCGATTTCCTTGGTGACCGTGTGAAAGCAGTTTGAATGTTTTCCACCGTCCCATCGGAAACTGATGGTCTACCACTGCTCTTTCCCTTTTCCACGTTTCCAGTTTCCAAGAATTTTTTCATCCACGACTTAATTAACTTCACATCAGGTGGATTCTTTCCATACTTTGTTCTGAACCTTCGCTGAACACTGACAGGAGATTTTGTTTCTGCAAGCCACACAACACATTGTGCCTTCTCTGTCACAGACGCCATCTTAACTGAACAGCTACTACAGCGCTCCTAGCGGCGAATGCGGTAGACGAAACACACCAGCACAGAAACTCTATGCCTGTACGAGATCACCTGTAAAAAGAAAACGGATGTAAAATTCGTCATTAAAACATGAGAGCATACTGTTTTCAGGGTAAACATTTATGGACACCCTGTATACATATGTACAGTAGGCCGGGTCGAAAATGGGAATTTGTTTTTACTTCTTAAAAAGTACACTATGTGAGAAGTTTCATTTTATCATCTTAACAAAATCTTAAAATATTAAGCATGTGCTACCCCTGCTACCCCTAGCACATACCCCCCCCACACACTTTTTTTACCCTCATATTTGCATATATTCAAATGGGAAAAAATGTTATTTCTCAAAATGTACACTCTGTGAGAAGGTTTTAATATTATTATCACTTTAACAAAATATTTAAAAAATCAAGCATGTGCTACCCTACTACCCCTATCACATGCCCCTCCTCCCTTTTTTACCTTCATATTTGCATATGTTTAATGTTGTTATATGTTACATAAGTTGTTTGTTTAATGCTTGATATTTTTATGTTTCAGATAAATAGAAATAATTTTTCAGATAAATATAAATAATTTGCATTTGCTTTAATTGTAATTTGAATTATAATAAATTATAAATTACATATAATTTGATTTTATTTCTGAATATAAACTATGACTACTAGAAGCAAGTCCTCAAGTGCAGCCTTTGGATATCCTACGGAATTCCCAGCAGCCATGACTCCTTCAAAAGCAGATGTTGTGAGACACTGCCTTTTTGTGCGCCGTCGTGAAGAAGCTAAATCAAAAGGATCAGCAACTGCTAATGATTGTTACAGGGTTGTTGTAAAAGATATTGAAGACGTTTGGATGAAATTTTCTTTTCCTACGATAACAGTCGACTAATAGAAGAAGCCTCAAAATTGAACACGGTGCCGTTATATCGAAGAAATGAAAGTTTTGCCTTGAAAGTAGCTCAGTATGATGAAATGTTTGATATATCTTCTTGTGAATGCTATGGTAAGGGAATTGATATGAAATCTTGCAAGTGTAAGGATAAAATACCAATGGCAGAATGGGAGTCTTTTGTGGGTCAAAAAAAAGAAAAAATCAGTTAGGACCAATTGATCGCATAGCTAATTCAACAAAGAAGAGATCTTTAGCAAAAGCCCAAGAAGCAGAAAACTGTCAACGAAAAGCACAAGAAGAAATGATTGAAGCCACCAATGTTTTACCATCGTAATTTATAGAAAATACCGAAGAAGACATGGATGTAGATTTAGGGAGTCAGGATGTAGATTATGAGGCCGATTTGCCGATTTAGAATTGACTGAGAATATTCAGAACAGGCACTCCTATAAAAACCTAGCATTAACAGCAGATCGTTATCGTGTAAGTTGTAGAGCTGCAGCTGCAATAGTCAATACAGCTTTCAAAGATATGGGGATCCTTAACCACACCAACATGCTTGACAGAAAGAAATTAGAAAGAGAAAGAAATCGCATATGTGAAACAAATACTTTTCGGTCTAAATCCGAAAATCTGAAGATGGAGTGCCTTGGATTTGATGGAAGGAAAGCTAACACATTAACTAAAAGTGGAAAGATAAAAGAAGAACACTATGTTATTGTGAAAGAACCTGGAAGCATCTATGTAGACCATATCACACCAGATAATGGAACTGCTCGCTGCATAACAGAAGAGTTGATAACTGTTATTACAGACTCGAACAGCACAGATACTATCAAAGCTTTACTGTGTGATGTTACTCCTGTAAATACAGGAAAAATTGGTGGAGCCATAAAACTGGTTGAAATTCATCTTAACAGACCAGTGCAGTGGTTGGTGTGCCTCTTGCATTTGAGTGAGCTGCCTTTTATGCACGTCTACAAAGCCATTGATGGTAAAACAACAGGTCCAAATACTTTTGTGGGTTCAGTTGGGAATAATCTGAAAACAGATTTAACAAAATTGGAGGTAGTCAAATATTCTCGCGTAAAGGGAAACATTAAAGAAATTCCATCAAATGTTGTGAAGGAGCTAAGCAGTGATCAAAGGTATCTCTATGATATGTGTCTGGCAGTGCAAACTAGATACACTTCTCAAGATCTGTCCACTCGATCCCCAGGTACCCTTCACCATGCTCGCTAGCTAACTCTAGTTAGCAGGGTCCTTCGATTCTCAACGCCAAATCCCTATAAAAACCTTCAAGATATAGTCAAGATTATTATGCAGTTCTATGCTCCAGGGTGGTTTTGGATAAAATCTCATCCTATTGCAACTGATGGTGCATATAACTTTTGGCATTTAATGTGCTTGCTTCGAAATTTAGATGAACAACATAGATCAATCATAGAACCAGTATTAAAGAATAACGCTTACTTTGGCCACCCACAAACTATACTCATATCAATGGTAACTGACAAGAGACTAGAAATTAGGAATGAAGCTATTCATAAATCATCCTTTCAAGAACAGGATTTTCAGGTACCAGAAACTTTGAGTTGCCTTGAACCCTCAATTTCCAATCTACTGACTACACCGAGATGATCGATTGGCAAAACGAGATCATTACTCCTCCACCGCTGCTAAACAATTTTAGCGACGATGAGTTACTACAGACTCGATGTAAGCCACTGGAGATAGCCGTCAAAAGTTTATCTTAAACTCATTAGAATGAAGGCGAAAACTGGCCAAGTTTGAATGGAAGGCCCAATGGAATGAGTGAGAAACATATGAAATAAAATTTCCTAATGATATTGAAAATTTCTTCTTAGTAAAAAAAAATCACGATTACCTCAGTTATTATGGTATACCTAAATATAAGAAATGGGTTAAAGTAGGGTAAAAGGGAAACGACTTACAGCTCGTATGTGGTAGTGACGTAACTTGGACGGCCCAACCCGAGGTGTTGACAGGGTTACCCCATCCTGAGCGGATTACATTTATGCAGGTAAGTAATACAACTAAATTATTTTCATTACACAGAATATGCTTTCAAGAAAATGACTAAGGTCAAGCAGTGTATATTTTAAGGTAATATGATTAAAGGAGGACATTAGTAAATGTAGTTTTAAATGTAATTTTAAATGTATCTTTATTTTTATTTTTTATTTATTTATTTATTTTTACGTTATCTTAAGGCAACTTCAGAAAAGTATGAATGAAATGTGAACTCTCCGGTTTTGCTAATTTCTTTTAAAGGATAACTGCCCTGTTCATACTGCCAGGATCATCAGACGGTGGTTCAGGAACAACGAGATGTCGAGCTGCTGGACTGGCATACCAAGGGGTGTAACCTAAACCCCATTGAAAATGTGTGGCCAAATGTAGTTAATGCTTGGGGGGGCTGGGCAGGAGCGAACATCTCGGCACCTGCTGGAAAACACCATGGCAGAGTGGGAACTTTTCCGCAGGAACCCACAAGTCATATACAATCACGTGGGATCTGTTCCAAATAGGCTACGAGAGGTCATTAATAATAATGGAGAATGGACCAAGTACTGTATTGAGTAATTGTGTATAATAATGTTATGGTTGTGATGTAGTAAATATATATTTATGGTAAATATATATTTATGGTATGACAATGTTTGAGTTAAGACTGTGTTTGCATGGTTTGTATTTAGTGGTTGACCGGATATCCGCATCCGCATCCGCACTTCTGACTGCGGATGTTATGCGGATATTACCTCCAATAAATTATGCAATTTACAATTAAATTAGCTTATAAAGTAGCTTATAAGGCCCAGTCATGCACATTTCATTAATTAATTAATTTCATTAATTAATAATTATTAATGAACAAACAAATATATATAAACCTCAAAATATAAATACCTGGTAACACAGAAAATTGAATGAAATTTGTTTCATTCAATTTTCTGTGGCTGAAACTCGAGAAAGTTATTATTTTTATCATAATGAAAACATTAATATTAATTTTAATTCTTATGCATTGCCTGCCATAATAGTAATATCACGAAATTTGAAAAATTATGTCATATATTCATAATTCTATATTATATTGATAGATTAGCTAAATATCCGCATCCGCGGATATTGGAATTAAAGATCCGCATCCGCATCCGCAGATGTTGAAAAACTGACATCCGGTCCACCACTAGACTCAGCGTTCTTATTTTACTTCTTTTCATCTTTTACCCCTTTCCTATTCTCTTCGACTATTTTTCCGACTTGTCGGCAGTGGCCGGCGGATGATGATGGTGAGTCTTTCTTTCTCTTTTACTGAATGAATGTTAACACACGAATGATAGGTTTTGCTACTTACTTAACCTCTTATTCTCCTCTTTTAACCCCCTACTCTTTCCTTTCTCTCGGGCTGACGTTAGAGTGGATCTTAGGGTCTTTGTTAGCCTTAGCTTCTGTAGATCTGTAGATCATTATCTCTCCAAGGATAGACCTTTTTCTGGATAATCATTTGTTAATGATGCATGGAGTTTAAACAGATATGTTATTGCCTGGAGGAAAAGTCGATACTACAACTTATCTTTCACTTTAACTATAACATGGCCACATCAAAATCCTATGATTAAAAGTTTTTAAAGTATCCCACGTTTGTGAAACAACCTAACTACTCTATTCCCTAAATTTAGGAATAATGCATGAATAAAATACATAGTCGCCCTAGCATTACCACCAAAACTACAGTAAGCAATATATTTATTCTGTCATTGGTTTTCAAAATTAAAAGTATTTCTATGACAACACCTCAGAGGGGGAGGAGAGGGAGGGAGTGAAAGTGGGAGAGAAAGGGGAACTGCGTTGCTGCCACATCTCGGAGAGGGCTATACAGGGGTGGAGCGCGACTATTGCACAGGACTGTACATATGTATATATTTTCGTCATCTCGTCTCTCCCTTCATTCCTTGACGAGGTGTACTGCTGAATTCATGAAAGGCCTTGGAATATTTTTTTCTCTTTCTTTGTGGGTTTGCATCATTTTTATATATATATATATATATATATATGTATATAATATATATATATCAGAAACGAAAACAGAAGAGATGTGATCATCTTCATTGGCCGACGTTTCGGAGGTGCTGCTCAACATTTTAGAAGCGATCCCCTTCAGAAGTGTATGAAGACCTATGGCGATGCAAACTTTAAAGTTCTACGCCGTTATGAAGCTCTTACTTTGCAAGAAGCTCCGTAAACCCCAACAGGATTTGGTATTCTTGAAAACTTTCTTGAAAATGGGGAGGAAACCCGAAACGTCGGCCAATAAAGATGATCGTACCTCTTCTGTTTTTGTTCCTAATCAAACTGAGAACTCGCCATTTTACAAGCGATCCCTTCAGGACGGCTCAGGACTCTACCTGATGAACAGGGGTGCCAGGCTATGCTCGATGAAGATCGCAAAAAAGCAATTTGCTTCTCCATCAGGCCAGGCCTAGACTTGGG
Organism: Bathynomus jamesi; assembly: GCA_023014485.1. Lineage (NCBI taxonomy): Eukaryota > Metazoa > Arthropoda > Malacostraca > Isopoda > Cirolanidae > Bathynomus > Bathynomus jamesi. The sequence continues at coordinate 881,681 of JAJOZX010000386.1, forward strand.
TTCACCAGCTTGATCTTCGTGTGAAGAGAGACCGACGCAAGGAACTTTTGGCCATTCCGTTCCGTTTTCTCATTGTATCAGTTGCTCGGAGATACTAGCACCGGACCAGGTTTATATATATAGCCAATCATCTATATAGATAGATAGCTATATAGATAAATAGATAGGTAGATAGATGTATATACGTCTGTTTACTTAACTGTGTGTAAAATTCTTGCAACGAAACATTAAGGTTATTTGGGTACACATTTACAATAACTCTTCTCTCTCTCTCTCTCTCTCTCTCTCTCTGTTCTCCTTCTCTTTATCTTTCTCCCAGAATATCCCTTTTACTTTCATTCCTTCCACTCCTTCACCCATAAGGCATGAACAGGTATCAGTTGCAGATAGCAAGATCATTGACAAGGCTTTCCCATTAACGAAAACAGAGAAGGACAAAGAGAAACACTGAAGCAGAGAAGAGAGAGGCAGTTAGAGGAAAGAAATGAGAAGCGAGACAAGAGAGAAAGTGAGCGAGATAGAGAAAAAGATAGACTGACAGAAATAAAGTAAAAATGTACTGAAATAGAAAAGTATAACAAAATAACGAGGGTAGAGAAGTCGCCATAGAGAAACCTCACGATACAGAAACATTGACATAAACCAAGTGTGTATATGTATATATATGTGTGTATAAAGAGAGAGAGAGAGAGAGAAATGCGGATACAGGATCACAAACAGAGACAACTAAGACAGACAAATTCACAGACACAATCAGACAGACACAAAGAAAAATCTTCCCATACTTAATTCGTCACCGAAAACCAGGTCTGGAATTCGATTTCTTCGCAACTTCTCTTACTTTCCTTCATTTCATCATTTTATTTTTATGGATCGTTTATTCCGACGACAAACTTTGTGTATCGTTTTTGCCTTCGGAAATTCCTTCTGTTCTTTAATTAAAAATTGGCTAACGTAAATACAAAATGGGGACAAAAAGATGTCGCTCATTTTATAATTAATGAAATTATTTAAAAACAGAAAACATAGGGAAAATAAACACTTTTATGAAAAACCGTTTTTATTCATAAAATATGTTCTAGTATCGTGTCCGTTGTACCTTCATCTGTGGCTGTAAGTCTTCGACCACTTTTCTGTTGATCTGCAACACTTCCAGTTTTTTGGAACTTTGTAATAAGTTTTGCCACAGTGTCGTGTGTGATGTTCTTTCCATGTTTTCTGTTGAATTCCATTGCAACCTTGCGACTGCTTCCTGACCCGGCCATCAGTATGACCTCAATTCGTTCTTCTCTTGACAAACGCATCTTTCAAGGGTATCTGAAAAATAAAAAAGAACATGTTAAAAACCCTATGTATGGCTACTTTTGGCCCACCCTGTATATATATATATATATATATATATATATATATATATATATATATATATATATATATATGTATGTATGTATGTATGTGTGTGATCCAAATAAAATATGCAAACAGATTTTATTCTCGTAAAGAAAAATGATTGAATTTGGATTATTGAAGAAAATGTATTACTATTTTTTAAACTATATCAGTCTTCCTTTGCGAGGTTTGGAAAGCCTCCACCAAGTTTAAAATTCGTATATATAACAACGTTTTACACCTGACTCTAACTTTGAAATTGAAATTCCAAATGAAATGGAAACTAAACAAAAAAAATCACAAAAACCATTCGCTTGCAGCATATATATATATATATATATATATATATATATATATATATATATATATATATATATATATATATATATATATATATATACACACACACACAGTGCGTTCAAAAGTCTCTCCGCAGTCAACGTGCTATAGCCAGTATATGCGCGCTAAGCTGGTTTCAGCCGGTTTAAACTCGATCGTGTCAGTACTGTGACAGAGTTGGGATCGTGGCAATAGTGTGTGTCGATAGCTTGGTAAAAAATTCATGAAACACCATTGCACGACCAGAAAATTGGCGTTTGGGTTGCAATATCAAGAAAGCGAATTGTCGGTCCCATTTTCTTTGAGAACACGATAAATGCTGAACGATACTGTTCAGAAATTCTGTATCCATTTATTGGAGGGCTAAACGAAATGGAAATACTGAATGCATACTTCCAGCAAGATGGTGCCACGGCACACACTGCTCACCTTTCGATGGAGCTACTGCATGATGTGTTTGGGGATCGCATAATTTCAAGGGGGCTTTGGCCTCCACGATCCCCAGACCTTACGCCGCCCGACTACAGTATTTCTTGTGAAGCAGCAAAAAGTGTTGTTTATAAAGACCGCCCAAAAACAATTCAGAACTTAAAAACCGCAATATCCACTTACTGTACATTGCTTCAATATCAACCAACACTTTAAAAAAAAGTGTTTGACAACAAGTGTCGACGAGTTGCTCTGTGCCTGCAAAATGGTGGAAAACACTTTCAACACATATTGTAAAATCAAAAGGTTATGTAATAAAATCACTAAATCATGGTTGAATGAAAACATTGTAGTTTTTCAATTTCCGATGCGTTTAACATAGCATTGCGGAGAGACTTTTCGAACGCACTGTATAACCTTGGTTAACCTTGCTTTTGCTTCCGCTCGAATTGTTCATTCTGACGAAGGTCAAGCTTGTCACTCCACCTTAGACCTACAGTTTAACGTGGAATCCGAACCACGCCCCACCAGCAGCCCAGCGTCTTAACCACTAGGCTACCCAAGGTACCCATTTATCTATCAACCAATTTTTTTTTATTGTGTGGAAGGATGAACAGCTGGGTTGAAAAAAGCATAGACATTTATTAGATATCAAAGATATTAGTACACTATGCTAACTGACATAGAATCGCCACTCACTTATCGGACGACCTGTATATATATATATACATACAAGGTGGTCCAAACGTCCCTATCTATTTTGCTGAAATAATTATATTTCTATTTTATTTTCTACAGACTATGGATGATGATGGATGTACAAGAACGTGTGATGGTAGTAACACTACTTATTCAAGGGAAGAAGTACAAAGAAATCCGAGAAAGATTTGAAAGAAGATTTCACAAACCAGGACCTACAGACAAAGCAACTCACAAGCTGGTCAATAAATTTTAAAAAACAGGATCTGTTCACGCTGAAGCAAGATCTCGACGTCCAGGTACCTCTCGAGAAAATGTCGAATTGATAAGAGATGCCTTTGAAACAAATCCTGGAATGTCAACTCGCACAGCATCACGTAGACTGAGCATACCAAAAAACGACTATTCTAAAGATTTTAAAATCAACATTAAAAAAGAAAAAGTACCATATTCAAGGGCTACATGAGTTACACGAAGAGGATTATCGAAGACGAGCCGCCATGTGCACACAATTGATTGCAAAAAATCATACCGAACACTTATTAAATCACATTCTCTTCAGCGATGTGGCGACATTCCACACATGCGGAAAGGTTAATTGACATAATTGCCGTATCTGGCCTAGTGAAAAACCAACCGAATTCTACGAATGGGAGAGAGATTCTCCGAAAGTTAATATCTGCTTGGGTATGACAAGATCGAAGATTTACGGACCTTTTTTCTTTGCAGAAGCAACAGTAACAGGGCCAATTTATCTTGACATGCTTCAGTAGTTTCTTGCACCCCAATTTCGTTCAACAAGATGGAGCTTCATGTCACTATGCAAACATCGTTCGGGCGTACCTTGATGAACTCTTACCAAGTCGGTGGATTGAACGTAGTGGAAACAGGCCATGGGCAGCACGATCTCCGAATTTAACACCATTAGACTTCTTTGCATGGGGCTTTATAAATATCTTAAAATACTATTATTTCAGCAAAATAGATATGGGCTTTTTGACCTCTGTTCATATACAGTATATAGTAGCGTTCATATATGTAGTAGCGCTCATAAGTATTCGTACAGAGAAATATTTCAGTTATATTCGTCCTTATCTTTTGTACAATGCAGAGGATAATTATGAAAAGTTAAACATTCGTTTGGAAAATTTTAACAAATAAAAAAAAAATTTGTTTAACTACACAGCATATAATGTAAAATAAAAAAGGTGAAATTTTCGTACCTTTATTTGCAAAAGTATTTAATATTTTGTTTTTCCACCTTTGGCTTGAAGAATTTAAAATTTTTATCAATAGTTGGCTGTTTATTGATTATAGACTGTTGGCAATTCTGAATTATAGAATTTTCACTGTGAATCTTTATGGAGGACGGACGACTGTCCAAGCCATTAGTAAACAATGGGTCGTCTTGGAAACGAGCTGTCTATAGATCTTAGATCTGTTATTGCTGCACACGAGACTGGAAGGAGTTAGAGGAAGATAGGCGTTGTTGTTGTTGCTGCAATTATAATGAAATGGAAATGCTTTTGAACAATAAAAACTCTACCAAGGTGTGGACGACGTTGCACGATTTCAGAATGTACAGCTTCACGATTTAAAAGAATGGCTGCTGCGAATCCACGAATGACTGCAGGTGATATTTACCAAACACTAAGACTGTTGTCTAAGATCGATGTCCATCGCTTTACTGTACGTCGTACATTGAGAAAAAATGGTCTGCATGGATGAGTTGCATGTAAAGCACCTCTGCCACGAAAAGCGCACAAAAAAGTTCGTTTAAAGTACTCCAAAGATCATCAAAATGACGGATATGCATTCGGGAAGAAAGTTCTCTGGACAGACGAGACTAAAATTGAATTATTCGGGAACAACGAGCAACGATATGTTTGGCAAAAATCAAATACTGCATTCGAGGAAAAATACATCCTTCCTACGGTTAAACATGGTGGTCGTAGTTTGCTTATTTGGGAATGCTTTAGTGCTTCTGGTCCAGGAAAGCTTGTTGTCATTAATGGAATCTTGAATTCGAAGAAATATCAGGAAATTTTAGAGGAAAATGTGTTATCTTCAGTTCGGGAGTTGCGAATGGGTTGCAACTGGATCCAACAAGAAGATAATAATCCAAAACATAAAAATAAAAGCTTCAGCTAAACAATTTCGAGCTTCTGGATGGTCCAGTTAAAACCCAAGTCTCAATTTAATCGAGAATTTATGATTTGATTTGAAAGAAGCTGTCCGCGAGAGAAACCCTTCGAATCTAAGTGAATTGCAACAATTTTCTTTTGAAGAATAGACTAAAATTTCTATTGAGAGATGTCCAAACCTTGTAGAAAAATACCCAAAACGAATCATTGAAGTCATTCAAGCAAAAGGTGAACACACAAAATATTAAAAATAATTTTGTAATTAAATGTACGAAACTTTTTTGCATTTTAATTATTTTTATTTCCCTTAAATTTTTTGAATTTTTACATTATTTGTTGGAGTTAAACTAATTCTTTTAGTTATTAAATTATTCCAAACGAACAGTAAACTTTTCATAATTCTACTCTGCATAGTGCAAAAGATAACTGAAATATGCCACTATATATATATATATATATATATATATATATATATATATATATATATATATATATATATATATATATATATATATATATATATAATTTATATATATATATATATATATATCAAATGGTAGTTGATATAATGTATTGTCATATAAGGCATCGGGTTTTTAGCAAAGTGCGATTTCTCCCATTACTTTAGCTATTGAGTTTTTAAATTTTTTCCAAAACGCAGTGTATATACAATACATAAAATGCTGTTTTTCTCAAAATCTAAAGAATGGATATATCGCGTTTTAGAACTTCTCATATATATATATATATATATATATAATATATATATATATATATATAGATAGAGAGAGAGAGAGAGAGAGAGAGAGAGAGAGAGAGAGAGAGAGATATATATGATAGATATCCATCACAGCAGAACATATTTTTAATATTATACAAATGACAGTGAAATTGGAAATAGAATTTTTAATTTTGTTTCAACAATAGCGTTACCTGTGAAATTACCATAAAAGGAAATTAATTAACTCCTCAAAAATAGGTAAACATGTTACCTTTCTTAATATAATTAATCTGCGTTTTAGTGTTTACTCCGAAATAAAAATTCAGTTCACTCTATGAATATTACATATAAAATAAAATAATTTATATATATATATATATATATATATATATATATAGATATATATATATATACGCGCACACACACACACACACACACACACACATATATATATATATATATTATATATATATATATATATTAATTAAAGTGAAATGCACGCATATGTTGAACTCGGAAACATTGTATTAGATAGATTACGCTTGGATATTCATAAATTACATTTTCTATCGCGCTTACCGCATTAATTTTTAAAATATGAATTAAAATGTGAATCATTTGTTTATAAATTTATTTTACTGTAAAGAATATTAAATGGAATATTGTTTTATGGTCCTTTTTTATTTCAACGAATTTTTCTTTTCAGTATGTATAAAATGTTTTTTGTAAATTTAATTTGCAACAGGGTATATATATATATATATATATATATATATATATAATATGCATGTAAATGGCAGAAAGAATTTGAGCGGAAAGGGTAACGTTGAAGGTTGGAGTGTAAAGGTGTTCGCTTGCGACTATTTATGATTTTTTCTTTTAATTGTCGCGTTATGAAATTGAGAATTAGGAAACCGTGAACAGAGGTACCTACATCTCTTTCGTAGAGATATTCTGTCAACACTGACGAAGCCCCTTTTAATAAAGTCATATTTTATGAGCAATGAGAGATGAGAGAACTATGAATAGCGAGACTACAGATTAAGGAATAATAAATGGATGGGGACACTCAACAGAGTCAGGAGTTGTTCAGCAACCAGACGTTGCTGTTGGGACATTTCTAAGAAATGATTAAATCTTTACTGCATGTAGAAGTGAAATTTTTAATACTTTTACAATGTTTTCATTAATGGATGACTTAGGTAGGATTCATTGGAAATAACTTGACCATCCTTTAGAAAAGTTCTTACCAACGGCTGGTTGCTAAGCAAATTGGTAATTATGGAAGTTACCTTTCAACTGACCACTCTTTGTCCTTCAAGTGTGTACACGTACCCTTTGTCGTCCTTTGATACGATGTGCTTGTGGTGTTTTCGTGCTTTATGAAGAAGCAGCACCATGCCCCGTTTTCACTCTTTGAAGTAATTGCCGATTTCCTTGCATGACTGGAAGAGAAGAAATAAAAATTTCTACTTCTCAGTATCTTCTCTTATAACCCTTAAAATGTGTATTATACTAAAAAGACAGAACTGCAAACATCAGTGGACGATGTTTCCTTCGAAATAGATTATGTAATGTAGATTTACCATAATACAAAGTTCGACCTCTTTCGATTTTTTTTTGGCAACTAAACTAAACCTAACGGGTAACTCCACACTCTAAATACCCAATGTTAATGATGTAACACGCGGAATATGTGGGTATAAATCTTGCGTGGGAGGATCAACCTAAAATGGTAACTTAACCTACGAAAATTAACAAAAGAGGAAAATTAAATTGAGTCATATATTCAGTCAATGTTATACCAAAATTCCATCTCCCTCGAAGAGAGGGATCAGTAAAATAAATTTAATGAACTCTAAAAAAAAGCTTAATATAAATAAATAAATAAAAAAATAATATATATATATATATATATATATATATATATATATATAGTTATACACATACAAAAAATTATCACTATCAACTGTAAATAACTGTGAGACTCGAGCAATTAAGGTACATAAACAGTTCCTTCGTGAAAGATTAAAATGAAGTGAAAAAAAATGTGAATAGTGAATGAAGATTAAGTTGGACAAATTGCAATTAATAATTATCTGAAGGACACAAGACTAATTGAAACGCCTGACAGTAAAGAAACTAAGACAGGCGAACAGCTAATGAGAACGGTAACGTTTGTTGAAACACGACTGGCTGATATGAATTACGAAAATCAATTAGCTAACTGCGCTGATACTCCGCTCTTCAAAGCTTCGGTAGCTGAATTGCCATTCCTGGGAGTGGTCGAGTGAGATTAGCGATGTAGCGCATGCATGCATCATAATTTTGGTTTTATAACTCTATACACAAGGGTCAGAAGCTTTGTTCTTCGCGTTTCAAGCTCTTACTAATATTTCTATGAAACCAGAATTACGTACATCGCAAGTGGTTTCTTTGAGCGCACAAAGGTAAAATGAAGTAGGTATGACTATATGTACTAATTTGTACTATGGCCTAGCTACTAATTCCTGGTTGGACTAAAAAAGTGGAATATTCATTTCTAGAAGCATATAAGCCTGCCTTAGAAACAGTGAAAGAATGACAGGTGCATTGCAAAGGGATCATTACTTGCTCAGAGCCGTATTAAGGAAATCTTATATTCAGCTATAGCGTATCATTTGCCAATTATTTTGTCAGCTTCTTTTTCCTTCAGAGCTAATCGCCGTTACCTCAAAAGGCTCGTTAAAAGTAAACTGAATGGTGATACCTTGTTTTATTTATATATATATGCGCCTCGGTGGTGTAGTGGTTAGCGTCGCTGACTACGAATCCATCGGCCCCGGGTTCGAGACCCGACGGCAGCCGGCGCGCAGCAAAACCTAGCTGTTCATCCTTCCACACAATAAAGAAAGCGGTTGGTAGATAAATGGGTACCCTAGGTGGCCTAGTGGTTGAGATACTGGGCTGCTGATAGGGCGTGGTTCGGATTCCACGTTAAACTGTTGGTAAACTGTCGGTCTAAGGTGGAGTGAAAAGCTTGACCTTCGCCAGAATAAACAATTCGGGCGGAAGCTAACTAAAGGTTACCAAAGGCCAAAGGTATATATATAAATATATATAAATGCATGCTTGTGGGTGTATAAAATCTTCTGATCACATCAGCTTAAATCTAAAACATGAACTATACACCATTCTTGCAGTTAAGAAACATCAAACCTGTACTGATAGAAACGTTTGTGATTGTCTCAACTGCACTGTGTAAATTTTACCATTAATCTATAAAGACGCCACAAAAAGTCTTCTTTTATCCGGGAATATCAACAATTTTAATAGATTTGGCTGTAATCAGAGATTACTAAAGCTTGCCTGCTTAGCATATGAAAACTTCACCCTTCCTTGCCCGTATCATGTAAGGTATCTGTACTCGCAAGAACATTGAAAACCTCGCTTTGCAATCTAAACTACCCACAAAAATTTCTATTTGGCAAACAAATACAAAAATCTTAACGGCCCGCACTGCGAACCGCGGGTAATTTCCGGTAGTTTTGCGGGTTCTCTACGACCAACATATCTTTTTCCCGACAATAAAAATATTTCTAGATTTTGTATGTAATTTTTTTACATGTTTCTACCTACCAAAAGTGTTACCTCAGAAAAAATTACCCCCTTCACATCTGTGAATTATCATGCATTTAACCTCACTTACACACACACACACACATATATATATATATATATATACACACACACACACACACACACACACACTGTATATATATATATATATATATATTAAGGAAATTAGATTCTGGCTGTATAGCCTAAGCCAAAAAAAAAGGTCCCAAAATATATTACTGCGCACATACATCGTGGCAGTTAAGCGTAAGAACCTAGCTAATGGTGAACGCTGTTCGGGACTTGAATTTATAATGCCATTTCCAAGTAAGAAATTATTTTGTCACACAAAATATGAAATCCGAAATAACTGGACATGACGACTGCGAAATCGGAGGTTTTATACATCGAAGCACGTCCCCTTGCCGGTGATGTATGACTGGTTAGAGAAAAAGGTTCTCAAAGCCAAAATCAGTGTCGTTTCTCTTTTGGTTTATAAACACGTTTCTGGGTGAATTTATAGAATTTGTAAATATTAATTTCACGATAGTGACAATAAAAAAAAATAAGTTCAATCGCTATAAATTCCTGTACCGTTTCTGATAATGTTTACGGTACTCGGGTTCATAACATTTAAATAGACATTTCTTAATTTTTTTATTACTTAAAAGGTTTAATGAAATTGCAATATATATATATATATATTGTTTTTTATGCAGGAAGGAAGGAAGGGCCAAGGACGAATGCCGCAAAAACGCCACTCCCATAGAAGAAGAAGAGAGCCAAAATCAAGGTCCAGGGTTTTAGAAATGCCTAGACACTGCATTTGAAAAATTGGAGGTCATAGACAGGGGGAAAGATGGATTGAGGAAGATTTTTCCAGAGTTAACCGGTTGAGTAGATTATAGTAGTAGATTATAATTATTATAATGCCTATCTATGAGTTTGCAGTGAGAATCATTTGAACAAACATCACTACATGCAAAATGCAAATTTCTAAATTATTAAAGAGGTGATCTGTTCCGTCTTTATATTCTATTCTCTGTTGCATATTAACATTAGACCAATCGACGCGATTATTTTAACCTATTGAGTTCTTGTTATGTCGTGTTTCACATAAGTTAGTAAAATGAATTAATAATTCTAACAGTCTATGATCAGAAAGAAGGAAATCATGCAGAATATGAACACTAGCAATTCGATCCTTTAGATTATTACTAGTGAAACAATGATCAAACCACCTGTAACACTCAATATATATAGTGGTTAGCATCGCTGACTACGAATCCACCGGCCTGGGTTCAATTCCCGGTGATGGCAGTCGGCGAGCAGCAAACCAAATTACAAAGTCCTCGCCCGGACTCGATCTCACGACCTCCCGATCAGCAGCTCAACGTCTTAACCACGAGGCTACCCAGCGTACCCATTTATCTACCAACCAATTTTTATTGTTTGGAAAGATAAACAGCTGGATTTGCTGCTCGGCCGACTGCCTTCACCGGGAATCGAACCAGGGGCCGGTGGATTCGTAGTCAGCGATGCTAACCACTATATCACCGAGGCGTATATATGTATATATATATATATATATATATATATACACACACCTTCATTGTTTCACTAGTAATAATATATATATATATATATATATATATATATATATATATGCCTTCATTGTTTCACTAGTAATAATCTAAAGGACCGAATTGCTAGTGTTCATATTCTGCATGATTTCCTTCTTTCTGATCATAGACTGTTAGAATTATTAATTCATTTTACTAACTTATGTGAAACACGACATAACAAGAACTCAATAGGTTAGAATAATCGCGTCGATTGGTCTAATGTTAATATGCAACAGAGAATAGAATATAAAGACGGAACAGATCACCTCTTTAATAATTTAGAAATTTTGCATTTTGCCTGTAGTAATTTAGTATCCCTGTTAAGAGAAGCAGGAGGGCCCCCGATTAAATCCTACAACTATCATATTAAGATTATTCCTGGATTATTTCTGAAGAGAGAATCGAAAGACGCTGACGATTTATGGTGCCTTCATGGTAGACCCAGATTAGGACCGGTTTATATGAATATGTGTAGAAGCATCGAAGCATATGTAGAAGCAGGAAGAAGATTCTATTCGAGCATCAAAAGCCTGTGAGGCTAACTTAAATAATGATAATAACAAATTTTTGGAAATTCATTAAAAATGAAACGGGTGTCAAAAATGCCCTCCCTCCAACAATCGATGGGGTGTCGGGGGAGAATTGAAATTCCAAGGCTCTGGAGAAACCACTACTCAAATATTCTTAATAGTGTGAGTGCTAATCTTAAGATAGGCTGCAACGAAATGCCTGTTGGACGGCCCAGGGAAAACACTGAAAACAGTTCCTAAAGTTAAGAGGTTAATTAAAGAGGTAAAAAGTGGTTCTGCGTCACGATTAGATGACCTATCGAATGAGCACTTAAAATATGCAATAACGTGGTGTTTTTGCATATCTCATTGCTCTTCTCAGCCATGCTTGCTCATAGTTATATCCCTGCAGAGTTCATGAGGGTATATATCTTGCCCCTCGTCAAAAATAAGTATGGGGACATTCTATCCAGCAATAATTATAGACCTATTGTTGTCGCCTCCTGCTTCTCGAAACTACGAGAGAAACTCTTGTTACACATATTAAATGATTACTTATGGACATCTAATCAGTTTGGTTTTAAAAGGTCCCACTTAACTGATCTCTGTATCTATGTATTGAAGGAAATTATGTTTAAATACACTGATAGTAATTCAACTATTTATAGCCATTCCTAGATATAAGTAAGGCATATGATAGAGTGAACCACGATATTTTATTTAAAAAACTAGAAGACAGGAAGGTTCCCATGTACATATTAAATTTATTGAAATTTTGGTATTCCACTAATCTTTTACAGTTAGGTGGGGAAATGTACTATCCAAATGTTTTGGTTCCTCCTGCGGGGTGAGGCAAGGCTCCTTGCTCTCTCTTCTGCCCTAAATTTGCTATAAAACAGATCTTTTAGACTCCTACTGTACATAAATTACCCCCGAGATGCTCAGCTTCGCAAATGTTTGCTATCCACAATATCCCGACCTTCCCGGAGGTAACAAGACGTGCTCAATACAGTCTAATGAAAAAGAGTTAAAAAAAATCAACCAACCCGATTATCCAAGCTATTCATCAGTCCGGTCATATGTCTTCTAAGCTATGGAATTCATGATATGAAAACGTTTGTCTGTAGCTCCACTTAACTTTGACATTACTGTACTATTTTTCATTAATTGTATTTCTATCTTTAGTATTTGAATTTTCATTGTATTTATTCTATTGGCAGTTCATATTATTAATATTTGTTATATGGACTAATGGTCTGCCAATAAACTTTTTCATTTTTATTTTCATTTTCACACACACACACACACACACACACACACACACACACACACACATATATATATATATATATATATATATATATATATATATATGTGTGTGTGTGTGTGTGTATGTGTGTGTGTGTGTGAGTGTGAAAATGAAAATAAAAATGAAAAAGTTTATTGACAAACCATTAGTCCATATGACAAATATTAATAATATGAACTGCCAATAGAATACAATGAAAATTCAAATACTCAAGATAGAAATACAATTAATGAAAAATAGCACAGTGTATATATATATATATACTCGTATATTATATATTAGAACCTGCCTAAAATGACCATTATCGAGACCAAATAAGAGTGGTCACTTCAGAAATATATGAGTGTGTATATATATATATATACACACACCCTCTATATATATATATATATATATATATATATATATATATATATATATATATATCAGAACCTGCCTAAAATGACTAGTATTGAGACCAAATAAAAGTGGTCACTTCAGAAAAAGTTTATATTTTTCCAACCGGTGTTAATAACAAAGCGACCGGCTTTTATCAATCGCGTGTTTGAGTTCTAAAAAGGATTATTTCATTAATATTTAAAAAAAATGATGCGTTTTCTGTACTGAGACGAACTCTTTTTAAATTTCTATTCAATTAATTAATTTTCCACAAATTATTATAGGTATGAGTTACGAGAGGATTCATTTGTAACATCACTGTATTTTATTGAAATCATACAGTCACTTTAACAGATTAAATTCTGAAAAAAAAATTATATTAGCTCCTTAAATCCGGTCACTTTCCATAACAGACGGGATACGTCGTAGCCAATGTCGTAACACCGCTTACCCCCAATCAGTGACGTTAAGCGACAGTGGTTCTGGGCAATAGTTGGATGGGAGACCGTCCTCTGAGTCCAGATTATGTATCAACTGGTGGTTCGAGTCCCACGTAAAGCTGTAGGCCCCCTCCGTCATATGACCTTAGATGTTGCGAAGGGGGTTAGTTAAGCAACCCCTTCATTATATTACATTATCCAGGTGGTCGCTATACTGAGAAAATTTTACGATGTAAATATGACTTCTGTCGGGACTGCAAAAGAGTGGTCACTTTAGTCGGGTGGTCACTATGTAGAGGTGGTCACATTGGCAAATGTGGCATAATACTTTAGGTTGTTTAACTTCCTTCGTAACATGTAATATAATGTGACTAAGGGGACCTACAGCTTTACGTGCGATACGAACAACGATCCTACCAAAGAAGATCCAAAGAGGCACATTAATAGCTCAGAACTCTCTGATCAACAGCTTTGCGCTTGACCACTTGACTATCCTGGCAGGTGTATAATATATATATATATATATATGATACACACAGACAATGCATGGAACAAGGAACTCTTCTGGAATAATTAAATCCACTATATTCCGAATAAGTAATGGTAAATGACAAATACCATAGTTTTTCTTTTTCATGATGCTAGCCCGACGTGGTCAACGGGTCTCTCGCAAGGAGATCCCATAAATATAGCTTCCCTCACCAGCTATCTGCAAAGCAGACAGGATCCAGCTTTGGGACTTGGATCTAGGGTTTAAAGCAACCTAGCCCTGCTACATTTAGAACCTCAATATAAGCAAAAGACTCGCTGCCTTCACGTCAGATTGAATACATCAAAGAAAAAGGGGTAACTATTATATTTTTAGCCAAAAACCAAAACTTAAACCTCAACTGGCAGAATTGAGCGTCCACTTTTCAAGGCACATAACATGTCCGTTTCAAGATGGGAATGAACTCAGAATGGACCATTCAGGGGACCATTCTGAGTTCATTCCCACATATATATATATATAACCCCGCAAGGGGGTTCTAAGCTCGTGCTCTTGAGTGCTCTTTGTGCTCGTTTGTACGTGCTTGTTCCAGGAGGTTTCACGTGCGCCCTCCCGGCCCTAGCACCCAAGGATGATGGGGCTCGACCTTGCAGTCCTTGTCATCCTTGGTCTTTTTCCACTTCGACTGTCCCCCTCCACCCTTTCTTTTTCCTCTGTCTTTCCTCTCACTTTTTCTTTGTTTTTCCGCCGAGATGCCCTTTTAAATAGAGGCGAATCGGTTCTTCCCGAACTTAAAAAAAAAATATATATATATATATACATATATATATATATATATGAAGCAAACCCAAAAGGAAAAATGAAAAAGTGATTTAACAGTACAGCTCGTCAGTACGATCTGATGAGATGTACTATTGAATACACGAAAAGCCTTCGAATCGCTTTTTCCTTTTTCTTGTCAGTTTGCATCATTTATTTATTTCACATGATTAATTGTGAAATTCATATATATATATATATATATATATATATATATATATATATATATATATATATATACAACATAGAGGAAAGAGAAGCAGGTTCGAGAGACAAAAGAGGTCATTGTTCCGAAAGAGAAAAAGAGTGACTGCAAAATTAAGTAACTGTAAAGATAACAACATCAGAAAAATATTGAATGATAAACTGCAGAGTATCGATGACGTCATACAGGAACTAAGTGAAAAGCATACAGAAAAAGAAGAAAACGACGCTATAGAAGTGATAAAGGTTAAAAACGAGAACAGTGCTTTATCTGATGATCTAACAGAAGTATCTGAAATATTAAGAACTCAGTCTGAATCATCTTTCAGTATCCCAAAAATTGACAAACTGATATGCGATACAAACGCGTTCTTTCAAGAAGAACTACAAGGGGAAAGTATAACGGACTTCGACTTTTCGACAGATGATATTACACAAGTTATAGGGAAATTAAAAACACACTCAGCGGCAGGACCGGATAAATGGAATGCCACACTGATGAAAAACTGCAAGAATGCAATCGCTGAGCCCCTATATTGGATATGGAGACGATCACTAGACACGGGAGAAATACCGGGCATCCTGAAGAGCGTGAACATAGTCCCAATATATAAAGGAGGAGATCGATCCGAGGCCAAAAACTATAGGCCAGTGTCGCTAACATCTCATCTCACTAAAATATTTGAAAGAATAGTTAGACACAAAATCTATGCAAAATCTATGACTTTTTTGAAACTCAGAAAAAATTTAATAATAACCAACATGGGTTTAGGTCAGGCAGATCATGACTATCACAACTAATGAAACACTACAACAACATTATTGATGCACTTGAAAGTAATGAAAACTATGATGTAATATACACAGACTTTGCCAAAGCGTTCGACAAGTGTGACCATGGAATCATAATACATAAACTGAAGTATATAGGAATAACAGGAAAGTAGGGAAATAGATATATTATAGATATATAATATAGATATATAATTCCTTTACTGAAAACACTGATCATACCCAAATTGGAATACTGCTCGGTCCTAACATCCCCATATAAAAAAGAAGACATTAGACAGCTAGAAGGGATTCAGAGAAGCTTCACGGCGAGGATCAAGGGATGCAAAGAATTAAATTACTGGTAAAGGTTACGCGAACTAAACCTATATTCACTGGAATGGAGAAGAGAGAGATACACCATTATTTACACTTGGAAAATAATGGAAAAACTAGTCCCTAATCTTACTCTGAACCCTGTAACTCCCCAAACAACGGTGGAAAGTAGAAAAGGAAGACTGTGTCGTGTTCCCAAATTAAAGGCGAAACAGGGAGCATCCTTAACCCTGAAAGAAAATAGTTTTGTTGTGAGAGGACCAAAACTGTTTAATCAACTGCCCAAAGACCTAAGGAACACGAATGGTGTTGCAGTGGACATCTTCAAAAGAAGATTAGAAGCCTGGCTCAGAACAATCCCCAATGAGCCGGGCGTACCTGGCTATGTGAGGTGAGAGTACAAGAAATCAACAATCAACTCACTACTTCACCAGGCCAACTGGAGAGGGGGGACGACAAGCTTGAATTTCGTGAATTGAGGAATCATTGCACGGAACCTTTGAAAGGTTGAAAGGTGTATATATATATATATAATATATATGACATTTTAACATACTGTATGTATGCATAAAATGTTAAAATGTCAGATTATTTTTATCATATATTACATACAAATTGTTAAGAGTAACATAACATCTTTACAACATAATGGATACAGTCTGTAACACTACTGAAACTTACAGTAAAGGCAAATAAAATCTTCTCATACTGCGGTTGTGCGTGTGGAATGTGTGGGTAAGTGGCTATTGAAAAACTACGTGGTCCTTAAAGTGGGGGGGATTCCTTATTTGACCACCAAGGGCCACATGGGAAAGGGGGGATCTTGACGTTTAACCATGTGGCCATTACTAAGCATTAAAATATCCTGTTATAATATTGTTCACCATAGTCTATTATCATATTATATATGTGTATATATATAGGGTAGACTGGGGTAAAACGCCCATGCGGGGTGATAAGTCTTGCATATTTATTTCAAATGTAAATGACTGCGCATGCGTATGTTGGTTTCATCTTGTCCGCAAGGAAGTACGTACATTTTACACAAGATTAAGAAAGGGTGGGGGGGGGTGACATCAGAAGACCACGTGGTTTTGGAGGGGGCGGGGTTAAGTCATTGGCCACAAATGACCACAAGGTGGGGGACGGGTTTGAAAACCACCCGAAAAAGGACCACGTGGTTTTTGAATGACCCCAAAGTGCTGGTGTAAATGTAGATGCGTAGACCGGTGAATTTTATCAGATCTTGAACGTAACGTCACTATGTCTGAATTATGGTCACTGTAAGCATGGAAGGCGGAACTACAGAAAATTCTCTCTCTCTCTCTCTCTCTCTCTTCAGTTTTTGGCTAAGTTGATTAATTTAAGGCAGTGGTTCCAAACCTTTTTTAGGCTAACACCCCCTTATGTCCATCAATATTTGCTGGTGCCCCCTCAGAAAGATAATAATATAACAGGATAAATGATAAGTGATTTATTAATAGAAGGTAACAATTTCACAGTTTCTTAGCGCCCCCTTAAGATTCTCAAATGCCCACTGGGGGGCGGTGGCGGCCACGTTGGGAACCTCTGATTTAAGGTATAATGAGTAAGAACATGTCTCATTACGTTTGGTTTTGCTTAGTGAGATGAGGTGAGGCTTCATTTAATTTTCTTTTTTTCATTTAAAGGTTTTTTAGGGGGGTTTGGGGGAGAGGAAGTGTTATACCGCTTTCGTAACAGTAAATGTCTTGTGACGGAAGAAGGGACCTATAGATTTACGTGGGATTTAAAACACGCAGGTGGTTATATCATCTGAATGCAGAGGAAGGCTCCTTATCCAACTACTACTTGGATTCAATGTACCTTAACCTCGCTGATCGACCGGAAGCGGTGTTGCAACATGGCCATGACGTAGCCCGTTTATTTAAAGTGGGTTATTAATTGACCAAGAACAGTATGGGTTTATTTGTGTGTGTGTGTGTGTGTGTGTGTGTGTGTGTGTGTGTGTGGTGTGCGCGCGCATTTAAGAATGTTATTGAAACATATCGTTCGTTAATAACTTATTTAAATAAATAGTGTTTACACTTTATATATTCCGAAATCTTAGAAAGATTTTAAGATTAAATTTCGTCATTTCACCAAAGTTATTTATTGCATAACTTTATTAGAGGATTTTTTTATTCTTGTGGAAATACAACTCTGATAAAAAACGTGTGAAGGTAAACGGCATGAATGACTTATTGTTATTGCGGCATTTAATTAAACAAAGGCTTTACTAAAAAACTGAACATGTTCCTTGATAGACTTCAGGAAGTTCCTAGCCGCTCGCAAAATATCCTGAAAATTCTTTCATTTGGCGCTCAGAAAAGCTTAGTGGAGAATGTAAATTGGAACAAACGATGAAAGGCAGTTAAAAAGATTTTAAACGGACGTATCATACGAATTTGCTTCCCAGTAAAGCCTAAAGCTTAAGGGCCAAATTAAATAAAATAAATAGTCCAGCTTCACAATTATTTATGTCACTGTAAATTGTAAAGCCAATGTACTTATTTTATTATTAATAAAGGTTATTCAATTCAATTATTCATGTGTTGTGTGAGTATCATAGTCAAGACCAGTTACAAGAACTGTACAGGGTGTTCGAAAAGTCCCGTCACCCCCTAGTAAATGTACAGATTGTAATACCAATTTTATTTTTGTGTGATTAATTGAATTTATATGTGATTCATTGACATTTTTCTTCTTTTCCGGGTATTAGAGTTGTGTGAACAATGGCAAACCAGTCCACTTACACTCTGGAGGAAAGGATAGTGATGAGCACACGGGCTCATGAAAGGTCATATACTGGAAAAACGATGCATGATATCTAGAATGATTTCAACACAAGATTCAGTAAGGCTGCACCACCAAACAAGACGGTATTACGCTGGGAGAAAAAGCTGTTTGAAACTGGTTCCATCAAGGACAGACCACGGTCGAGAAGACCAACAATACGAGCAGAACAATGTGCAGGTGTGACTGCATCGGTGGCTCGTTCACCAAAAAAAATCACTTCGAAAACGATCACAAGAACTTGCAGTCCCCATGTCCACGATGAGAGATCACATGACAAAAGATCTCGGCATGAAACCGTACCGCCCGTCATTCGTTAATGAATTAAGCGATACAGACATGCAGAAACGATATGAAGCCTGTGACCGGTTTTTTACCGTTTTTTCAACAATTCCTGCACGTGGAACAGTAATTTTTTTTGACGAGTGTGCAATTTACCGTAGCGTGAGAATGAGAAATGTTTTCTTCTGAAGCAAGGAAAATCCACACTTATTTCAGGAACTGGAACACTATCCACAGTACGTGATGATCTTGGGTGCAGTGTCTGCAAGGAACTTGTTCGGTCCATATTTTTTTGAGAGTCCTGTCAACCAAATTGCCTGCCTCAACATGTTTCGGGACTGGTTTGTGCCTGAGCTCGAACGTTTAGGGCTGCTTGGTCGGGTGTGGTTTCAACAAGACGGGGCTCTGGCTCATTTTGTCATTAATGTGGGGGAATTCCTCAACGAAATGTTCAGAGACAAGTGGATCGGCCGTGGCTCGCAATATTTACCTGCCCTTCTTGAGTTGCTGCCCCGAAGTCCAGATCTGTTTTCATGTGGCAATGCGTTATGACGTTAGTAGTATGGGCGCACAATGGGAGAGTGCCATTGCAACTGCAATGTTGCAAATGGTGATCAATGTGTCAAGGGGGAGGGGAGTGTTGCAAACAGGGAGGGGTTATGCAACAAGGGGGTTTGCAATGGGAAGGGTTATGCAACAAGGGGAGGGGTTATCCCCCAAGTTGCAATGAAGTGGGGGAGCTTTTAGGGGGAGAAGGGAGGATGACCTCCCCCCAAATGGTAACCTTAACCTAAGAGAGAGAGAGAGAGAGAGAGAAAGGAGGAGGAGGAGAGTCTTTGGGGGAGAAGTTGCGATGTCCTCACCCCCAAAAGGAAATCCTAACCTAAGAAGGTAAACCTTAACCTAAGAAGAATAGAGAGTTGTTTCGTCCAGCGGAGCCATAAGGTGTAAATCAGCCAGTTGGCTTAATCAGCCAGTCGGTTTAGAAGGCTTAATCTGGCTTAGAAGGCGTAAATGGCTGGTTCATGTGTACATTATTAGGGTTGAGTTGTCAGATTGCGCTATTTATTTAATTAAAACATATATCCATGAAAGTTGGTTTAGAGGTCTTAATCCGCCAGTTGGCCTAGAAGGCTTAATCTGTCTTAGAAGGCGTAAATGGCTTGTTCAGGTGTACATTATTAGGGTTGAGTTGTCAGATTGCGCTATTCATTTAATTAAAGTATATATTCTTGTCAGTTGGCTTAGAAGTCTTAAGCAGCCAGTCGGTTTAGAAGGCGTAACCAACCATTTGGTATACACACACACACACACACACACACACACACACACACACACACACATATATATATATATATATAATTAAATAATAATATCGTTTATATATACAACCAAAAGAATGAAATAAAACACCATTACATCATTCTGTTTATTTAGACGAATTATTGGAATTAATTTCATGAAATATATAGAAAATAAACATACAATGAAATTAGTTCACTCTATACAAACGAGGAATATATGCAATAAAAAATAACAATAGTATAAGATATACGAACGAAGAATATATACAATAAAAAATAATAATATAAGAAATACACATTTTTAAACAATGGAATATATATATATAATATATACACAATGAAAATAATAATAATAATAACATAAGAAATACACAGTTTTAAACGATGGAATATATATAATAAAAAAATGAAATAAAAAATAATAATATAAGAAATACACAGTTTTAAACGATGGAGTATAATCATCAAAATAATAGCACAGGAGAAATATATATATATATATATATATATATGTTAAATAACTAAATATATAGAAAATAAACATACTGCAAAAACCTCAAAGTACATACACTTTATGTTCTACTGCGCTTAACTCTAAACTCGCACGTGATCGAGTCTACAGTTGCATCATTGTTGCTTTGCACTATGCATGAAATGCGATTTAACATTATTTCACCGCTCAAGTTATAGGGATGCCTATACTCGACGTAAATGGCCTTCATATCGTTCAGTACTATTTTTGTGCCCAATTTACATTCGGTTGGCAAGTTATCTTTAAACATAACCAGAATACATTCAAAATCAGGTATAAAGAGGTCATCGTTATCCACAACATCATTATTAAATACAAGTTTATAACACCTTTCCAGTCGAGTGTTTATTCTTACCGATCCAAGCTTTTCAATCGTGAACTCATCTTCACAATTCATAGGGGCAGTTGAAATAATTTCTAATTCGTAACGACAGCTGTTCATTATATAAAGAAATAGTTATTCAGGGTGAACGGTGTAGGTGAGCTCAGCCCTGTACCGCTCAAGTGCTTTTTGCCAAAGTTCGGGATATTTCGAAGAGTCTAAACCTTTTAAATAAACATCCAGCTCTAGACCATTCTCGCGTTGTTCAGTTCTACACTCGGTAAACCCGTCGAGCAGAGAAGTGTATGCGTATTCAAGAACCGTATCAAAATAAAGGATATCCGTAACACGAGCGTCTAATATAGTCTTCGGCTTACGAAAACCTACGATTTCAAACATTCTGTCGAGGATGAATCGGTTTCGCGTAAGGGCAAGAACGTTATTATCAGAAGTATTCTTCCACATCAGTCGTATCAATGCATGGCTGATCGTTATTTATATTCAACGTACAAACAATGGCATATGAGGGGATATCACTGATCTGCTCTCTTCTTGTACCTACACCTACAGTTATTTTATAACGATCCTCACTTCACTTCTCAACTACCACGAAGACTCTATTCATCTCCTCAACACTTAAATAAACAACATTCCGTTTACCAGAGTTTGTTTGTCTACAAGTCGTTTGAAGTATATAGTTAATGGCCCCGGATTTACGCCTGAACATGCGCAATGACTTCGTCACGGACACACCTCCCGATCGGCTTGACGGGAGGTGTGGAAGAGTGAGTCACACCATAAGCTGATGAATCGTGTAAAGCGTTGTTCCAACATGAAAGATTCATGTGAATACTTGTATCCCATTATACTGGGTAGGTGTTTTGAGAAATTTTCCATCTGCAATACATGAAGCAATACAGGTTTTAATGTTTTATCACTCCTACTCTCCACAATATGCACCAGACACTTTCGTTCAGGGGGATTTTCACGAACTAAACACATTTTATTCACACTCCAGCGCACTATTTGGGAGAAACATACGACTATATTTTTCCTTTTTGCTTAGCAGACGATACTCGTCTTTAAATTATGTTAAAAATTCATGCAGGCCTTTAGCCACAACCTCCCTCACTACAAACCTCGTCATGATATATAGGTATTAATGTAGTGGAAAAAATACTTCAGATTCTCCATTATGACAAGATTTACAATCTCAGCCGCAGAGTACGAGTACTCGGTATGATGCAACATGATATAATATCGCTTGTCACACCACTCATCAACAAGACTCACTAACCATAACCGTTGCTTCTCTTCTGCACGTGTTGCTTCTTCCACTTCACGGTATATGTAAGCTTTTATAAAGTTTAGTGCTACAACATAGTTGAATACATCGCTTGCACCACTAAATCCTGCAATGCTCTCGCCAGAATAGCCGTAGAGTATTTGTACCTCTTTTTCATCAAGCTTCGTACGATTCAATGTAGCCTGAAAAGTATCAAAGGAGGGTGGAATAGGGAGCTATTCAGTATCCACCATATTTTCACAATTTGCCGAATACCACTTCATAAACGTCGAACACGCAATATTAAAGGTAGCCATTACTATTTTTCGTCTACGTGGGATTTCGTCAAATACACATCTGAGATCCAGGGCTTGCAGTGGTCAACTGAGCACGCAGGGTAGAGTTGTGTCCAGGCAGTAGCAGGAGTTACGTGACCATTAATCGACCATACAGGGAGCGGAACTTAGAATTTTCTCCTGTACAAACGCACACACACACACACACACACACACACACACACACACACACACACACAAAGGAGAAAGTGAAACGCTAATTGAAACAAGGTTTATTTAATAAATATATCGAATTAGTCAAGGTATATATTTACAAATACGTGTGATAAATAAAATAAACATATCGTTAACAATAGACATACACTATATGATCAAAAGTATTCGGACACCCCGGAAAATCCGCATTTCTGCAAATATCACCTTCGCCGAAAGGTATGCTGGGAAAAAGCATGGCGAAACTATAATGCTGAGGTGTTTTGTTAAGTTATCAGTAACTGTTGTGAAGCCATGCCGCGCGGACGTGAACTCTCCGAGTTCCAACGTGGACTCGTCATCGGATGTTGTTTAAGTAACGTTTCTATACGAAACATTGCAGCCAAACAGGATATACCAAAGTCGACTGTAGGGGATGTTATCATGAGATGGAAGCACGACGGTGCAACTAACGCGAAAAAACGTTCCGGACGACCACGCAAACTGACGGAACGTGATAGAAGAAGTCTGGTACGACATGTCAAGAAGTCCCGCACGTCCTCTGCCGCTTCCATCGCTGAGGAGGTAGGAAGAGCATCCGGTACCTCCGTTAGTACTGTAACTATCCGCAGAGAGATGCACAGACTCGGTTATTATGGTAGAGCAGCTGTACACAAGCCACTGATTACAAAAGTTAATGCCACGCGTCGTTTGGCCTGGTGTGTCTCTCGTCGTTCCTGGACCGTGGAGGACTGGAAAACTGTTCTTTGGAGCGATGAGTCGCGGTATTCACTCTTCCAGTCTGATGGGCGTGTTTGGGTGTGGCGACAGCCCGGAGCACGGCTTCTTCCTGACTGTGTACATCCAACGGTGAAGTTCGGTGGAGGGTCCATCATGGTATGGGGTTGTTTTTCCTGGCTATGGCTCGGCCCGTTGGTTGTTATACCCACTACCATGAACGCTGACGTTTATCTCGACGTTCTGGACAATTCGGCCCTCCCTACACTGTGGCAATACTACGGAGATGGCCATTGTTTGTTTCAACAGGATCGAGCTCCCTGCCATACTGCAAGGCGTGTGCAGGACTGGTTTCGTGAAAATAAGGTGGATTTGTTAGACTGGCCTGCTCAGAGCCCCGATCTCAACCCAATCGAGCACATGTGGGACGAACTGGAGCGACGGATACGAAACCGCACACCACGCCAGGCTTCACTTGCATCTCTTGCATCAGCTCTGCAAGAGGAATGGCGAGCCATTCCTGCACAGACTTACCGAAAACTGGTGGAAAGTATGCCTCGACGTGTTGACGCTATAATAAAAGCAAAGGGTGGACCTACTGGTTACTAAATGCCATAATAAAACCATTTTTCCCAAAACCATGCGGTGTCCGAATACTTTTGATCATATAGTGTATATATATAACAATCAAAGATTATGGTATCCAAAGGGTACGGTATCATAGGTACCAGGCAGCTGGTAACGTTTCCTTTAGGTGTTACGGCACACCTTCGTACCCCTAAGTTCCTTGCCGTCCCCCAGCTTCTGCGCCCGAAAATTGTGGGTACCTACAGTTAGTTGGGGTGGCTGGATGCCCTCATCTTTCAAGCACACTAGATCCTTCAACGAATCAAAGTTAACGACCCGCCGATTCGCCTGGTTGAGCGTGATACCCTTAGCCTTCACAATATATTTCATATCCTCCCCGACCCTCACTCGTACCCCATAAGTTTTTGGTCTTGTTGAGACAAAAGAGTCGGCGTATGAGATGTCTCCATACTCATCCTTGATCTCATCAGTTAACTCCCCGAGGAATTCACCAATATGAGGCATGTATTTACCCTCCCTCGCTGTGAATATCACACTATCTGTATCGGCGTAAAGGACCCTTCGCCGAAGAGAATGCAATAAACTCCAAAGTTTGATGCGTGCGTAGGCCGTTGTGAAGCTGTCTACCAAATCGGTAATGTTGTACTTTATTATGTAATTATTACCTATATTCACGATCTCCATGACCTCTTTATCGGGAGCGTTGGCATAATCCCAGACTTCACTATAACTTTGTGTCAAATGAACGTTCCCCTTGCCCGTATTCTGTGCAAATTTTCCCCAAAGACTATTTAGACACAACTTTGCACTAAAGCGCTTGCCTGGGTTCTTTACAATTTGGGAACGGTCAAGCTGTATCCATTCACGGTCACGGTAACGTTGAATATAAGCCGATTTTTCATCTTCGGTATCAACTCCTCGCGGATACCCTAATGTCTCTACCTTATCCTTTAAAAATGTGTTTACTTATGGCGGGAAAAGGTTGGGTAGCTTCTGAAAGTTCCACACCTTATATATCTTCAATATTTTGTAGCTAGGTCCAGCTCAGGGCTTGTATATACACCTCTGATCTTACGCTGGTTGGTTATGTGATTACAATCCCCATTGTTCTCCTGTGCGCACTTCACGCACAGGGGAAACATGAGTTTGTGATTTATAGCGACGGGTAAGATCGACATCCATAAATTGCGAGGGGGGGGGGAGCACATCTACGAAAGAAAGGCGGAAATAGTACCCGTTTAAATTTGTTGAGAGCACCTCGATGGTGGGCAGGTCAGATCCCACCAGTTTTTCTGGTGCACCTACGGGGTACGGATTGTTCTTCATCACGTATAGATATAAAGAACAGAAGTCGTAGTAATGGAGTTTCACGCCCTCCGTAAGTATAGCTTGAAGGGATTTGTACGCCCTCCGAGCAAGCTATCACCGCATTTGAGAGGATCCAGCAACATTGAACGTTTGATCGTGTTTATTTCTTCACTGTACTCTCCATCTGTTTCCATCCGTGCATCATACTCATGCTCCCACAAGACTTGTGAGTGAACTGGGAGCCTATAAGTTGATCGCGGGTGCGGGTCCATGCAAGACTGTCGGCAGGAGATCTACCGTGGATATCTACTACGATTCCACACTCAGGACGGGGCATCCGTGCCACCAGCAACCGTTAAAGGAGTACACAGTCTTCTCACCAGTGGCACGGTTTTCGCTTAGACCATCAACCCAAAAAACACGACCATTAACCTTAATGGGTACTTCCCCGTGTTGCGGGCATGCTTTATGTATACACCTGTCTGCTGCTGTATGTGTATGAGCCAGTAAATAGCCTTGTGCCCATAACTGCGGGGTTGTTTCTGTGAATGACGGCTAAGGTGTCTTTAGGCATGAAATTATTCTTGAACACCGTAAAACACAATGACGATCGTGGTTGCGACTTGCAACGGATCGCATTTGAAACGGTCTATGTACATCCTTCTAAAGGCCTGGAAACATACTCTAAGCACGCGCACATCATTCACGCAATAACGCTCACATTCATCAGCTATATTGTAAGGATTAGATTCATTAAAACTGTTGTAGTAGCGGTCAAAATCTTCACGTTCACTGTACTCATACATTCATATAGTTAAAGTAATGTTTGGGTGGAGGTAGTCCTACGTAATTTAAAGTTTCGCTAGTGAGGAATGTGTAAGGGAAATATCCTTTTGAAACTTCAGCGGCTACGCCCATTACCTTGGGTAGCTTTGCTAATTTACAAGGTGTGAATAATAAAGTGTCTTTAAACTGTACATTACCTCTTATTTGCATCTGTATAAGTTTGTTTCCTCTTTTCAAGGGATCACCTGTAAATATCTCAGATGACTCGTGCTCAAGCAACTCCTTATAAAGGAACTGTGTTCAAATTTTGCCCGTTATGGGCAAGAATATACACAGTCATTTTTTTAACTTGTCCGCTAACTTGACAATATAGGACACAAAGTTTCACAGGGCTATCGTGTGCATCGTTTTAAAAACGTTTGTCCGTTTACCACATTTGTGACACTCATCACACTCGATCTCCATGCACTCATCACAGATAGTCTGGCTTACAAGTAATGTGGATAACCTCTTTGGTTTCAGCGTTCGTATATGTTTCTACGTATACAGTATACAGTTATACAAGGTCTATTTTTAGGCTTAGCGTCTTTCATATAACATACATGCTTTACTCCAACCGCCTTATATTTCTCATGGCATGTAGAACAGTGAATTTCATCACATTTATGCTTGAAATTCCCCAATTATCCATCATGAAACATACCACATTCACAGATTCTCATTTTCCTGCACGTGCCAATTGATTATGGAGCTCAAAACAGTTATTATTGAAAAATGTGCGTCTACATACATCACAGTCCCTCTTCTCAGCTTCAACTACGGCTTTCACATTTGGAGCTTTTACACTGCGCACATACCATGTGGCAATCTTTACAATGTTTCACTATATCATCCGCAAACTCGACACCCTTACACAAATCATGATGCCTCCATATTTTACTTTTATCATAACTCGCGTAAAGGTCCCTTATATTACGGATGGGAGATACGTTGTTCCTGACAGTCCTAAAATAAGTAGGGGTCTTGTACGATCTCTCACACAGCTTTTAAAAACATACACAGTCCTACGACGATCATCCATTCCAAATACAACTATACGAACATTCATTTCCTGTTCTACCCTTCTCAGCTCTTCAGGACCCATATTACAGTCAAACTCAAGTTTACAGTCTACAGCTAGTTTACGGGCACGCTCACACCGTAGGCAACCAAATTTTTTGGCCGTGTATTTAGTACAGTAAACATACGAGCTAAGACTACTGCTATAAAGCCGCAACCACGATCGATTTATATGCCGCTGTAAATAGCCTGAGAATTGAAGTTAAGAGTATAAGGTGTGGCACTATGACCCGCAACACGGAATACACGGTCAATATTTACCGTGAAGTTGTCCATATTGAAGGCTGTACTACTTTGAGAGGCCTGCATTATACGGCCTAATATATACTCTATATCTACAGCTGCCAACGTCTGAATGGTATTACTACCCAAAATCATCTACATCTCCGTCATCTGACCCGAACCCGAAGGACAGCCTCGTCCTGACTTCACGTTCGTCGCGGTTCTGAAGGGCAAACTCTACAATACGTTCAACTACGCCGTAGTCCGTGTTCAACACCATTGCTATACATGGATCTAGGATCAACCCTGACTATATACCGATTTCTAGTCAGGTGGGTGGGGTGCGGTGCGCACCAACTCGAATGTTATACCATCCTCTACAGACGAGAAGCTGCTGCTGCTGTGGAGGATGTACCCGGAATTGAACAGGAATAAGGGGGTAATTTTTATTTGAGGAAGGTACTATTGTGGGGTTGTGTCGTAAGACGTAGAGGGTTGGGGCTCTATTACTGGGGTCTAACAACCGGCGCAATCCTGGCACGCTTTATACCTGACGTGGAGGCTCTTCATCATGCCTCCGCTTTGAATTGTCGCGTGCTACAGGTATCGCTGGTGTGGATCGTTAGCGGGGTGGAGTCTGTGACAACAACTACACTGGTCGTCTGTAATATCGATGATGGGGTGCTGTACCTCATCGTCATTCACGGTTCTGTGGAAGAAGAGAAAAACAAGACTGTAGAATATAAGGACACACTTAAATTTTATTATATTTTGTAAATGACCCACTTAGGAGTGTGACGTGTTAGAGATGGATTCTGTAGAAAAATTCAGGTTCACGAGCCCATCCACATGTATTATATCTGGCCCTACAGGATGTGGTAAAACTGTGTTTATGCTTAAAATCATTAAAAAGGGAGAGATGTTCACAAAATTTGTGCATAAAGTTATATGATGCTATTCGACGTATCAATCAGTATTCAACGAATACCAAGATGATATTTTATTCCACAAAGGTGTATATGACGTTAATTCGTTAAAGAGAAATGAATATACAGTCACGGTAATTGACGATCTTATGTTGGGAATGGTTGAAACGTTTGCCGAGACATTTACAGTGTTCTCCCACCATCTTAACATAAGCGTGTTGTTCATCAATGTGCGATGTGTCGTTAAATACACAATATCTAGTCTTATTTGCGCAACGTAGAGCTGTATCACAAATTTGGGTATTAGCCAATCAAATGTTCCCGAATTTGCGTAAGGAGTTTTTGGAAGTTTATAAAGAAGCTACAAGTCAGCGTTACGGATATTTGCTTTGTGGCCTTCATCCGCGAAACACGTTTAGGGTGCTTTTAGGAACGAATATATTTCAAACGAGCCTGAAACGGTGTATATTCCAGAATGACAAAGAGGCTAAAGAAATTCCATGAATTAATAAAAATCTATCATCTCCTGCCCCGGGCAATGCAACAGATGTTTGCTAAAAATATCGACTCCAACTTTTTAAAATGCATCTGTGAAATCTGTCTTAACGTTATAAATTGCAATGTATCAATGAAACCCCCTCAGAAGGCTCGCCTACGCTGTTACAAGAACATAATACGTACACTTGCTCGTAAAAGTCAAACTGTGGGGAAGAAAAAACGAATTATTGTACAAAGAGGAGGGTCATTCCTCCCCATCTTATTTTCAGTTTTGGGTCCTTTACTGACTAGATTAATATAATGAAGAAAGTGTTAGTGATTCCGCACGAGGTGTATGCTTCACTGCAAAGTTCAAAGAGTTCAGACACGGTTCTAGAACCCCGTAAAAGTAGGCTTAAAAGAATGAAAAGCGAAGCTCACCCGCACGAATCCTGAGATGTGTTTAAATCTGGCAGCTGATCAAGAAGAGGGAACAAAACCCGTTGTAATTCACATTATGGAGACATACCTTCGCGTACGGTGAATAAAATTAAGTTCGCCTAAACAAATAGAAATTGAGAAAAATTTACTAAATGCCACAGTAAAATACCCAATTAACAGAGTACAAATCAAACTATACACGGTGTCAGCAGGGTTTGCATCGAAACAAATAGAAAACATCGCCCTGGGAGTTCTACCTAAAAGGATATTAATTGGAATGCAGGACCATGCTTCAGTGAATGGAAAATATAAGAGTGCCTTTAAATTCGAAAATTTCGGCCTTAAAAATATATGTCTATACGTCAATGGCGTTGTTTTGGGCGGTGCGTATTATTCATCAGACGCTGTGTTTCCGCTTTGCGCGAGAGCATATAGTAATCTAGCCTATATTGCAGGTGCTTGTGATGAGCTCGGGTTTGGCGTAAAGCAGAAAGAATTCATCGATCAATTTAACCTTTATCCATTTGACATCACACCTGACTTATCTGCTAGTGTAAATACATATTAAGTGCACAACAGAGTGGAAACACCTCGAGTTACAAGCCCTAATAGAAGTTGGCAGATTTAGGAGCGTTGTCACTGACTTTTAAAATGGATGCGAATACCCTTCAGAGAGTAATGAATAGTGAACGAATCACACGTTCCAAATTTATCGGTGTTTTTGCGAAGAATGAAATATTGAAATTGCCAACTACGAGAGATTGCGATAGTCTTATTGTGAACACAGATGTTATTGGTGGTGAAGGGATACCTTGGTTTGCAATCTATTTTAAAAATAGAGACCGCATGTACTATTTTAATTTATTCGGAGCTCATCCCCGGAGTGACCCTGTTATTGTAAAATTTCTCGAGCAGTTGCATACTCCCGAAGTTGTATGGAATCCCTACCGGCTACAAAGATATTTTAGTAATACTTGCGGGATGGACTGCCTTTCATTTCTCATGCACATGTCACGTGGTAAGGAATTTATAAATTTGTAAAAATTATTCAACCCGAATCACACTCAACGAGACCACGAAATGGTATGCAGACAGATAAAAAGCTTTTTTCCGATTGTGCGCACTTGTATAGTATGAAGTTTTGATCGTATATATAAAATGAATAATTGCATCAATATTGCCTCCAATAATATTAGTTTGTGTAGTCTGTAGCTTATTTAAAATGTAATAGAAACTAATTTAAGATGGTTATTGTACTATTTTGTAAAACATGATTTCTATCATTTAATAAATTGATGAAAATACATTGCGTCTTCTTCTTACCTGAATACCTGAAACACGTAAAAGAAGCTCTTACCCGAAACATAATAAAAAGAAAAAAGCTTACATTATTTCGTTAAAGATGTGGCATTCGCTGGGTTGACTGCGCGGTAAAACTTCTACCTCCGCATTCTGGTCCACGACATGCGTTTCTTCAAAACTATCACGAAAAGATTGTACAACACAAGTAAAATCCTCATCGGACCTTTAAGGAGAAAGAATAACACTGTGTAACATTGATTCTGTTTATATAGAATTTTTTATGTTTTTATATGCATTTGTGGGCGCTGAGACCAAATCTGGCCTTGGTTTGTGTGTATCATCAATGGTTTCAGAGATAATCCATTTTTCATGTTTTACCAGTATAATGTTATTATGGGCGCAGCAGTATCAGAATAATCAGGAATTGTTGAGAACAATCCGGATGTTCGTTGACAGTTTCTTGCTCTAGAAATTGCCCGAAACTTCCACTGTGCTATATAAGAAGAGCGCAGAGTCTGAGAAGTCAGTAAGTGTGAGCACACAAAGAAAGCAGGTTGTTTGTCTGAGGGTTACCAGCACTGAGGTACTGTGTTTCTGTGCTTCTCTCTGCTGACGATTTGAGTGTTATCGATCCTTTTTTATTGCGAACATTATTTCAGTGTTGTGAATACATCTTTTTTCTGGAATCTCTAATCTGTTGCAGATTTAATAACTCTTCTCTCTATATGTGCAGGTTATGATTAATGTAGTACAATCTGGTAAAGAAAATGGCAACTAGAGCTTGTAAACACTCGCCGGATAAATACTGCTACGTTTGTGGGTATTACATAGGCCCCAAGCAAGTATCGGACAAGATTGTGAAAGGCACCAAGTTCTGGATCGCGTATCGGCTCTATTTTGGTATGCCTATGGGTGACCAAGATAAGCCCTGGGCACCCCATGTGATCGGTGGAAGCTGCCGCTCCACACTTGAAGGGTGGCTGCGGGGATTACGCAAGGCAATGCCCTTTGCGGTACCCAGAATAAGGAGAGAACCAAAGAGCCACTCCGACGATTGCTACTGCTGCATGGTAGATGTTTCTAAGGGTTCTAGGAGAGTTCATACCAGGACAGCTCATACCAGGACAACTTATACCCAGACAACTCATACCCGGACAACTCATACCTAGGACAACTCATACCTAGGACAACTCATACATAGGACCAGAAAAAAAAATGAAAAATTAATGAAAACATTTATTTTGTAAAATTGAAAATTAAATTTAAACATTCAGAATTCATGCAAGTTATTAATGAAAACATTTTGAAATGAAAACATTTATTTTTAAAATTAATGAAAACATTTATCTTGTAAAATTTAAAATTAAATTTAAACATTTAAAATTCATGCAAGTTATATATATATAGATATATATATATATATATATAATATATATGAAAATAACTGCAATGACCGCGCAGTATATAAATGAATAGAAACGACATAAGTATTAAGGAACGTTTCTCCTCCTCGTGTGCAGAAACGTTCCTTAATACTTATTCGTTTCTATTCTATATATATAACTGCAATGACCACGCAGTATATTAATGTATAGAAACGACGTAAGTATAGAGGAGCGTTCTGCACACGAGGAAGAGAAATAACGAACAAATGAAAAATGAGGTGAACCGCCCGGGAATCGAACCGAGGATCTTCCGATTGCCGGTCAGATGCGCTATCCATTACACCACGGGCCTCGATCAGTCATAAGTCGAAATTCTCCTACATAGGGCAGAAACCAATGCCCTGAGAGGGCACCCTTGCAAGTCGTGAATAGATATATATGCCCAGTTAGGTTCATTGAATGCCCGGTTAGGTCAACTGAATGCCCGGTTGGGTTCATTGAATGCCCAGTTAGGTCAACTGTACGCCCTTGACGATTGATTAGGTTTAGTCGTGATATTTTCGTTAAAACTAACGAAAATATCACGACTAAACCTAACCAATCGTCAAGGGCGTACAGTTGACCTAACCGGGCATTCAAATTTTATCCTATGTAAATAATGGTTCTCTATTTATTATACGTTTGCAATAAATAATAAAATTGTTGTTATTGTTTTCTTATCTTATTTTGGTTAATTTGCAGAGTTTAAACTTTCAGGGTGGATATACAGGGTGGGGCACGGGAACCAAGTGTTTTTGGAATAATCAGGAAAATGATATTTATTTTTGTAAAGAAAATATATTGGTAGAACAACATTCGTAAGAACATAGCATTTCATGTCATAATAATCATGTACCGAAAATTATATCTGGCATATGATGTCCTTGGCCGTCGACGCATTGTTGAAGGCGTTTACGAAAATTGGCCTCCACTCTTCCCAGCAGGTCTCTGTTGATTTAGATGATTTGTTGACGGATCGCTTCCTTCAATGCATCTAATGTACGGGGCTTGTCCTCGTAGACACGTGACTTGAGGTCCCCCATAAAGAAGTCACATGTGGACAAGTCAGGGGACCGAGGGGGCCATGCAATGTCACCAAATCTCGAAATGAGATGGTTGGGAAACAGAGGGCGAAGAACAGCCATTGACGCTCTGGCGGTGTGTGGCGTGGCCCCATCTTGCTGAAACCACAAATGTCGACGAGCAATACGCCTTCTTCGTAACTCAGGGATGAAAAGGTGTTCACCATCTCAATGTAACGCCCAGATGTTATGGTAACGGTAACCCCATTTTGTTCGAAGAAATAGGGACCGATGACGCCAAACTTTCCCACCGCGCACCAAACTGTAACCTTAGGGCTATGCAGCGGTTTTCATGGAGTTGTCGCGGATTTTCAGCAGCCCAATACCGACAGTTTTGATTGTTGACGCCCCATTAAGGTGGAAATGGGCTTCATCACTCATTACCACCATCATGTTTCATTCTGCTCATAAAGTGCAAGCATTTCCTGTGCAAAATTCAGTCGTTGGGGGCAATCGTTTACATTCAATTCCTGCACCATCGCTAACTTGTATGGGTGAAAATGTAATTCTTCATGCAAAATCCGTCTAACAGTACGATTGCTGATTCGAGTGCAGCTGAATGTCTCCGAGCAGAGCGGCCTGGGCTTTGCAACATCGCTTGTCTGACCCTTTCAACGTTCTCTGGAGTACGCACAGTGCGTTGCGGCCCCTTCGGTTTTGTTTTCATTATTGAGCCTCCTGTTCGAAGATTGTTAACCCAACGTAAGATTGTGTCACGAGCGGGAACAGAGTCATTTCGATGAATGTTGAATCTGCGGCGAAACGCACGCTGAACTGCTGTCACTGACTCGCCACTCCTAACAAAATGATCATACGCGAACATGCGGTGTTCTAACGTCCACTGCTCCATGATGGCACCTGAAAGATAAAGGTGAGTGTTAGTTAAAGTTAAATGCTATGAACCCAGGAATGGAATGCTACCTACCGCACGCCCCTCCCATTCCTAATGGCCGATTACTAGCTATTCAAAAAACACTTGATTCCCGTGCCCCACCCTGTAGATGAAAAGATCAACATTGGGGTGATAATTGATGAAGAGAGTATGAGTTGTCCTAGGTATGAGTTGTCCTAGGTATGAGTTGTCCGGGTCTGAGTTGTCCGGTATAAGTTGTCCGGGTATGTGTTGTCCTGGTATGAGCTGTCCGGTCACGGTTTCTAAGTACAGGAAAGTTAAAGGAAGGCAGACTCTTCAGTATCCAAGCATAGCGTCGTCCATAGCTGCTGTACCACATGGCGAAGGTCTTCCAATACCACGTCCACCAGAACAGGTATCTATCCATTACTTTACCTTCTGTATTTACAGACTGTGGGTCATTATGTTTCGATTTTTCTTAGTGCTGATGCTCTTCTACATATATAGCTATGCCTATATTTTGTTTCTTTGCTTTGCAGGTTGAAAATGAGGATGCAGCTAGCTCATCTGAGATGTCGGCTGGTGAGGACAGTCATGATGAAGAATATACAGTAACTTTCAGTACAAACCCTCACTTTCCAAATCAGAGGGAATTAGACGACTTAATTAGAGATTTGGGTCTGACGAAATCAGGGTCTGAGCTTCTGACCTCCAGACTCAAAGAGTGGAATTTGCTTGGAGAAGACTGCAAGAGCACTGTATACCGAAAGCGGCATGAAGAGTTTGCAAGGTTGTACGATGTCAATGGCTCTCTCTGTTATTGCAGCGAGGTTAATGGTCTATTCACAGCTATTGGGTTAACACATATACCCTCAGAGTGGCGCCTGTTTATTAACAGTTCAACTCGGAGTTTAAAAGCTGTTCTACTCCACAATGGGAACAAATATCCATCTATACCAGTTGCACATTCTGTTCAAATGAAAGAGGACTATGAAAATGTCAAACAACTGCTCACTCAAATCAGCTATGAACAATATAACTGGGACCTGTGTGGTGATTTCAAAATGATTGGTCTCCTGTTAGGTTTACAAGGAGGGTTTACTAAATATTCATGTTTTCTTTGCCTGTGGGATAGCAGGGCTTCAACTGAGCACTATAAAACAGTTTAGTGGCCTCCACGTGAAGGATTGCAACCAGGAAAGTACAATGTACTCAGGGAACCTCTTGTGAAGCCTAACATAGTTCTGCTACCACCTCTCCATATTAAGTTGGGTCTAATTAAGCAGTTTGTAACTGCGGTTAGATTTTGGAGGGGAAGTTTTCCAACAAATTCGGGTCATGTTCCCTAAACTCTCTGAGGCCAAAGTCAAGGCTGGCATCTTTGTAGGACCACAAGTGAAGGCGCTGTTGAATTCAAAGAACCTTGAAGCCAAGATGACTCCGATCGAAAAAGAGGCTTGGTGTGCTTTCCGTGATGTGGTTCGTGGGTTTTTAGGCAACCATAAAGCACCAAACTGTAAGGAGTTAGTGTCAAACTTGATTAAGTGCTATGGCAAAATGGGGTGCCGTATGTCTTTAAAGTTACACTATCTGCATTCACATCTAGACTTTTTTCGTGATAACCTGGGCGATGTGAGTGAAGAACATGGCGAAAGATTCCATCAAGATATTCAAACGATGGAGAAAAGGTACCAGGGTCATTGGGATGCTTCTATGATGGGAGACTACGTATGGTCGCTGATCAGAAAGCATAAGAATGTTCATACGCGGAAGTCGCGTTCTTCAGTGCATTCTTAACGAACGCACACTGCATAACGAGGCTTGTTATTCTCTTATCGGTTCTCCTCATGATATATATTATATTCTTTGCACCATTTTGGGTTTGTCAAACAATTTTGGTTCAATAAACATTAATTTCCAATAGTGTTTTTATTTTCAGAAAATATTTATGTTAGCCTTCTTTATATACTTTGCCATATGAAAAGTGTGATAACCTAGATTTTTGAAACTGTTGACGATAGAGCAAAACCAATATCATTTTTGGAATCAGCGCCCCGAAATCATTAAGAAACGACAGAAAAATCACAATAAACAGAAAAATTTTCAAATTTTGTTACCCAGTGTAATTAATTTGATTAGTTCATACATTTTCTGAATCTTTTTAATAAAAACCCATTTGCTTTTCATAAAAAACATATGCAGTGTATATTATATATATATATATATATATATATATGAATAGAGTTACAATGTGAACTATCAAATATCTTCGAACCGCTCAGAGAAGTTTGTGACCCTTTAAGAGAAAATGCCGAATAACATTTCAAATGAATTTATTATTTATTGAATTTATAAAATTATTTAAAACTTGCAAAGGAGTCTTGATTGTTATAAGTTTTAAAAAATTCAACGATTTTTTATTAATATCAAAACAGAACGTTAGCATAATATTAATTACTATTGCAAACTAATCTATAATTAAAAATTGCGGATACCTACTATTTTAATGAAGCATTTTACAGTAAAATGTAATTGGATGAAAAAAATTACTACAACCCTCCATATATATATATATATATATATATATATATATATATATATATATATACAGAGACATGCAGAAGTAAATAGACACCCTTAATTTTATGGTAAAATGTATGCATCCAATTTTTTTGCCATTATTATGA
This sequence comes from Bathynomus jamesi, assembly GCA_023014485.1. Classification (NCBI taxonomy): domain Eukaryota; kingdom Metazoa; phylum Arthropoda; class Malacostraca; order Isopoda; family Cirolanidae; genus Bathynomus; species Bathynomus jamesi. The sequence continues at coordinate 918,857 of JAJOZX010000386.1, forward strand.
CTAATATTCGTTTCCTTCATTTCTATCCTTGAAGAAGGACTTATGCCAATATTCTCAAGTAGTCAAATTGAAAAAGACAGCTGCCTGTTCATGGAAGATGGAGCCCCATGCCACACTGCAAAAAAGACGAAAGAATGGGAGGAGCGAAATGGTATCAAACGACTTCCTTGGCCGAGTCAGTCCCCTGACATGAACCCCATAGAACACGTGTGGGCAATACTAGACAAGACTACGTTAAAAGCCCAAAAAACCAGCAACACGATCAGAATTGTTGAATCTTTTACGCCAAATTGTTACAGCAAAATCTGGGCTGTCTATTTACTTCTTACATGTCTCTGTATATATATATGATGAAATAAGTGAAACACAGAATGGTGCTCGAGAGCTTTCTCATAATGACAGGAACACTAAAATAAATAACAAGTTCGCGAATAAATGGCTACAAAAAATAAAATTACAGACACATAAATTTATACACTTACATTTCAACGGCAATCCCTTGTCCCGGATCATAAGGAGTGTCATTGCAAATACCATCAGCGGTTTGCGCTGTTAATACTCCGTCCTGATCGGCTGCGTTAAAATGATTAATTGTAGACACCGAGGCAGTGTCTCCATCTTTATATAAACCCGGTAAACTGTAAAGTTCTTGTGAATGACTCATGACGGAGGGAATGTGTTTGTTTATTCACTGGTGAAAATAACTGCTGTGAGTTCCAGCTGAAAATACTCACTTTCATATGCATGATCCCCAAGCACTACCCCAAAAGACTAACAGGGGGTTCGTAAATTTGCTGATTGGTTGTCAATGTAACTGGGAGGAACTATGTTAAATTTGTGTACCAATCAGTTGTCGTAACACCAATATAACGGACCCACGCTTTGGACATTGAAGTCCAGATTGGTCGCCTTCACGAATAATGATGCGTGTCATTATCAAATTCGTTTATTCTCTCCTCAGATTTAATTTCAATGTTCACATCTCTAGGTGAATGAGTGAACTGCTCACTCGCGCGCTCTCTCACGGTGCTTTCAAATATTATGCATTATTATTATATATGTGCAGGCATACTACTCTCAGCTTGATCCTCAACTTTCCCCATTTTTGGATAGGGAAATGGGCATATAATTCCTTAGTGAGCGGCAGCAAGTAGTTACAGTAAAAGGAATATCTTCATCAGAGGCCCTCAGCTCAGTACCACAGGAAACAGTATTAACGCCGCTACTCTTCATAATCATGCAAACTGACATAGATGAGGACATTGCAAGAGACAGCACAGTAACATCCTTTGCCGATGACACAAAGATCAGTAGAAAAATAAGAAACCTAGAAGTTATGGGATCTCTACAAACAGAATCTGACAGAAGGCATCAATATGAAGTTTAACACTGATAAATTTCAACTGTTACGGTACGGAAAAAAGGAAGGACCTAAAATTCCATGGAATACAAAAGAAGATTAGACGCCTGGCACAGAACAAGCCCCGATGATCAGGGTGTACCTGGCTATGTGAGCTGGAGAGTACAAGAAGCCAACTCACTACTTCACCAGGTCAACTGGAGAGGAGGGGCGACAAGCTTGACCTTCGTTAAATGATGAATCATCACACGTAATAATAATAATAATAATAATAATAATAATAATTCAAGAGTTAGGACAATTGGCCTCATCAATCCTGACTGATTGTCTGTTAAGCTGATGCAAATAGAAAAACTTTTAAGTTGTTTTCAGATAATTATCGTTTTTAACAGTGATTCCGAAATAAAATCAATAATGTGTGTGTGTGTGGTGTGGTGTGTGTGTGTGTGTGTGTGTGTGTGTGGTCCTCAGTTCGTAGTTTATCGAGAATTAACTCTCTCGCTCTTTCTCTCTTTCTCTCTCTCTCTCTCTCTCTCTCTCTCTCTCTCTCTCTCTCTAGATATGTATATACAGGGTGTCCCATAAGTCAGGCATCATAGGAAAAATAATAAAAAAAGGCAAAACAAAAGCTTTTATTTACAGAACGTGCTCAATATGTCCAACATTGTTTTCGATACACAAATTCAGACGTGATACCCAGTCAGCAAGCACACGGTGAATGATGTCAGGAGTAATGGTGTTACATGCCCCAATAATGCGCTGCCGCAAATGTTCAACACTCCTAATTTTCTCTGCGTATACCAGCGCTTTCAAGTGGCCCCAGAGATAAAAATCTAGTGGCGTGAGATCCGGGCTTCTAGCTGGCCATTCCACAGGCCATCGACGTCCTATCCAATGACCAGGGAATTGTTGGTACAGGTATTCCCTTACTTGGGTGCTGTAATGTGCAGGAGCGCCGTCTTGCTGGAACCATGTTGGGAAGTTTCCTCCTTCGTTCAAGACACTGGGAAATGCTTCGTCCTTGAGCATACGTACGTAGGTGGCTCCAGTGACATGTTCGTCGAAAAAGAAGGGGCCTATGATGCGATCCTTCCAAATGCCACACCATACCATCACCCGAGATGCACCTTGTTCCTTTGAAGAGGTATACCAGTGAGGGTTGTTTTGAGACCAGTAGCGGGTGTTCTGTCGATTTACCTCACCATTTCCATAAAAAACAGGTTCGTCATTGAACAGAATGGTGGACGGGAAATTGGCATCCCGAGCATATGAATTATGGTTTGTAGAAATAGAAAAATATGAATTTCTCCTATGATGCCGGACTTATGGGACACCCTGTATAATAGAATTTTAAATTCAGTTTTACCTTCACTTTCAATAGTAATTTTAGTTTGAATCAATTCAATTCCAGTCAGTTCCAATTGTTGAGTACTTCCAAAGTGTGTGTGTGTGTGTGTGTGTGTGGTGTGTGTGTGTGTGTGTGTGTGTGACATCTCTCCTCCAGCGTTGAGAGAATGCGTTTGTTCAGTGAGGATGTAGGTCAAACGCTTTCCATTGTAGCCTTCTTGCAGTTTTGGAGTAGCCTCAAGCGATTCACCTGTGAGTTTTTATGCGTATCTAGCCGTTACTTCTCGTCTCACCATAATGTGAAAAATAAATGTTATAATGTAGTAAATGTTATAATGTTATAATGTTATGTTATAATGTTATGTTATAATGTTATAATGTTGTTATAATGTTATAATATTATGTTATAATGTAGTAATGTTATAATGTTATAATGTTATAATGTAGTAAACTGAAGTTATAAATAATCCTAAATTTATAAAAAGCTTAAAAATTACTAATTAGAAATGAGAGAAATTTTAATAGGGATAACACTGGGCAACACGTATTTTATTGAATGATATCTGACACTTGATTCTAGGTAATTTGGGTGCGCTGAATACGAATTTCAACTCGGTTTGGCTCTATCAGGTCCTGATTCTTGTCGACAGCCTATGTGCCATTTTCCAGATTTTTCAAATTAGGACTAAAAAATTAAGTCGTGTTAAATTTTTTTTTCAAGTTTCATGAATACATAGCAGTTCAAACTACAGTAAAATTACATTATAACGATAGAAATGACTTAAAATAAAAAAACAAACAGATATGAAGCTTTCACTGTGGCAAAAATTTTCTTTGTAAGACTTTCTAGCGTATTTGCTTGTTGATGGCAGGTCTCTTTTCAAGCACCAGCAGTAATCAGCCATCATGTGGGAATCCCAGCGGCCTTGGTACCGTTCCTCCATAATTTTGATATCTTGGTGGAATCTCTCCCCTTGTTCGTCACTTACATCACCTAAATTACTTGGAAATTGGTCAAGATGGCTATTCAAAAAATGCATTTTTATGCTCATATTGCAACCTAACTCTTTGTAGTCCCTTAAAAGTTTTTTTACGATTTCTTCGTAGTTATCTGCCCTATAATTGCCTAAAAAGTTTTCTATCAAGTCCACGAATGAGAACCAGCCATTTTTTTCGCGTTCATTCATGACATTAGGAAAATTGCTGTCTTTAATCATTGTTCTTATTTGTGGACCGTCGAAAATTCCCGCCTTGATTTTTTCATAACTTAAACTTGGAAATTTTGAAGTTATGTATTTGAAACACTCGCCGTTCGTATCTAAAGCTTTTACATATTGTTTAATGAGGCCTAGTTTTATATGCAGAGGAGGAAATATGATTTTATCTCTGCTCACTAAAGGTGGATTAATTACGTTTTTTTCTCCGACAGTAAGTGATGTTCGTGCTGGCCAGATTTGTTTGAAATAATGTTCTTCCTTGGCTCTGCTGTCCCATAAGCAAAGGAAGCAGGGATATTTAGTATACCCTCCTTGTTGTCCTAGCAGAAAATTAACCATTTTTAAGTCAACACATATGATCCACTCGTGCTCCCTATATTTGATAAGATTTAAAACCTTTTCTATATGTTCATACTTTTCTTTTAATTTTGTTGAGTGCCCAATCGGTATGGAGCCGTATAGATTGCCATTATGCAACAACACACACTTAAGACTTCTTTTCGAACTGTCTAAAAACAAGCGCCAATCATTTGCATCGTAAGACTCAACCCCCATCTTCTTTAACAAACCAACTATGTCGCAGCAATATACTAAACTATCCTCTGTTCTAAAATATTTAACAAGTTGTTCTTCTCTTTTTCTGTAAAATGAAATGTATGTGTTTGAAGTAAGCAAGTTTTTCTCTTTAAGTCTTGAAGCTAAAATTTCCGCAGCCTTTTTTGGCAAATTTAGATCCCTTACAAGATCATTCAACTCGGCCTGGTTAAACTTTTGCGGATCGTTTTGACTTTCAAATACGCTGGGGTCAAAATCGGTGTCTGACTCCTCAAAGTGCATAACAATATTTTCAGGAACATCTTCAACTAATTCTTGAGTTGGCAGACCCTTAAATTTTGGAATGGGGATCTCATTTGAATGTAGCACAGGTCGTATCGCGGTGTCGAAATTTGGGTACTCGATACAATGTTTATTTTTCTTAGTGAAGCCCGAAGTCTTGACAAAGCAAAGGTAGCAATCGGTCTCGTGGTTAGTAGGCTCTCGCCACACCTGATATGGAAAAAAAATTGTAAATCGTTAACAAAAGCGACGAGAGACTTGTTTTTATGAATTTTATCAAAAGTTATCACCCAAACATTTAACATTTCTATGTGTTTCAACCTTATGCAATATTTGAGATTCTTATAAACATTTTCTGTAAATTTTTGTTTATGTACCTAAGTTACAATTACATTTAGGTAAGTTACATTATACTAGTGATTAAATTACGTAGTTTTATGAAATCATAAACTTACCATCGGAACTCCAAGAGGTATTTTTGAATCCGAACCCTTCGTCCAATGTCGCAGTCTTTCAATGCATATAGTGCAGGCTTTATGTGGAGCCCACGATTTATCTTGGTCCCCCAGTTTTATGCCAAAATAAGCTAAGTAAGCTCTTTTTACGAAGTCAGTTATATTTGCTCGTTGATGTGGAAGTGTAAAATTTCCACATATATAACAGAAGGAATCAGGGTTGTTTTTGCATTTGAACTTTCTAGCGCTTGATGACATATTGCTTGATTGTTCTGCCAATTTGTAAAGGTATTTAAAGCCCTTAATTCATATAAATTTAAGAAAATCTGAAATATAAACACAAAAATTAGTTTAAATAGGTACTTTATGAAATAGGTACTTACAATCTATGAAATTAAACTAGAAACACGGATGAGTAGGTACAATATAAATTACGTCTAATTAAATCAACTATATTAAATCACGATGACAAAATTACTCACTAAATCATATGCCAATTCAAAATTATGTTAATGCCCAAACTTAATTAACTAACTCAACTGACTGACTGACTGACTGACTGACTGACTGACTGACTGACTGAATTGACTGATTAACTCTGGAAACGAGTCGCTTTTATATATTTTAGTTGTCCCTCTAGAATACTCTACAGAGAAAAGGAACGCTCGAGAAAATTTTAGAATTCTATGATATTTTTAGCTTAATTTACTAATATTAAAATGGGTTAAAAATGACAAAATTAAAAATATTTTTAGGGTGTTACATATAAAAATATACATAATACAACAATACCATAACAATAGGTACAAATACCTAGATAAAAACCTAGTTGCATAATGTGTAACTGCAAAAAGACAGCGAGTATTGAGAAAAAAACCTTTTTATGAATACGACGAAAGAGGAGGGGTGTTGAGCAAAATCAGGACCTGATAGAGCAAAACCGAGTAAACATTCGTGCTCAGCGCACCCAAATTACCTAGAACTAACTGTCAAATCTAATTCAATCGACAAAAATTTGAAATTTGTTCCCCAGTGTAATTGACGTGGATACATTAAGATTGAATTTCTTTTGTATACCGTTAACACGCTTTCTGCTTCTTGGTTGAGAAACGAAGTTGTTTTAATGTAAGTGTGTTTTTCTTTGTTCTTATAACATCTAGTTTCAATGATTGACAAAAGTAAATAGACACTTTCGGGGAAGTTTGTTAAAATTTTATTGTTTAATATAAAAGTATATATAGATTTGTTCTGTACAATTATTTAAGAATATATATATATATATATATATGTGTGTGTGTGTGTATATATATAAAGTGTGTAATTATTATATTGCTTGCATTTTCTGCCAATTGTTTTTCATTCAATGTCACGCCTCGATGGTTAGCGTCGCTGACTACGAATCCATAGGCTCCGGGTTCGAGACCTGGTGACAGTAGCCGGCGCGCGGTAACTTTTAAATATTAATGTACAATATAAAGAGTCCAGTGTATTTCTTGTATTATTAATTTTGATTAAATAATTGGGGTTCGTTTTGCGTCTAAATAAACAAAAATAATGGTTTTAATTAGTTCTTTTGCTGAGAAAATTAAGGAGAACGTCTCCCTCTCTCTTGCCTTTAATAAATAAATAAATAAATAAGTAGCAGCCCTGCGTATATAAATAAATAAATAGTGGTATATGACAATCCTCCTTATATAAATAAATAAATAAATAAGTAGCATTCCTGCATATATAAATAAATAAATAATGTTCTCTGGCAATTCATCTATATATAAATAAATAAATAAAATATAGTATCTGACAACCCTCTATATATAAATAAATAAATTCAGTAACTGGCTACCCCTTCCATATAATTAAAATATATAGTGATAACTGTCAACTTCCGACCCTCTATATAACAGCTACTGGTCCGCTGGACTCGCATAATGCATCTGGCTTGCCTTCTTAGGTTAGGATTTCCCTTTGGAGGGTGAAGACATCCCACTTTCTCCCCCAAAGACTCTCCTCCTCCTCCTTTCTCTCTCTTAGGTTAAGGTTACCCCTTTGGGGGAGGTGATCCTCCCTCCCCCCTCCAAAGCACCCCCCTTCATGCAACTTGGGGGATAACCCCTCCCCCTTGCTGCATAACTCCTTCAGGCAACTTGGTGCATAACCCCGTCCCTCTTTGCAATAACCCCTTGGCGTACACAACCCCCCTTTGCAACATTGACCAACATTTGCACCATTGCAATTGCACTCTCCCATTTTGCCCCATGCTACTGAGGTTTCGTCAACCAGAACGTATCCCAGGTGCGTTACTGCACAACAGAGGAACTGAAACACGTTGTTCGAGATGCATTTTAGACTATATCTCTTTACTTTCGCAAACAATGAAACAACCCCTCCAGTTTCTTTTTACCAATAATTAATAGAACAAAATACCAACCATCTAAACATGGGAAAGAAAGTCCATCATTCTTTCTCTCTCATAAGCCCTGTATGACAACACTGTGAAAAAGGTCTATATAAAATAAAGTGCCTCGTACATCTTCTCTCTCTCTCTCTCTCTCTCTCTCTCTCTCTCTCCTAAGTACAATTTCTAAATTTGTAGGTGATACCAAATTAGAAATAGTGTAGGTAAGCAAAACGGCGCAAGAACGCTTCAAAATGATCCTAACAGGTTGGGCGGATGGTCTGGACTGGGCAGATGTCGTTCAACTTGAATGTACTGTAAGGTAATGCATATAAGTTACAAGAACCCGAAGCCCAATTACTCTTTGTTAGGGAGGAACTTGACTGAGACTGATCTACAGAAAGACTTAGGAGTTTTTATAAGTAATGATCTCAAACTGTCAAAGCACTGTGCATAAGTCGAAAAGAGAACCATAAAAACACTAGGTTATATTAAAAGACAGTTCCAATTTAGAGACAAGGAGATTGTAATGTCTCTTCACAATTCACTAGTTAGAACTCAACTTGAATATTGTGTGCAGTTTTGGTCTCCTACCCTTAAGAATTATATAGAAAGGTTGGAAAGGGTACAGTCAAGGGCCACAAAGGTGATCCCTTTAATGAGACTGCAAAAATACCAACAAAGATTGGAGGGCTTAAATCTGTTTACCTTAGAGACCACGAGGTTGCGCGGTCAGCTTATTCAAGTTTTCAAGATTCTCACTGGAATAGACGGGATAGATCACAGGAAATTATTCTCATTTAATACCAATCAGACAAGAAATAATGGTTTTAAATTGGAACTATAAACATTTCGTACCTCCATCTATGGTAATTTATCTTCCCATAAAATTTTTAATATCTTGAACCAACTTTCCTCGGAGGTTGTTTCAAGACAAAGTGTAAATATGTTTGAAAATAGTCTGAACAAAGTTCTGAATGCGCTCAGGGTTTAAGACCGTCCCCACATATTACATAGTTTAAGAATCGATTAAATAAGTATTTTGAAAATAGCATTATAACGTAACCCCGCAGGAGTCTGTTAAACATTTCCTTCTACATTTAGTCATCTCCACACTTTAGAGAGACGTCTCTGGTTGCATTGTGCTCCAAATAGCATGATCAACATCGAGAAACTCATTTTTTTATCATTTGTCTCATAAACATCTGTAAGTGGGAGACTCTTGAATTCACAGTTGCAACAACGGATGATCACCACGAAAAACCTTCAGTCTCCATAAGGGACAAGTACACGGGGATAGATACAGGGACCTCCTACTGATATTCCTTGCCGAAAAGAGATTTTCTCTACTCTCGTGGTGGAACAGTACAGCGAAGTATGAACGACGCAATATATCACTTGCCGCATAAACATCTTTCACGGCGAGAGACCCAAGTTGAAACGGCGACATTCAAAGAGTTGGTAGACTCATACACATGACAGGCATCCAATTACAGAAAACACGCTCACACACTGTCCTGCCTTGTTAATTGGTCTAAGAATAAGTAGAAAAGTATTTTGTAGAAGCGCATAATTTTATTAAAAAAACAAAAAAAAATGCATTACATGATTAGTCGCGTTTCTGCCGTAACGAGACATGATGTGGAAAATCTTATTTCTGTTCTCAGTTCCTGCTTAAACTCCTTTCCTTTATAAACGTTTCGTCACTTTGCTGGCGTGATGGTTTTGTGCGTACATGGGTGTAAACGTGGAGGGTTTAACCTTTACCTCTCTTAATCCTTTAGGGACTAGTCTGTAGTGGGTCATGGGGTCTTTATCAGGGCAATACCTCGGAAAATAAAGCTGTAAATATTTTGTATAAAATTAAAACCATATGTTCGAGGTTTTTGTGACGAGACCAAGTAGCTGATATAAGATCAGTACAAGTATATTATTAGTTAATTTATACAACGGTGCTATCTAGTGTACGATTTCTATGTGTGCAAAGTGTAATTGTAGAGCTAGCTTATATATTCTCCTCTTTCCTGTAAAATTTCCTTAGCTACTTTTCCAGGGTCAAGGTATTTTTTTTAACCTTCTTCCGCACCCGCCTCTGGCGATGAGGGAGTAGAGTGTAGGGAGAGAGCTTTATGCTTTTCTATCCAGTTTTCTACTACAGCTAGAATAGTTAAAAAAATTAACTATGATAGTTTAATAACAGAAACCTCCCCGAATGGATCAAAATGTTTTTGAGGCTTCCTCTTGTCCTTGTAACTCCTTGTAACACCTTGTAACTCTCTCTCTCTCTCTCTCTCTCTCTCTCAAGCAGTTCTTTAGCCTTTAGTGCAGATAGTATTGCATAACATGGATGCAATATCAAGTTCGATGCATATCTTTCTTACACTTCAAAACATTGAAAATTGATACTGCAATATAACTATTATCCTTGCAACCTGTCAACGCCCGCAGCTCAGTGAGCAACACCGTTTCCCTATAAGGGAAGTGGAAACACTAAGATCTGTGATTCAACTCCCGGTAGTGCTGGGAATAATAACCTAGACCAGGGGTTCCCAAATTCGTGTTCCGCGGAATACTTGTATACTGTGAGAAGTGTTCCGCGGAACACAATTTGGGAACACCTGACCTAGACGTTAGCGCAATGGACCGCATTAGTTTGTACTGAGCGCTGTGGCAGTTTCTGCCCCTCTTCGTTGATCATTATCCTTACAATCAATTACTCCCCGTATGTTTACAATTTCATTCATTTGTTTACTTTTTATTCATAAAAGTACATTTTTGTGGGTTCGTGCATAAAGCAAACACGTATATTAAGGTTTTTAACATGCGTTAATTTACACAATATCTATAATGTTTATATAAAGTATAAAGTTTATTGTTCTATATTTAACTTTTTATTTTTTTAATGCATATTTTGTGTTTAACGTTGCGAATAATTAGAATTTTTTTGTCTATATTTAATCACGTAATTCCAAACATGTATAATGTGTAAATAAAGGAACTATGGGGCCATTCAAAAATTATGTAACGCTTTTTTCCACTAAAATTTATACATGCCCCCCCATAACACTCTGCTACACCTATCCAACCACCGCCTAAAAAATTATGTAACACCAGCACTAATCCCCCCTCCTCAAATTGCCCTATAAAATGTTATTTTCAATAAATTGTTACTTCTCTTTCACCAAAAACTTGTTTGCTCATCACTTACTCAAAACACCTTTTAATGCATGATAATTTGTTACTCTCACCTATATTATATACAGTGTTGGGCACTAAAGCGTTAATCCGATAACAGTTAATTAACGAAGTTAACTTTTTTTAACGGACTATTAACGGAAGTTAATTTCCATTTATCGTTATCGGACCAGTTAACTTCAGATAACTCGATATTTAGTCTGTTAAAGTCCGTTAACACGTTAACTGCGAGGAGTCATTCACGGAAGATCACCGCTCCGCGAATGAATTCAAACCGCCATAACCTCAGTCTGCCAATTCCGTCCTCTGCCGCAGTGGAACGGCTCTTCTCTCTCGGCAAGGACATCCTGAGGCCCAAGAGGTCAAGACTGGCAGTTGGGCCTAACTTTGAGAAGTTGGTCTTTCTGAAGGGCAACCAGCACATTGTGTCATAGTCTTTAATAAATGTGCCTAAAATTTAATTTTACCTTTCAGTTCCCGCCATAATAATTCTCTGGTAAATTAAAATTTAGTTAATGGTTAGTGGTTACAAGGGTAACGGGTTTCAAAACATGTAATCAGTACATTTTTTATTAAAAATAAAAAAAAGAAGTTATTAAGCAAAAAAGTTGCAAAACTTGATAAAAATACAGTTAAATACCTATTTATTGTTGGATTTTGCATAAATAAACATTTTCTATGGGTTTTAAAGCTTTTTTCCTTGATTTTTTTAAAATGTTAGTAAAGAAATAGTTATCGTTAACGGATTATCGTTAACTTCCGTAACTTTGCAGTAAAATTATCGGATTATCGTTATCGGAGTTAAAAATTGGGGTTAACGGATTATCGTTATCTAAGTTAACTTTTTGGTTAACGGTGCCCACCACTGATTATATTTATATACAAGAAACGTGCTGAAATTACATATCTTGTCATTTCCCAGTTTTATGTATTTGTGGTGATGAAGTGTTATTTAACACTTGAGGTGACACCCCCCACCCCCATGTAACACACTCTAACACCTTGCCTAACACCCCCCTACCCCCTTCTGCTTTATATAATTTTTGAATGGCCCCTATAATATTGTATAATATGTTATCTAATATAAAATAACTACTGTATAATATGAGAAATATGAAAATTGACACTTATTTTTGCAATTTTTTAATGAAGGAATTTTAATTTTAGTTTCTTTATAAATAATTCGAACTGAAAAATGATTATTATTATTATTATTATTGCTAAGTGTGTGTTTTTACTCCGGACCAACAGCCGAAGTTATAAGACGCAGGGGACCTGCAGTTTAACGTGGAATCCGAGCCAAACATGGGTCGCTACATCATCTGAACGCATTTAGCTACTACCCAAACCCAGTGTCGATCAACTTCGCTGATGTGACGGGTAGCGGTGTTGCGATGTGGGCACGATGTGACCCTCTTTAAACGGGGAATTGTTTATCCGCATTTAGGGAGTAACGATTTAATTATAAAATTGCCCTATTGGCTAAGATAAGCGAAGTGCCACTGCTTCACACTTTAGATAAATCTTTTGAACTGCAATTAATTAAGAGTCACTGATGATAGTAACAATTCTACTGCACTTGTTGATCAGAAGCGAGAGTTGAGGATAAGCTTACTTTCTGCATCATTCCATGCACAGTCATGAAACTACTTTAATTACTGAGGGGAAATTTCCGAAACTCTCCAAATAACATTTCTAAAAGATAAGAAACAAAGTGGAAAATGTAACGGAACAGAATATCTGGACCCTGAAAACAACAAAACAAACCAATGATAAAGTACTCAAATGTGGAAGCAAAACGGCAACATTATAAAGGGTGATCCAGAGAAATGGGACCCAAAAGAAACCCCTGTAACTCTTAAAGTATAAGTCCTTTTATAAAATCATACGCATCATTCGAAAGAGGATAGTTACAAGTTTGTACAGGATTGTATAGGTTTTGACAATACAAGACAAGATAAGATACAAAACAAAATAAAAGTGTTAGTTAAAACTAACCCTTCAAGATGACTGCATGGACTGTGGAACAGCTGCGTTTCATAACTGAGCAATATTATGAGCATGGAAGAAGTGTAGTTTCAGCTCAAAGATCTTTCAAGACAAATTTTCAGATGTCAAAATCACCTTCTAAGAGCTGAAACTACACTTCTTCCATGCTCATAATATTGCTCAGTTATGAAACGCAGCTGTTCCACAGTCCATGCAGTCATCTTGAAGGGTTAGTTTTAACTAACACTTTTATTTTGTTTTGTATCTTGTCTTGTATTGTCAAAACCTATACAATCCTGTACAAACTTGTAACTATCCTCTTTCGAATGATGCGTATGATTTTATAAAAGGACTTATACTTTAAGAGTTACAGGGGTTTCTTTTGGGTCCCATTTCTCTGGATCACCCTTTATATTATATATATATATATATACACACAAGCTAGTAAAAGATAAGAATTTTTTAAAATCATTTTCAGTTCACGAAAGTGCGAAGATAGTATTTGAGGTGTGAAAAATAAAAAAAAATAAAAAAAATAATTAAGTACGAGAAGAGGTTCACATCCCGAGTTGCAGTTAATAAAAATTTTTCAAAAATAGAAACAACATTTTAATTGAAAAGAAAAAATAAGAACAAAAATAACGTTTTCATTTAACTTTTAGTGAAAATTTTTTTATTTTTTTTGGTCTCGAATCACCATTTTTGGAAAGTTTATTTAAAAATTTAATTTGAATTTGATATTCTCTCTCTCTCTCTCTCTCTCTCTCTCTCTCTCTCTCTCTCTCTTCTCTCTCTCTCTCTCTCTCTCTCTCTCTCTCTCTTTCAACCGCGCTTCCAACGTAATGCATTTGTGGAAAAGTGTTTCCACAAGAAAATAAATTTATGTTAAAATTTAAAGATATCATTCTGTTTGTATAAATTAAAATGTTAATCCTTTAAAAGATATTATTCTGTTCATATAAATTAAAATATGATTCCGTTAAATTTTTAATATTGTATAAAGTGTCTCAATGCCAGTGGAAAGCTTGGCATCCTCAATTTCTCTAACCTAACGAAAACATTGTTGTCACGTCTATAATCTTAAACAGAGATTCCTAAATTCTAAATGTTCTTTTCGATTATTATAAATCACATAAAAGAGTTAAGTGTAAAACTACAATTATATAAATTCTTTTGCTAATATCCAATTATACAAATTATTTTGTTAATCTCATTATTAGAGTAGGATTTTGCAAGTTTAATAATCTTTTGTAACACGTGGCAACATGGGTGTTTCTCCGGAACAAAGGGAAACACCTTGAGTAAGGGAAGACGCCTTGAGAGAGTCAGTCTCGCCTCGGCCTTCAGGGAGAGTGTGTTTCGCCCTTGGGCCAGCCGGCATCCGGTTCGGCTGGTCCCCTTAGCTTTTTGATGTAAGCATTTGTTCGTTAATAACTCTCTAAACAAGTGTAGTGAAAAGGATTTGATTTTTTCTAATTACTCTGTATTGTGAAAGAAATCCATTAATAGTTTAAAAGTGATTTCCCCCTTGTGAAAATAAAGGACTGACAAAAGGAAAAACTCGTAATTTATATCCTTCCGAGAAAGGCACTCTATTCTCTCAACGGACTGAGGGACAGGACGTAATTTGGCAAAGGGTATAAAGTGTTGTCCCGGAACCTCGCAGTCGGATAAACTAAACGTTAATAAACTCGCCTTGTCGACATACGAAACAACACCCATTTCTACCCCCCCCCGACATTTGTCGACCGATGCCAGGATTTGAAAACCTTTGTTCGGTCAGAAACCCCGCTACAAGAAAATCAACGCATCCGAAACGAAGGTCGGATTTCAGCCGTGAATCACTCACTTGTTTAGAAGAGAGGACTTTTATATTGTCGTCTGTTTCGACCGACCACAACGACAATTATTATTGGGCACGCATTGATATAAATCGCCACAACGGATCGTTGGAGAAGTTACGGAGAATCGAACGCATTCGATTCTGCACTACGAAATTATCGGAATTTGGAGATTTTGAAAGACTTTGATCGTCAACGAAAAACGGACGGACCGCACTGGAATTGGTTGGGTCACTGAAAGAAACTTCGAAACGTCTTCAAAATAGGAATAAGAAATTACAGAAGTCAAACGTATTCGATTCTGTAAGCGCATCTCATTCGGAAACGGCTTCACATTTGTGGATCGCGGAGAGTCGAACGCATTTGACTCTGTCCCCGCAACGAAGAGTGGAAGGACACGAAAACAAAGGCTCTTTCAAAACGGAATAAAAGGGAGAAGAACGCATTTTCGACTCCGTCCTACGGAATTGAAATAGAGAGGAAAGAAAACGAAAACAAACGCTCTTTTAAGACGGAATAAAAGGAAATACAGAAATCTCGGTAACTGGAGTAAAAGTGTTTTTGGCAAGTAAGATTAACATTAGTTTTAATAAAAGGAAATAAATTAAGTACGTGAAAAAAAGTATCCCAGTTTAACGCATTGGTTTGAAAATAAATTTTTTTTAACCTTTTTTTATTATTATTCTCTCTTGTGGTTGAAAAGGGAAATTGAGTACAGAAAAAAAAAAGAGAAGTGTATCCCAGTATTAACGTATAGGGTTGAAAATTTGTTTTTCATTATTATTATTCTTTTGTTGTTAGAAGATTTGTGGTTTTTTGCATGCAGTGTTTTACGTATATAAATAAATTACAGTATATGGTTATTGTTCGTAAACGGTACGGTTCGTTGTGATTGTAAAACGATTTTTTATCGTGCAGTATTTTGGGTGTATATATATGTGTGTGTATGTGTGTGTGTGTCTGTGTGTGTGTGTATGTGTGTGTGTATGTGTATACATATATGTTGTGTATGTATGGATATGTGAATTATATTTGTTGTTGTAAACAATTTAATTCTTCGTTGGTGAGTTAAAAACGATTTTTTTGTTTGTGTTTACAATCAATTTAATTCAATTTTTCTTGTATTTGTTTGTTGTAAAAGGGAAAATTGACAGGTTTGTGTTTTTTTTGCATGCAATAATTGTGTATTTAAATATTTAGGGAATTATATATTTTTTGTTTGTAACGAAACGATTTCTGCAAAGTACTGTATATGGTAGTTTATGGAATTTGAGGGAAAAAAAAATTTAAAGTGAATATTTAAATTTTTTTTTTAATTTGAATTGTCTCTCGTATTGGTTTAACAGAAAACGGAATTTTGGATTTGATTTTCATTTTAAGTGGACTCTTAAATTAATTGTACCTAACTTGTATGTATGAAACGTGCGTACGTTTGTTTGTTGACTCGTTTGGCGCGTTTCGGCGGTTAGATTTTGGTAAAAGGAGTTCTTTTTCTTTTTTTCCCACGCTCTTTCGCGTCGGTGCGCGAACATTTTTAAGTCCATTTTTTCCTTTGTTATTTTCGAAGAAAAGTGGATAGATATAATTATCGGACGAATAATATCCCTAAGGTTCCAATTTTTAAGGGGAGAGATTGTGGTAACTTGGTACTCCCATACGTGGACGAATGGTTGGACGCATTAGAGGGATATTATGTTCATTATAATGTTCGCGGTGATATCGCGAAGATTCGGATGGTTACGCACTTTTTAGACGATAAAGACGGAAGCGCTCTATGAAGAGACTGTCCCAGACATCACGAGGGAAGTTCTCGAGGAGGGGAATTTTCCTGGGGAAGTGGTCTGTGACGAGATCGTCTCAGATGAAGTCCCTAATCACGCAACTTCTGCTCATACTTGGAAGAGTAGTGAGCATTGCGTGGATTTTTCGAGGGATCCCCCGCCTCTTCTGCAAATTTACGTGAGGTCACGGAGAACTCGCCTCTGTCCCTCGGACATAATGTAAGTTCGGCTTATGACCTCGACGAATTCGGGAAAATAAAATTGCCACTCTTTCTCTTCCCACCAAAGAGTGTTGCATTTCTGCATCACTCTACAGGACAACGTTCATTCGATTCTGTTCTTTCTAATCAGGTTTGGAAATCGAAACTGGAGCCATCTGCCACTTTGATTTCACTCCAAAAGGACAAAATACACGAAACGAAGAACAGTAATCATAACGTCGGTTTATCCCATTTACATATTGTTTTTTTTGCCGTATTTCCAGTTCAAGTGCTACCACCACACGTACTCCATATACCCGTTTAGGCGATACCCGTGCATTCATGCCCTACATACTAAATTATTGAAATACGCTCGAGACGTGGAATGATTGATGTCGGAGGCAATTAGCCACCAACGCGAACATCCAGAAACTTGAGCAATGTCCACACGGAACCTTTGAAATTTTATACCTTCCAAGCTTTAGAGTTGAGTCAATTCCAAAGTTCTAAAAGTTCTCAAAACGACAATATCCGTTCTAAACCTTGCAGAATTCGTATCAATTTCACTTAAGTACTTTGTCCAATAGTTCATGGAAATTCATTTCTCTAAATTTTTGTTCTCTTAAAGTTCGATAAGAAAATCGCGTATGATTTAAAAGTGTATGCACACGGTGAACTTAGACCAGTGTAAAAAAGTGGACCTAAATAAACCAGACTCCAAGGACACGCAAGTGACCGTTAATTATAAGTGTTCATTAGTGCATAAGTATCAATTTTAATGTAAAATTTAACTGATAAATATAGTGGATTAAGTACGAAGTAGATGTATTTTGTTTAACTATTTCTTTTGTCTTTATGTGACATTATATCCAACTACTTCTTCAATAATATCTTTGTCTTTATAAAACCCTACATCCAACTACTTTTGTTTGAGAGGATTTTTCAAACTAACCCCCGAGTACCAACTCTGGGAGGGGAGCCATGTGGAAAAGTGTTTCCACAAGAAAATAAATTTATGTTAAAATTTAATATCATTCTGTTTGTATAAATTAAAATGTTAATCCTTTAAAAGATATTATTCTGTTCATATATATTAAAATATGATTCCGTTAAATTTTTAATAATGTATAAAGTGTCTCAATGTCAGAGGAAAGATTGGCATCCTCTTTCTCTAACCCTAACGAAAACAGTGTTGTCACGTCTATAATCTTAAACAGAGATTCCTAAATTCTAAATGTTCTTTTCGAGTATTATAAATCACATAAAAGAGTTAAGTGTAAAACTACAATTATATAAATTCTTTTGCTAATATCCAATTATACAAATTCTTTTGTTAATATCATTATGAGAGTAGGATTTTGCAAGTTTAATAATCTTTTGTAACACGTGGCAACATGGGTGTTTCTCCAGGACAAAGGGAAACAACTTGAGTAAGGGAACACGCCTTGAGAGAGTCAGTCTCGCCTCGGCCTTCAGGGAGAGTGAGTGAGTGTTTTGCCCTTGGGGGCCAGCCGGCAGCCGGTCCGCCTGGTCCCCTTAGCTTTTTGATGTAAGCATTTGTTCGTTAATAACTCTCTAAACAAGTGTAGTGAAAAGGATTTGATTTTTTCTAATTACTCTGTATTGTGAAAGAAATCCATTAATAGTTTAAAAGTGATTTTGCCCCTTGTGAAAATAAAAGACTGACAAAAGGAAAAAAACGTAATTTATATCCTTCCGAGAAAGGCACTCTATTCTCTCAACGGACTGAGGGACAGGACGTAATTGGGCAAAGGGTATAAAGTGTTGTCCCGGAACCTCGCAGTCGGATAAACTAAACGTTAATAAACTCGCCTTGTCGACATACGAAACAACACCCTCTATATTACCCCCCCCCCCCCCCCGACACATTATTAAATAAATTTATACAAGATTTTATTCACTTGGAATTAATCATTTTCAATTTTCTACACGAAGTTTAGAAACCAATTGGTTTAAAACCAATTCCAAATAAATATTATTTTATGTGGGTCTAATTTAAATGAAATTTATTTTCAAGTAACATTAATTTTGTTAAATTTTGGCAAAAATTCGCTTCAATAGTTTGAATGCAATATTTTCTTTAGAATCCAAACAGGATTTTTTTTAAGGTGTGGTATCTTCAACTGCAAAGATGTAATATATATATTATAATATATATATATATATATATATATATATATATATATATATATATATATATATATATATATCTGATACACACAGACCGTGCATGAACATGGAACTCTTCTTAGAAAATTAAATCCACTATAGTCCGCAAAAGTAATGGTAAATGACAAATACTATAGTTTTTTCTTTTTCATGATGTTAGCTCGACGTGGGCAACGGGTCACTCGCAAAGAGGTCCCAAAAATATAGCTTCCCTCACCAGTTATCTGCAAAGCAGATAGGATCAGGATCCAGCTTTGGGAAAGGATCTAGGGATTAAAGCAACCTAGCCCCGCTACATTTAGAACCTCAATATAAGCAAAAGACTCGTTGCATTCACGTCGGACTGGGTATATCAAAGAAAAAGGGGTAACTATTATATTTTTAGCCAAAAACCAAAACTTAACCCTCAACTGGCAGAATTGAGCGTCCACTTTTCAAGGCACATAACATGTCCGTTTCATGATGGGAACGAACTCAGAATGGTTCTCTGAGGTTTTTTATGATACACACAGACCGTGCATGGAAAAAGGAACTCTTCTGGGAAAATTAAACCCACTATAGTCCGAATAAGTAATAGTAAATGACAAACACTATAGTTTTTTTTCTTTTTCATGATGTTAGCCCGACGTGGGCAACGGGTCACTCGCATCATGAAACGGACATGTTATGTGCCTTGAAAAGTGGACGCTCAATTCTGCCAGTTGAGGTTTAAGTTTTGTTTATTGGCTAAAAATATAATAGTTACCCCTTTTTCTTTGATGTATTCAATCCGACGTGAATGCAACGAGTCTTTTGCTTATATTGAGGTTCTAAATGTAGCGGGGCTAGGCTGCTTTAAACCCTAGACCCTGTCCCAAAGCTGGCTCCCATCTGCTTTGCAGATAGCTGGTGAGGGAAGCTATATTTTTGGGACCTCTTTGCGAGTGATCCGTTGCCCACATCGGGCTAACATCATGAAAAAGAAAAAACTATAGTGTTTGTCATTTACAATTACTTATTCGGACTATAGTGGATTTAATTTTCCCAGAAGAGTTCCTTGTTCCATGTACGCTCCGTGTGTATCATAAAAACCTCAGGGAACCATTCTGAGTTCATTCCCATATATATATATATATATATATATATAATATATATATATATATATATATTTTAATAGTTGGGCTGCTGATTGCGAGGTTGTGAGACCGAGAGACCGAGTACGGTTGAAGATTTTGTAACTTCAGATTTCCCTGGCGGGTCGTGTTTTGGAGTCCACGTTATTGTTTATCTAATAACGTTGCTTAACCTCCTTCGCAACATCTAAGGTCGTATGACGGAGGGGACCTACAGTTTTACTTTGGATCCGAACCACGGGTCGCTACATAATGTGGGTGAAGAGGACGGTCCCCCTCCAACTGCTCTTCAGGAGCCAATGTTGCTTAACTTGTTGCTAATAGATGGAAAGCGGTGTTACAGTGACCACAACATACCCCGACTCCACTTTAAGCTGTAGGTCCAAGATTGACCTTCGTCAGAATGAACAATTCGGGCTGAAAAAAAAAAAAAAATATATATATATATAGTAGAGAGAGAGAGAGAGAGAGAGAGAGATATTATGCATGAACACGCACGATTTTTCATGATGAAAAATGATATCCCTACCAGGGTTCAAATCCATCACCTCTTGAATAGAAGGTAAAGTCGCTAGCCACTAAACCACGACATTTACACAACCTAGGAAACGTGTAGGGTTTTCGTGTCCAGAGATATTTTACGTGTTAACCCTCCTCCCGCACTCCAGGTAATGACCAACATTTCATTCAAATTATCTGGTGCAACGGTGGGTCTCATAAATGGAATATTACGCATAAAAACGCACGAATTTTCTTGATGGAAAAATTGACTTCACCAGGGTTCGAACCCATCACCTCTTAACCAGAAGGTAATGGTGCTTGCCGCTACATCTCGGCTACGAATTGTAATAGCTATTTATTGAAAATTTAAAGGGCATTTCATTCAGTAATGTTTCAGGTTTTATATCTGATATTCAGTAAATATCCAGTTATCCATGTGGCTTCCATCATTCATAACTGAACGAATTCTCTGCCCTGATTCAGTGAAAATCTTGTCCAAAAGTTACAGGAATTGATGCTCCGCTACGGCATCTCTAATGCGCATTTTAAGTCATTTATAGCCCTTGGTTTGTTGTCTTTATGGTTGTCTTTACATATCCCCAGTGATAAAAATGTAACGGAGTTAAGTCCAGAGAACAAGCTAGACATCTAGTAGGTCCTTCTTGGTCAATCTACCGATCTGGAAATGTTTCGTCAAGAAACAACGTACAGTACGAGCAAACTGAGGCGGTGCACCATCCTACTGAAACACTCACGATGCAATAGACCTGGAATTTTTCGTACAAAAGTAACAAAGAACTCTTTTTAACATTCAGAGATAAGATTCTCCATTAACTGCTTTGTCTTCGATAAAAAAAAACTCTGTGAATGCAATTGCGTGACAAAGCACACCAAGCACCCACTTTTGGCGAATCTCTCTTATGCTCATATGTTTCGTGTGGATTTTGTTACCCCAAGATTTGGCAGTTACGGCGGTTTGATATACCATAGGTATGGAAAGTTGGCTCGTTGCTAAAAATGAGATTCGAAAGAAAGCAATCATCAATTTCAATCCTTTCGATAAATTCTTGACAGGTGTTAAGTCTTGTAGCGTACTCTTCCTCACGCAGCTGGTAAACAACCTGTATCTTGTAGGACCTGAATTTTAAAACTTTGTGTATGATTTTATGCAGAGAAATGTATGGGATGTTTAACTCAGCTGCTGCTCTACTTATTGACTTCTTAGGGCTTCTCAGTAATGCTGCCAAAGAACACCGACTCTTTTTGGAGGATTTCATGGTCAACCGGAGGGTTTGTTTGACACTTCCTTCTGCAGTGAATTTCTTTACCCACATTCGGATGCTGCAACATTAGTTAAACGCTTGAATTTTGATACAGATGTTCTGTGGGATGACCGAAAATGACTGTGACCTTCACGAACGCCTAATAGAAGCCCTGCAGTCATGAGCAGTGCCGATGTCAATAAAAACACTGCAAACCAATTCGTTTCATTGAGCCCTCCAGTTTGGTATATCACACGATAGTTTTTTTTCTTTTTTGTCGAAAAAGCTATAACGAACCTTGGTCGTGACCTTGGTCATGGGTCAAGGCCACAGTTTAGGTCATCACAAGTATCATAATTACCTTTGTCTTGTCGAAACGTTTGATATGATAGGTCACACGGCATACTATTTTTAGAGAAAACAAACTCAGTGGTCACCTGACTGACAATATGACCTCGTATGTGTGATCTGTTGACCTGAGGGGTTACACATGTCCTACAAGGTACCTTTATTTTATTACAAAGATCATTTTGACACCAGAATCAACTTTCTTTACCTTTGGAGAGCCGATCTAGAGACAGTTTTAGCATGTGACCTTGGAACCTTCGCCATTTAGGGTAAAAAAAAATTCGTCACCCCATAGAACATCTGAACCAAAATTAAAAATTTTTACCACTGTTGCGGCAAAGTTCTAATTTTTTACAGATATTTTTTGGAGCAATCCAAGAATAAGCACCGCAAATCAATTTAGGGTGCTTTTTATTGGATTGGAGTCGAACGAGGGTGCTTATTCTTGGATTGCTCTAAAATGGAGTTAAAATGGAGTTAATTGCTCTAAAATGGTTAATTGAATGCCCGATTAAGTTAATTGTACGCCCTTGACGATTGGTTAGGTCAAGTCGTGATATTTTCGTTAGTTTTAACAAAAATATCACGACTTAACCTAACCAATCGTCAAGGGCGTACAGTTAACCTAAGCTGGCATTCAATTAACCTAATCGGGCATTCAATAATTTTACCGTAGGTTTCAATATATATATATATATATATATGAGCAATCCAAGAATAAACACCCCATAATAATGGTAGCACTTCAAACTGAAGTGTTACCATTATTGGTTGAAGATCCATTGCCAGTAATAAATTGGTGTAAGGGAAAAAATCTTTTTAAAAAAGTGATGCTGTGTGCTAAGTGCGATCAAGCAATGACCTGGACAAAGTTTTCGCGGAATGTTGATGTTAAAATCCTTTAATTTGGATTGAGGTCGAAATGGGGTGCTGTTTCTTGGATTGGGGTCTAACTGGGGTGCTTTTCCTTGGATTGGGGACTTTGGGGTGTTTATTCTTGGATTGCTCCTATTTCCCTAACTATAAGATTTCTGTGCGGTGCTGGTTTGTTGAATTCATGTGTAAATCGTCTTGTGACTGTAATTCATGAGCCTAACCTTCTCTTAAACAGACGCCATTACAACTAAAGCCCAGGTCAGGCGAAAAATATACAGTATAATGAAAATGGATGTTGTACAATCCTGTTTAAAACTATTGCATTTCCGCCATTAAGTTATTATTTAAAAACAAAAACAAAACAACCTTACATTACTGAATCAAACTGCACTTCAATTTTTTTTAACGTATTAGTTCGATAAATAGTTATTACTATTTCTTTTCGCACCATTCATTTAAATGCACCATATACAGTGTATATACACATATACGATATACTGTATATATACAGTATATAATATACGTTAACGTGTGAAGTAATGGACAATCATCATCATTGTCATTACCTTTTTGCTTTATAATTAGATATAACGGGAATATTATTTAAAAATTCTTAATTAAGGTATGAAAGACGAACCTTCACAAGAAAACTTTGAAACTGGCACACGGAACTCGTACAGAGGAACGAGACTGCCATAAGTTATTTGCCAATAACATAACTTGGTTTCGTAATATAGTTTAGTTATTCCAATACGCGTTGCTCCAAATAAAACGATGACACTTCTTTAACAAGAGTTCGACGTTATTTTGGTCAATTTCTCGCTGTCGCGCAAAAATGACAAACGCAATTGGAAAAGTTCGATCAATAATCTCCGCAGATGGTTGTAATGTGTAAAAGCTGGAGCCAAATACAGCGTGTGGTGAGATTATTCCATTGAAACCATCTGCGATGAAGAATATACCGAATATAAGGCATGCATTGCGGGAAAAGTACAGGAATGTTGCACTGATAATCACTGTAAGTTTCATAGTGGATATTGTGAGATTATTACTGGAGTTTATTGTCAGTTTTCACTTAAATCGTTAAAGATACGCCAATGATTTAAAATAATTTTCAGTGTAGTTGGTTTGCTCGCTCGATTTTCATTCGATAGTTGAAAATTCAAATTTCTTAAATTTTTTGGTGTTCAATTCATCTTTCCGCTTTACGATTTAGCAACAGGTGGAGCAATTAAAAAAAATATATCGTATAATGGAGTAAGCATAAACTGCGTAGGTAACATGTCAGAAAAGTAGCGCAGTATCATGGTATCTCGTACAGAGTATGCCTTCGCTTCAAATGTTATTAGGTTCTCCATTGGTTTAAGAATGATGGTATTTTTTATGAATAGTCTACTACAGTTTTTTAATCAACTTCAAAAGCATAATATTGTTAAGATGTTAGAAAACCCAAAACAGTTTTACAGTGAGGGAAAATTAACTTTGGATTTTCTTTAAAAGTGGAACTTTATAACACACACACACACACACACACACACACTTCTTTAGTTAACTTTCTGAACATATATGTTAAACAAACCCGTTATATTTGTTTAAGCCTTTCATTAAGAATTTTAGGAGTTACTAAAAATTGAAAAGGAAAGAGGCAATATTATTATTTAAGTGAGGTTATTACGCTTAAAACGCGTTCATAATAAAAAATATGTTCTATAAACGGTTTAAAAAAACATAATCAGATCTAATATTTTAATATGTATGTACAAAATGTTGTGTCGAGAAACTTCTTCATGTCTGTTACCAGAAAATGTCACTGGACTTCAAAAATAAAAAAAAGCCATTACGTCATTAAAAAAGTGTTACTTTTCGCCTCTATCTACCTATGTATCTGTCTACCTATTTGCTTCTATTCGGAATAGATAGAGTCAATTAAAAAAGGTCTTGCGTAAAACTCCATGTTTGTTGCTGATAAATATCGGTACGAAACAGAGTTTCACGTTAGGACACAGTAACATAGTTGGTCCATAGCAGTTCGGAGGGGGGTTCGAATCTCGATGTTGCTAGTCCTGGTCCTGGTTGCTGCTGCTTCTGGCCCCTCTTCCTGATTTTTTTAATAACATAGTTGTATGATTAGGATCCTAATTCCATAGATCATTAAGTTATAAAGTAATCAGGCGAGTGAGATCTACTTCTCAAATTACATTTTAGTAATAAGGATTAAAAAAGAGAGAGCAAAAAGATTCCCAATAGTTCCTTTGATCATTTAATTACAGAACACTTTTGTTATTGAATATCGCAAGAGCTTTGCTTGAAAATTAATTAAATTTTGCGAGAGTATCGATTTTATGAAGGGAAACAATAATTAATTATTGTTTCATGAATAGTATTCATTGCCTTAAGCAATTAATAGGAAATAAATTATTTATTGGCGTGTAATTGCTTAATACCATGATTAATATCCTATACTTCACTTACACTGTATATGTGTGTGTATATATATTGTGTGTGTGTGTGTGTGTGTGTGAAAATGAACAATGAAAAGTTCATACATTCATATAAGTCTTATATTCATTCATATAATTCTTATGTAATCCTTATTGTCTTATGTATATTTATATTCATATATTATATATTCATTTTTACATATAGAGTCCAAACTCGCATAACACGAGTTTGGATAAATTTTTTATTTGTTTTCTACTTTATTTCCGCTGAATAATTGGTGAATTATTTTTTTTTAAAGTACTTAATAATTTTTTTAGATTTAGCTTAATAATGTAATCGTGTTAAAATCTGCAATGTTCATTTCCTGTTTACATTCTCTCTTCGTTGTAAAAGATGAAATCATGTCCTGCTTAACGTTTAATTTTGAATCTTAAGCATTTAATTTTTGCTCAAGTGCGTGTTTGATTGTAATTCGTGATGGAAGGCATATTTCAATTTCCGTTTTTAATTAACCCGGCAGATCATGGTAACATCCGATCTGTCAATATGCGGTTTAAAATAAAAATATGGCTTACTCTTGCTCAGCAGTCTAGACATTACTACACCTAAAATATTTTTTTTGTCTATAAATATTTTGCAAAATAAATCAGCCTATTGAGAAAAAAAAAAGACAGATCAGCATTAAAAAATAATGATGTCATGAAAACTTTCAGTATATAAGCCCGTAAAATTTCTCCACTGTTCATTCTGATTTGGCTAATCTAATTTAGAGGCTGAGCATACTTGTGTAACATTTTAGCAGTAAACTACAGTAAGAGAAAATCTTTGTCTTCTCCTTCGAGCCTTGCTCTCTTCAGAGAACTTAGTCCTAAATAGAGAAAAATAATTTCCGGATACGTTACAAGAAGAATCAGGGAACCTTCAGAGAATTTAGTAAGCCTCACAGAATCCTCCGATCCATTACAAGAAGAAATCGGAGAGTAGTATAAGAGCAACTTCTGCGATTCCCTATACGGTACCAGACACTCCAGAGTAACAAATCCGTTGCTGCCACCTAATCAGAAGCCCCGTCAACTTCGAACCGCACAAGGCCATCGACGGAGGGGTTAACATATATATATATATATATATATATATATATATCAAAGTATATAAAGTTTGCAGACAAATTTGAAGCGTTATTTTAAATTTGAAGTATCCCCTTTCGAGTGATATATAGAACATTTCACCACACTTTGCTCTCATTTTAGGAAAGTCACGTTGAGGTCACAAAAACAAAATTGTGGGAAGAGAAGACGAGTAGAAGACGAAAGAATGTTCAACTCGTTTGCCACAAGAACAATACGAGTATAACGTTATTTGAAAATAAATTGGAAAGTTAGAATTTGTTCAGTCTGAATATCTGAACCCACTGCACGTGCTGAAAATGTTTGTCACCTTCTTGGATGCTTAGATGGACACGCCAACGCATGTCCGCGTTCCACACCCACATATTTGGCACAAATGGACGCGAGGAAACTCGCGTTAGAAAACAAAAACTACGCATAATAAAAATGGACCTAAAACAAACATTCCTTCGCCAGACAAACGCGGAGGATTACAAGGTTGCGGAAGCATAAAAAAATAACCCTGAATATTTTTACTCCTTTGCGAAAAAGAAAATGAAATGTAAAGAAATTAGTGACCCGTTAAAAGATGGGAGATAACGAATACCAAATGACCAAGAAAAAGTGAGCGAAATGTAAACGGAATATTTCAACTTTGTGATCAGCATTCCTAAGCGTGAGAAGAAAATAGAGAATCCGGATAAATTCTTCGTCATAGGCTCAAATCAGTCAAGAATACGAAGGAATACAAAATACACCAAACAGCAACAGACCGGCTGGTCCCTACGAGGCTGTTTGTTTAAGAAGGCAGTTTAAAAGATGGAAAAACTTTAAAGACAAGTAAAAATTTTAAAGCAAAGCAAAGAAGGGAGGTCGAAAGAAAGGAGGGAAATTTAAAGAGGAGTGAAAATTTTAAAGCAAAGAGGAGAGAATCCGAGTGAAAATTCCACAATACTTTTATGCGCTATCAAATGCTTCTAACTGGTCTGGTGGTTTAAGGCATGATAAGCATCTAGTCTCTTTTTAGAGGATTCGACCGTATTACTTTGAACTACGCTGGCTGGCAATCCATCTCACAAATTAACTATAGGATTGAAGAAAATATGTTTAACTTCATTAGGATTAAAATATTTACTCACTAATTTGAGACCATTACCCCAAGTTCTGTTTGCATTTCTAAAGGTGAAATATTTTTCGGCGTCGACGTTATCAAAACCTTTAATCATTTTAAACACCTGGATTAAATCTCCTTGAATCCAACGTCTTAAAAGTGAGAATAAATTTAACGTTTCTAAACGGGCAGCGTAGGATTTGTTTCAAAGTCTAGGAATCATATTTGTAGCCCGTCATTGCACTCTCTCCATTCTATGTCCTGTCCAGGTGGGGTCGTACTAAGGAATTATATAATGTTAGCATTGTTTTCTCCGACTTAAATTCAAATGATCTACCAATAAATCCTAAGATTCTATTTGCTTTTCCAACCGCTTTGATACATTGCTTACTCGGTTTAAAAGTGTCGGCAAAAAATAATACCTAAATCTTTAATTCTCGGAAAGGGACATAATTAATGCTTTATCATAAATACAAGAAAAATTCAGCACCAGGGCCAGACACATTGAGTGATAGGTTTCTGAAGGAATGAAGAGAAAGTATATAGCTCAGTCATTATACTTGCTCTGGAGAAACTCGACACGGGACAAATCCCATTCCCATTCAAAGGAGGTAATTGAACAATACCTAAATTTATCACCCAATAACACTCACCTTCTAGCTTATACAGTACTTTGAACGTGCAATTAGGGACAAACCTGATTCTGTACTGTCCCAGCTGCAGTGGGATAGGGAGCCATGGAGACGAAAATGGGAAATACTTTCAGAATACGAGGCCCCAAAACGGTTTTACTTGCTCTCAAAAGAACTGAGGAACTTCCAGCACACCAACCTAAATACATTCAAAAATAATCTGGACATGTTCCTGTGGAAAATCGCTGACAAGCCATGAGTAACTATGAGGACAGGATGAGAGTAGAAAGCAACTCACTCCTATATCAAAGCCTCCAAATGAGGCAGGATGCTGCAGAGCGGTCGACAGTAGGTCGATCCTGAACCATTGTTCGAAAAAAGCAAAAGTAACGAAAGTATATCTATACGAGGGTTGTTCAAAAAAGTAAGTTTACAAGGTTAATTACAGGTGCATTATGTATAGTACAATAATGTTGGTGGTCTACACTATTTTGTTAGGCATGTGTGGCAAAACTGTAAAGTGACAACATCCAGAGTCACCACGAACCAAAAAGTTAAAGATTGCACCACCAGCTGGTAAGGTGATGACAACGATTTTTTGGGACAATCTAGGCGTTTTGCATGTTGAATTCATGCAAAAAGGGTCAACAATAAATGCCACTTCTTATTGTGAAACTTTATAGTGACTCCACACGTCTATCAGAAGAAAACGTCCCGGGTTGCTTACTGCAGGTGTGATGTTCTTGCATGACAATGCATGCCCTCACACTGCAACTCAAGCCAACTTCTGGAATCGTTCCACTGGGAAGTCATGGATCATACCCCCCCATAGTCCTGACCTTGCACCAAGCGACTTCCATTTGTTTCCAGCCCTAAAGGAACACCTTGGAGGTAAGCAATTTTAAAACGATCCTGATGCAGAAGCGGCGTACGAAACTGGTTAAACACCAAGGACGCTACATTTTACTCAACTGGCATCGGAAAGCTTATCCCACACTACGACAAATGTTTGACTCAGTTTGGTGATTGTGTAGAAAAGTAGTAATAAGTTGTTGAAATACTTGTAATAATTACTTGCCTTGCAATAAAACAGTTTCTTCAAAACACCTTCTAAACTTACTTTCTGAACAACCCTCGTATACACTGTATATACATCTATATATGTATGTGTGTATATGTATATGTGAACGATCTTGCTAAATTAATTATGTATATCCAGTGTTGGATTATTCGGTTTATAACAGTATGCCATACTTTTTTCTCTATTGTAAGTCCCATTTTCTCTACGGCTCCCCGGGCCTTTCGCTTCGGAGAGACACAAAGACTTGCTTATCATTCCCCCTCCGTTCTTACAGACAAGAGTTTAAACTTTTAGAGATGAAAAAGAACTTAAAAACTTTAAGAATCTTTAGAGAAAAAACTTCGAAAAACCTTGAAGTAGAAAAACTTAAATAAAAACCTGAATAAGTTTACTCGCTCCGTTATCATTCGACTTCTTTTTTTTACCCCATTTGAATTTTTCTACCTTTTATTGTTAGAGTTTGTGAGCTAAAATTGACTGAAACGTCTTTGGAATTCAAAATGACTACAAGAAATTTAGTATTTGACTTTAGTTTTAAGATGTTTGTTGTCTAAAAGAGGATATTTCTGAAATATTTCTCCATAGATATTATAAAAAATTTACACACACACACACACACACACATGTGCGCATCTCCGTAAAAGCGAAGTTCCGACTTTTTTAAATTCATGTATCTAAACTAATTAACCAAACTTAATTTACCTTAACCTAACTTTTGTGCCATCGAACCGAGAAGGGCGTCAAAAATGTTTCGGGTGCAAGTGTGGGCTCGAAGGGTGGTTTCTGTTAAGTAATTTTTTAAGTTGGGTACTCGCTAACCTCGCGTAACCTGATCTAACCACCAACATATCGTATTTGACGGCTTACAAGACGCTGCGCCGTGAAAGACGCACCTTAATTTTGGAAAGGTAAATACAAGAAAAAAAGTTTTTGATGCACTTTATTGTTAATACAATGGATATGTAAAATTCAATAAAAAGAAAACCCAAAAGCCAATAAAGAAAGATAATATGATTATTACTCTTATTATTTGTTATTAATCAATTAATTAATTGATGTGCTGTATTGCCACTTTCGGCTTCTAAGACGCAGGGCGATTTTTTAAGGTATTTATAAGGAAAAAAGTGCGTCTTATAAGCCGACAAATACGGTATATTTTTTACGACAGTGAAAATGTTTCTAGATATTTTAAACAACTTTTGCAAATTTTCCGAGGTACCTCCGGCGTGTTACCTCACAAAAAATCTACCCTATCTGGAAATTATCATACACTGAAACTCACGTATGCCCAGTTGCCAATACACACACACACACACACACACACACGTGCATACCGGTATTAACATAAATGTATAAAGCTTGTTCCTTCATCCCCCAATAGTGCAAATAGATGGGCACACAAAGGCTGGGGCCCATGAGTGTGCTTAAAATTGATGCACTTCACATTAGGGCGGATCGAAAATGAGGTTTTTAAACGTTTTTTCGAAATTCAAATATGGCTAGTGCGGAAAATATGTGGGTGCTATAGATAATGACTGTGCATAAATATTAGTCCTGCGAAATTATATCTTCAGGTGCCACAAAGCCGTCGAAAAAAGTGAAATATAATGATTTTCTTATATTCTGCATTAGTACAATAACTGAAACTTACTTGTTATTATTATATATTAAGTGTTCCAATTACCAAAATAGTTACTGAATTACGCAGCTCTTAGTTTATTTAGATCAATGTTCTTTTGATTAATGATCTAAATAATCCAGAACTCACCACGAGGAGGTGGCTGCGTGTCGAGCTCCACCCATGCCCTCCCAACCACCCATCCTTGCGCATGTTTTTTTCTATTAACGTTTTATTTAAACTTTATATTCAGCTTTACTTTCGAATGATGGCATTTTTTTACGTGACTGAAGTGTTGATCTTATGAAGCCATCTCGCGCGTTCAATCCAAATACTTTTGATGATGCTTCAGTCACTAATTTTACCATTCTTTCTACTACTTGTGTATGACAAGGGAATTTCTCGAATGGAGGGGTACTCTTGTTTTCTATGAATTCTTCAATCTCATTTTCTGTCAGGTGTCTTGTCACAGGTGGTTCAGTGACAATGCATTTTTGCCAATTAATTAAATCAGTATAATCAGTAGCTTCAAATTGAATAACAGGTACTGTGAAACGCCTCACAACTTTTTCCTTGTTTGTTTGCCTTGCTTTCTTTATTCGCCTCCACGCTAATTCTCTTATGGCGTTGCGGTCATCATGAATCATTGATGCTAGAATATTTTCTGGATTTGCAAAAAATGCATTTCTTTGTATGACAGGGTTTACAATATCCTTTACTTCGTCATTCAGTGTTCTTGTTAGTTCAATAGTTTTGAAAAAATGTTTTGAGCCATTGACAAAAGACGTACTTTGCTTAATAGAAAACCACATTGGGATGTAGACCTTCATTATAAAAGAAGCAATGTTCATGAGGTTATCAGATGGACTTACAGTTGAAACGTATAGACGAAGCAAACGATTTGCTGTAGTCAGCCATCGTGAATGTGCCATTTTGCCTGGACTACGATGAGCAAGATCTGGAGAGCAATATCCCTTTGTTATGGCCTGATGAATATCAATTAGATATTTTTGGTCGGTGCTAAGATCTTCACAGTCTACAGTTGGTTCCTCAGCATCAATCCTTTCAAACTCGACAATAGGAAGACTCTCACAGTTCTCTAATTCCCTGCCAATAGGACCGGTGAATCCGGGGGGCCAGATGTTTTTCCATCCAGCTTTGCAACTAAATGGCGTAATGGCAATTCATTGGCATGGAGCTGGCACACTAAATGTTGAACTGGCTTCTTCAGCTTCAATTCTATAAGCCTTATAACGCCTCCCTTTTCTCCAGTGTTGACTGCTGCACCATCGCATCCAATGGCAACAAGGTTTTCCAGGTTCATGTCATTATTTCCAATATACTCAAACATTCCTTTACATATTTCTTCAGCTGATCCAGAATTCACAGAATAATGGCCCAAATAATCTGAACCAGGTTCTCTCACTAAAGTGATATGTTCTTCTGTTACCTTCTTCTGATATACTTTCGACTCTTTTTTTTCTTGGAAGAGTGTAGAATCTTTTCGACCATCAAAATAGATTCCTCTGATTGGGACCTGATTTTGATCTTTCATAATTTCTGATCTCTTCTTTTGTCTTTCTCTTCTGATTTTACTCCTATCCACTACTTCAGATGTATTGTCAATAGAAACTTCTCCAATATCTTGCAATACTGCACTAACAATGAATGCTGCAGCTCGATCTGAAACTGCAGTCCTGTCACAAGCAGTAGCCACTGAAGGTAGATTTGTAGTTTTCCTTTTCTTGAATAATTGTTCTTCAGGTTGTTCGAGCTTTCTCTTCGAGCTAACTGGCTCTGGAAATGTATCGTCTGATATTTCGCCAGATTCACTTTCACTATTTGATGTCGATGATGATAATTCAACATTTGTATCCTGCAATTTCTCCTGTGAAGATTCTTTGGTGAGCCTCACAGCTTCTTTTTGCTTTCTTAGCAACGTAGATGCTTTTTTCTTTGAGAGTGTAATATCTACTCTATCAATAAACAGTTTTCTTTCACTCCTTTGATCTAAGAGGAACGTCACTTCTTCCTTTGGAACCGTTTTTTCTTTGGGACAAGAACATTGTGTTAGTACTTTGCACTTGCACGCTGCAATGTCAAAAAGTTTCGTGTGTGCTTCTTTTTTGAACATATCAATCTTTGCTTTGTAAGCTTCAGAATTTTTTCTGCTTTGGTATGGCTTCATAATGACACGATACTTTTCGTGGTAGCTTCTGAACATTGTTTCAATTCGCCTGTCTGAGAGAATTGGGACGGAAGCACTTTCCCAAATTGTTTTCAATTTATCAACAACTTGTTCTAATATTTGAGATATTGAAGGATCTTTATTAGTATTCTGTTTCAAATCGTTTCTTACAAACAAGTAATATTTAAAAACTCCTTCGTATGTAGGAAGATTCCTGTGCCACAAATCTTCCCCCATACTAAACATGGGGCACTCAGTTGAGGCCCTGGTTGATTTTGCACAAACTCGAGACATTTTGAAAGTATACAAATCTGAAAAAGAAAGAGCTAATATCAATTATACGTTAATTTCAGTTAATAGTACATGGCAAACTTAGGGCAACACAATACAGAAATGCAAAATATATAAGAAATATAGTTTAGACTATCTGAGTAACGCCAACAACAGAACACCCACCTGCTACGACAGCGACAGCTACACTGAACCGAGGTACTCACGTGACAGCTGAGTGAGCTGACTATAGAAAACTGTTTTAGAGAATAGAAACTTTTTTTAAAGGTTGACTGAGCTATTTTTATACAAGTGTGAATAAATTCTTGTCTATTGTGCATCGTGGACTCTTCTGTAATTATTGGTTAAAATCTGCTTTTTTCAATTTTTTTCAATATTGAAGGTCATTGTGGCACCTGAAGATATTAATGTTATGATTTTAGATTTATACCAGCTTATTTCCTCACTACTCCACACATTTTCCACACTAGCCAATTTGAAAATTCGAAAATTGAGTTTTTCACTCCGCCCTACTTCACATGTGTACCATTATAATGTTTTTGATCTAAAGCCTTTATAAAAGGTTTATGGGGGTGAACTTAGTTCACTTTGTTTATTATAATGACTTTGATTTCGAAAAGTTTCTGCACTCCAGTCTCCTTCATTGTGTGAATATGCCTTCTTGTATCATCTGTATAGGGTGAAGGCCCATGGGAGAGAAATGAGTTTTCTGAAGATAACAATTTGACTCTGAAATTTGGAAGTATAAATTACAGTTTTTAGACATCGCTGTTATGGTGATTTTTAATCTTATATATCAATAAAAGAAAATTCTAAGTTGTAATCAACCAAAAAAATGTGCAATAATAAAATTAATTTTGTGTAAAAGGCACTTTTTTTTTTCAGCAAAATTTTAGCAAAATAGTCTGACCAAGTTTATAGAACAATTCTCAAAATGGAATAAATTTTATCTTTTTCAGTTTGGACCCCTTCCTAAACGTGTCTTATTTAAAATGCATCACTTTCGCTCATTTATAAAGATGCGTTTTCAGTACATTAGTGGAATGAAATTTTCCCATCTGTTGAAAGTAAAAATTAATTTATTTTAATTCAATTAGAATAAGTTATAAAAATTGTCTGTAAAAGCCTGGATTATGGAAATTGCATATCTTTCCACAAACTTCGTTTGCTGCATGTATAAACTTGTAATGACTTGTTTTGGGATTTTTATTCCTGCCTTCATTTGCGTTTTCTCCATTTATAGATGAAAGCCATGACACGTACAGCATGTTCGAATGAAATGGTATATCATTTTATTTATTTTACTGGTAATAAGTGTCATGTTGGAGAATTAAAACATTATTTTACATTGGGTAACTGAAGTATCCTTTGTTTTACCATTTCACTGGTTACTTCTAACAAACAATTTTTTATTGTGTAGATAAAACATCACATAAAAGTAGGGTTGCCAACCGTTTCGCAAATTGTACATCTTACCCCCTCCCCCTTTTCAGCAATCTGAGTGATTTAAACATTAAAAACGTAGTTTTAATTTACCAGTAAATGTTTTACCAAATCGTTCATGCTTGCACAGCTATCGTTGTATCTGTGGGCAAAGCCAACTCTGATGTTCCGAGCTAGATGTTTCGGCTCAAGAACCGCTGAGGATGTTGTAGAAAATTCTAGAACAATTAAATTGATATATAAGTACTACAGCCGTCATTCTTTCGGTTAGTTTATGGTCAGTGAGCTAGGACACAGACATGGAATCAACTTCGTTTGATGTCTTGCACTCGCTAATAAAATTAAAAAGATCAAAGAAAATGTGCGTACAAAGCGGATTAAGAAAATGTCATGAGTAGATAAAGAATTGTCCCTAAGATAAAAGCCGAGCATTTTGTAAGAGCTGTAATTCATTAATTTCCATGGAATCTGATAAGTAAACGATGTGGCCAGACACGCAAAGGGTAAGTTTCACGCAAAGAACTTCAGCGTTGCAAAGAGTACTGTCGCCGTGTCATCATTTTTCACTTTTCCAAATAGAATGGATTCAGTGGACGATAAAGTAAGATAATGACTTGAACTTGTCTGTTGATACTACGGTACGTGCTTACTACCGACAATAATGAGGTGGAGGCTCCTCCTTATTTATGGATAACGCAGTATCAGTGCAATATATTACTAAGTCAAGATGTTCAAACTCAAAATAGTTAATTCTTTGGTGATAAATTGATGTGACCGCAAAGGTCATTTGACGGAAGAGACCTACAGCTGTACGTGGGATCCGAAATACTACCCAGACCTAATGTCGCTTAACTTTGTTGCTCGACGGGGAGTGGTTTTGCGATATGACCAGGAAGGATCCCGCAAGGAATAGGAAAAACTATAGTTTTAAGCAGTGATTAGTAAAAATTATAGGTCTATTAATTTTACAGAATTTCGCATGTCAGATAAATAATAATAAGTTTAGTTTTATTCACGTTACCGTTACGTCCTTTTATGGTACTTCTCAAGGTAGGATGTACCCCATTTTAGAAAGGAAACGTTGGCAACCCAACATAGAACATAAATTACTTATAAAATTCCTTTATTTTTTAAAAACGTTCTAATTTTTATTCCTAAATGAGTCGTCCATCTTGATGGAC
Organism: Bathynomus jamesi; assembly: GCA_023014485.1. Taxonomy (NCBI): domain Eukaryota; kingdom Metazoa; phylum Arthropoda; class Malacostraca; order Isopoda; family Cirolanidae; genus Bathynomus; species Bathynomus jamesi. Next base: position 954,856 of record JAJOZX010000386.1, read on the forward strand.
ATCATTTGTGATGAGCAACCGCTCTTTCTTAATTTAAATCTATTTTATTCTTTGAGAGAAAGAAAACTCTGTATGATAATAGAAATATTTGGGGATTTCAACTTCCTTTGTAACGGCAAAGGTCATGTGACGGAGGGAACCTACAGCTCTACGTGGAATCCGAACCATCTACGGGTCGCTACATCATCTGAACGCGGAGGAAGGTCACCCATCCAACAACTGAGCAGATCCAACATTACTTAACCTCAGGCTGATCTAACGGGAAAAGGTGTAACTACGACGTAGCCCTCCTTACTGACAAAATAAATATTACAATGGTTTTAATATGAACACAGAAATTTTGGGTATGTATATTTACTTTACCACAATTCACAATTTGGCCCTAAAGATTTTGACTTAAGTTTTCTGGGCTTCCAAATTTTTAAAAGGTAACACACACGACTAAGAAAACATAATGATATATATATATATATATATATATATATATATATACACCAATTTTTTTTTAAAATTCCATGAACGAGAGAGATTGAAAAGAACCTTAATCTTCATGTCAATAAACCTTTAAACATATATTTTCAAATAATTGGCTTTTTCACAATGAATCAGCATTTCTAGAAGGGAAAACTCTCCTATTCTACGATTTTCAATAAAAATTCGAATTAACAAACAACAGAACGTAGTATAGTCTGTCGAATATTTAAATGGCAAATCCATTGCATTTTCTAATATCTGTAACCATGCAAAGAGAGAATAATAATGACGTTCGGCTTGTTTCACCTCCTTCATAACGGCAAAGGTCATGTGACGGAGGGGACCTACGGCTTTACTTGGGCTTCGAATCATTAAGGGTGGCCGCAGTATCTGAACGTATTGTAGCAGATTTATCCTATGAATGAAAATAATTTAAAAATTATGTACAAAGTTAACGCCAGTAATCTCGTTCTTCAAAACATTATCATTGTCTGCATAAAACAAACGGTTATTTCCCACTTATTTTCATTCCCATTCGCATTTACGGCAAAGGCACGAAATGAGAGTGGCTAATAATATTTCCTCACCTAATCTAACCTACCCTAACCTGGACTAAAGTTGGAAAGCCGCGGATGAGACTGAGAATAGCATGAAATGGGAACGGATCGATTTGAGAATTGACTTCTCTGCTATTCTTACTCTCGGATTTCTCATTTTTGGAACGTAGAATGAAATGGGAATGACATTGAATGGGCTAATACCAACCAACCAACGAAATTTCAACGACAATATCTCTTCCCACGATTTCAACATTTTAAGACAACCTACCCATTTACAACCTCCAGCTAGAAATAAATAGTAAATTGTTCGTCCACTTTAAACAACTGTCACGTACTCTTACACTGTAATTAAATACTTTTAGAATTTCTTTTTCTTTTCTTTTAATCTTTATTGGTAAAAATAAATATCACAATATTACAATTTTTGCACTAATTTTAACAGAACATAATTACAAATTGGAGTATCAATATTTATTTTTTCTGTTTCATTTAGCGTCATTTTAGCCCTTAAGCTTTAGGCTTTGCTGGGCTCTTAGATTAATTATAAGATGTGATAAGTGTGATTTTTTGAAAGGCTGGTCTGCTTGTATTTAGTTAATTTTTGTAAACTTTTAGAACTTTATCTCTTTAGTTTGACTAAATGGGATTACGTAAAAATATATAATATACACAAAGTAAGATATAGTTTACATATGGCAGCTTTTCTTGAAGGATTAAATGTCATAAGTAGTGATGATGCTTTTGTCTTGAGGGGTGACTGTAAGCAAAAGCTTAATTTTCATATAGGTTTGAGGATATGAACGATGTTCATAATCCTTTTATTTCAAAAGTACATTACTTTATTAACTTTTAACTAATATTTATGCTAATGTTAGGTCTATTCAACCATACGAGTATATGCCACTTACCATATTGCTTATGCACAATGAAAATTTTTTGTGTGTATATATATATATATTATATATATATATATATATATATATATATTTATATATACAGGGTGGGCCGAAAGTCTGGATCCATAGGAAAATATTTTTTTAATACATAAATTACAACAAATGGTAAATACTTAAAATGAATATCAACTTTAACTCGTAAATGCGTATCCGTGATACTGTACAGTAGTTCGTACTCCAGTATAAATACTCAAATACTTTTTTATTTCAGCCCAGAAATGGCTTCGAATCTAACAACAGAAGACCGGGTAGAACTTGTGCTCATGTACGCAAGACAGGGCGCTACACACAGAGAAGTTGCTACCGAATTCAATAGAAATCATCCTGATAAGCATCCAGTAACACATGCGACTGTTGGCAAGTTGTTTAAACGTTTCAAAGAAACAGGAAGTGTACATGATCGACGGCGTTCTGGTCGTCCAAAAACTGCAACTGATGAAAATACCTCTGCAATGGTATGTGAAACTTTAACGAATAGTCCAGTAAAGTCAACAAGAAGATTATCAAATGAAACACGCATCTCGAGAAGTCAATTCGAAGAATTATTAAAAATCATAAATTCCATCCCTAAGTGTCTCGATGTCAGAGGCCACCAATTTGAGCATTTGTTATAATTTGTTGTTTATACTGGAGTAGAGTACGAACCACTGTACAGTATCACGGATACGCATTTACGAGTTAAAGTTGATATTCATTTTAAGTATTTACCATTTGTTGTAATTTATGTATTAAAATAAATATTTTCCTATGGATCCAGACTTTCGGCCCACCCTGTATATATATATATATATATATATATATATACACTATATATATCGGATGTAGTCAAATAACTATAGTAATCACATACTTCTGTGGTAACCTATAATAAGTATACAGCTACTCCATCCTTGGGATCACCTGAAGATCAGGGCCCCCAGCCTTCTTTAGTTAGTTTTATAAGGCTAACTAACGAAAATATAACGACCTAACCCAACCAATCGTCAAGGGCGTACAGTTGACCTAACGATTGGTTAGGTTAGGTCGTGATATTTTCGTTAGTTAGCTTTATAAAGCTAACTAAAGAATGCTGGGGGCCCTGATCTTCAGGTGATCCCATCCTTGAACATAACAACTGAGATAAACAAGTACAACATTGAAGATTTCCAGAAACACAAAAAAAAACTTAAAATAAAAAACTTAGTTAAGAAAAATAGTTTGATGAACAGTAATAACAGCTACGAAAAAAATGTATCTAAGCCCTACAAATTAAAACCAAATTTTCATCTCGTTTCATCAATATAATGGATACGGGGAAAGTTTCTAAGGCATGTATCGGAAACAGAATTAGATTATGTCAAAACTTGAGCTCAGACAATGGTAAACTAGCAATATTGTGGAAGGCTGAATTTTACATAAATTTAGGCAGCAGGATGCAGATTATAAGTTTGGATGGTTGGGGAAGTTTTGAGGGGAAACCGAAACCAATTTACAAAATATATTATATATAAAATGTTTTATACTTTAGTTATAGAGTGGAAAATATTTATATATTATGCATACACGCACGCACACACACGCGCGCGAGCGCACACATACACATGTGTGTGTATTATGCTTCGTATAATATATTTTAGTTTTGAAGGAGAGAAAATGGAAGCAAGAGAAATAATACATCTCGGATCGAGTAGAAAGTATTTTGATTTAATCTTATGAAATAAAAAGGTATAATTAATTCGCACACTCGCTGAAAAACTTAGGCGAAAGGAAAAATTTTCTAAGCAGATTATTTCATTTTTGGATGAAACTAAGTAGGCATTAGATACCTCGTTAACCACCTCGTTAACCTCGTTTAGGTTTCGTGTGTTGGTCTCTCGTCACACGAAGGTCAAGCTGGTGGCCCCGCCTCTAGGTCTGGCTTGGTGGAGGAACGAGTTGCTCTCTTCCGCTCTCCACCGCACATAGCCAGGTACACCCGGCTCATCTGGTACCGTCCTGAGCCAGGCATCTACTCTTCTCTTGAAGACTTCAACTATGACCCCTGTAACGTTTCTGAGGTCCTTTAGAAGCTGGTTAAAAAGTCTTGGCCCCCTGACAACCAAGCTATTTTCCTTCAGTGTTGAGGAGGTCCCTTGTCGGGCCTTTAATTTGGGAACAATACACATTCTGCCTTTCCTATTTCCCAGCGTTGTTTGGATGGTAATTGGGTTTAGTTTGAGGTTTGGTACCAGTTTTTCGATCATTTTCCATACGTAGATTCTGGTGTACCTCTCTCTTCTTCTTTCCAGGAAGTACAGATTTAGTTTACGTGGTCTTTCCCAGTAGTTGAGTTCTTTGCAGCCATCAATCTTGGCTGTGAAATGTCTCTGCGTTTCTTCTAGTTATTAATTTCTTCCTTTTTGTATGGGGACGTCAAAACTGAGCAGTATTCAAGTTTTAGTATGATCAATGTTCTCAGCAGGGGAATCATTACTGTCTTGTCCCTCCTTTTGAACGTTCTTAGTACCTGTCCTGTCTCGAATTTGGCATCATCGGTCATTTTTACCCCCACGTCGACCGCTTTCGTGCTTCTCTGAATTCCCTGTCTATCTGAAGCATGATATGTAGTCTGTTTAAGTTCCTTATTTCTACCATACCTCAAGAGCTGAAATTTCTCGGTGTTAAATGTTATATTTTTGTCTTCTGACCATTTGTATATTTTGTTCCTGTTCCTCTGCAAGGCCTCCACTTCATTTGCATCGCTGATTTTTCTGCTGATCTTTGTATCGTCCGCAAAGGATGTTACTATACTGTTGCTATTTACTCCACTGTCTATGTCTGTTAGCATGATAATGAACAGGAGTGGGGCCCGTACTGTACCTTGTGGTACTGAGCTGCGTACTTCCGATTCTGATGATGATGCACCTTGAATTTTGACGACCTGTAGACGTTCTCTGAGGAAGTTGTTGATCCATTTTCCCACTTTGCCTGTTATTCCCATATGTTTCACTTTATGTGCTATTATACCATGATCGCATTTGTCGAAAGCTTTAGCAAAATCAGTGTATATGACATCATAGTTTTCAGTGCCTTCAAGTGCATCTAGGATATTGTTATAGTGCTCTATAAGTTGTGATAGGCATGATCTTCCTGATCGGAATCCGTGCTGATTTTCGTTGAATCTTTCCAGTGTCTCCAAGAAGTCATAGATTTTCTCTCTGCCTATTCTTTCAAATATTTTGGTGAGGTGGGACGTCAATAACACTGGTCTATAGTTCTTTGCTTGAGATCTATCCCCTCCTTTATATATAGGGATAATGTTCGCTCTTTTCAAGATGCTCGGTATTTCCCCAGTGTCTAGGGATCTTCTCCATATTCAGTATAAGGCTGTAGTTATTCATTTTTAGTTTTAAATCAATAGTGCGTTTCATTTGTCCGGACCTGCAGTTGAATGTGATGTCATTTGTCCTATAGCTCTCGTTACATCTTCTGGGGTAAAACCAAAGTCTGTTATACATTCTTCTTGCAATTTCTCTTCGAAGAATGCATCTATGTCAGGTATCGTTTTGTCACTTTTTGGGGTACTGAAGACCGATTCATACTGGGCTCTCAATGTTTCAGATATTTCTTTTAGATCGTCTGTTAGTTCATTATTTCCTTTCCTTAAGGGCCCGATGATAGCACGCGTTTTTGTTTTTCTTTTCGCATAGCTCTAGAAGTATTTTGGATTTTCCTTTATTGCTTCGACCACCTTTTCCTCTTCTCTCTCTGTATGGCCCTTAATCAGGGTTTGTGTTTCCCTATCGATACTCTCCAGTTTTTCTTGTATTACTTTCCTGGGAATTTCGCCTCTACTCTCTTTCTTTTGCAGCATATTCTTCTCTTTTGCCTCTCGAGCCAGTTCCTCTTCCCTTTTGGCTGTGCTTTCGGAGCATATTTTTCTAAAATTCTCAGCGTCTTTTCTTCCAAGTTTGTTAGCATTTCCTTAGTTGTTTTATTCTCGAAAACTGTTCTCCACTCTATTTGGGCCATGTGTGATCTGATTTCTTCCCAATTTATGGTCTTGGAGTTTAAGTTAAAAACCCAAATTTTTTTCTTCCTTCCATATGTGTATTGTCTTTTAATGTTATTGCCATATTTGTTGATAACGCGATTATGTTGTAGTCTGAGATAATAGTTGGGGTTATTTTTATATCAGCAATCAAGTTCGTGTTATTCGTGAATACCAGATCTAGGCAGTTATTTTTCATGGTATTTTCTGTTATCTCCTGTGTCAGCATAAACTCGTTTGTGAGCCATCAGCATTTTTGTTTGCTCCAAGTTCTCTCTTGTGCCCCCCTTATCTTGTTGTATAAATATATTTCTACTCACCTTTTTGTATTTTATAAATGGAAAATTAAAATCGCCGTAGAGTATTTATATTAGGGGATGGAGAGTTTACGGACTTTATTAGGCTTCTGATATCCTCAATGGCATCCAAAAAAATTTTATTTGGGGAGTTTGGAGGTCTATAGATGACTATCAGTACCGCGTTTAGTTTCTCTATTTTCATTGCAAGGGTTTCCACGAAGCTGTTGGATTTACTTATTACCGTCTCTGTCATATGCCTCTCATGCATATAAATAGCACAGCCACCTTTACGTCTCGTTGTTCTATCCGCTCTTAGTAAGTTGAATCGATCGATATGCAATTCTTTCTTATCGATACAGTGTTCGCAGTTATCGCAGTTTCCTTGGCAATCTTTAAGATGTGTTTCTGTGAGGCATGCAATGTCCGCGCCTTGTTTCGTCCATAAAACCTTCCAGGTACGAAACTGTGTTTAGTGAGTGGTTCGGTTTTATTCCTTGAATATTTGCGAGGACAATGTTTATGTTCTCTGTTTTGCATTGCCCCTTGTGCATTTTAAGTTCGTTGTCCTTTGGTTTCGCGTGTTTTGTAGCATTGTGGTCCTCCGAGATGGATCCGTTCCCGCCTACCTGTTCTGGTAGCTTCTTACCACGAAGCGGTCCCGCTCGAGGGTTCCCAGCTGTGTCAGCTGCATGTGCTGTATAAGACTTAGCAGCCGTATTGTGTCCAAGATCTTGAAAAAATTTTGTTTGCTATTTGTGTTTAAAGAGTTTTGGTTGCTATTTGTGTTTAAAGAGTTTTGGTTGCTATTTGTGTACATATTTTTTTTCTCACATTCTTCCTGTTGTCATTTGAAACTTGTCCTTTGAACTTGTCGAGAGATGATAGTAGTAGCATTTTCTCCCGTACTGACAGGTTCCATATGTCTCGTAGGTCTTGCAAATGTCCGGGTTGTAGAATTTGCAGTTTCTCCGAATTTGCAGACCATTATTATAGAAATAGTTGCACAAGGAGGATGTTTGTAAATATATTGTCCCCCCTTATATCTGCAAATTCTTTTCACATAGTATTTACATATATTTTCTTTCCCATTTTTACCTGGAGCCTTTGTTTTTGGTGGTTTCAGTTTGATTTCTTTATTGTCTACTTGTTTTTTCCTATTGCTGCTAATGTCCTTTGTTTGAAATCTTTGGATTTGGTTTTGTGCCTCTGTTTCCTCTGTTGCTTCTTTTATTTCTGCTTCCTATTTACTCGCTTTTAATAGTAAGAGTGTATCTGATGTCAATGTTTCTCTAATGTGTTCTTGTATTTGATTAGAACAGGAATTTATGTGTTATACTGTAAGAAAAAGTGGGAGTAATAAAGTAGCAGCACTCAGTGTTAGATATACTTAAAGAGAAAGAACGAACATGGACTTGAAATTAAATGTATGGTAATTTAGTCTTTGGCAGAGCAATAATGAAAGTGTACCATCAGTTACCAAAGTCGGGATTCACTGGGTCGAAAGGTAGGTGTTGCTCGGTGTATTTCAACTTTTGGTAACTGATAAAATATAATGAGTGAATCGTAAATCATGCGTTACATGAATTAGTAAATAACTCTTCTATTGCCAAGTAGATTCCGTGGTCATCTTCAAACGTTTGCAGTTTGAATACCGCGGGAGCCATTGCCCGCGGAATGCGACTGGGGAGTTGTTCAGTGCAGATATTGACCGACTGTTCATTATTAGATTTTTGCTTTTGTTTTGCTAGGAAAACATTTCAACCATTAATGAACTACGTATGCAACTATAATGACGTAAATAAAAACCTCAACGCTCAGATTCTGATACAAAGTATAAGATTTATAACCTCGCCCGAGAAAAATAAGAGTATTTTGTAATTTTTCACAAACAATGGTTTTGGTAACATATTATGTAATTACATTTATTTAAATTACAGCGAGAGCAATGTATGTAAACTAAGTTTTGTGAAAGCCACAGTTTGCAGATTTTACAAAACTGGCCCTTTAAACATACATTTTCAGTTATAACATAACTGAAAATATATGTTTAAAGTGCTGTTTTCGTAAAATTTGCAAACTGTCTTTGAGGCATAGTTTGGAGATTCGAGGGTTTCATCATTATTTTATGTACCATAATATACGTGGAAAACAATAGTAACACGAGTAAATAATGTAATATCATGCTTATATTTATATAGAATAATAATAATTACTTATTTATTATTTAATTACAGTAAAAGCTATATTATACAATATTTTCCTAACCGGGAAACTCGAGTAGCCGGAATTTCCAACAATCTCCCATTAACCAATAATCCAATAAATATTAATGGAATTTTCAATGATCGCAATAAATATTAATATTGTGATAAATCATAAAGCAAAGCATCAATATTTCGTCTCTATTATCTCTCTCACATGATCGATGGCACAGGAGTAAATGGATACTTAAATAACGATTATTCATGATTGTAAATCAATTGCAGTTACACTCGTTTTACACACAAAAGATAACAGTAATATTTTTCAATTGATTCAGCAGCGATTATTTATTAATTAGTCTATGAGAGACTTTTTAAAATTATTTAACTGATGATTAACATAAATTTAAGAATGTAAGTTTAAATGAAATAAAGTTTTGGGTGCAGGTTTTACGCTGCCCAATTATTCATTTTTTTTTTAAAGTGTATAGTACTGTACAATATATTTAATGTACAGGGTGTTCCAAAAGTCCCGTCACCCCCTACAAAATGTACATATTGTAATACCAATTTTATTTTTGTGTGATTAATTGAATTTATATGTGATTCAGTATAATTTTTTTTTCTTTTCCAGGTATTAGAGTTGTGTGAACAATGGCAAACCAGTCCACTTACACTCTGGAGGAAAGGATAGTGATGAGCACATGGGCTCATGAAAGGTCACATACTGGCAAAACGATGCATGATATCCAGAATGATTTCAACACAAGATTCAATAAGGCTGCACCACCAAACAAGACGGTATTACGCTGGGAGAGAAAGCTGTTTGAAACTGGTTCCATCAAGGACAGACCACAGTCGGGAAGACCAACAACACGAGTAGAACAATGTGCAGGTGTGATTGCATCGGTGGCTCGTTCACCGAAAAAATCATTTCAGAAACGATCACAAGAACTTGCAGTCCCACTGTCCACAATGAGAGATCACATGACAAAAGATATCGGCATGAAACCATACCGCCCGCCATTCGTTATAGTCCGGTTGCACGGGGTGGGAACCCTGCATTGTTTGTTATAAAGCAAATCTTGACATATTTTGAAAGCTTATACCACCCCATTCAAGAATCCATCGGGTGTACACCTGATCCCCGCTTAGCTTTTTCAATATGGCCGCCATTTTTCAAGGTAACCAGCGAAACTGAAAAATCCCATATCCTGGTCAATACTTGATGGATTTTGATGATCTTGGTGTCATTTCTAGGGTTTTTTAGGATGATGAGTCGAGCTGGATGGGTTGCAGATACTTTGGGAGTCGTTTTGACCCACATTCGTCAATACTCAAGGTCATTGGAGGTCAAACGCCCCCCGAAATAAGGAATATCCCATATCCCGGGCAGTCGTGGAGATATTTTGGTGATCTTACTGTCGTTTTTATGGTTTTGGGGGACTGAGTAGTTGTATAGGTACATGATAACAGTAGGATATCATTTTGCAACTCCATGGGTCAAGTCAAGATCATTTGATGTTAAAGTTTGGCTTTGAAATATGATAATGCCACAGCTGACATCACTATATTTGCTTTATTTCAGTGACAATTTCTACAATCTAGCTAACTGCTGAGCACTTAACATCTTTTCTGCAGATAAAACCAGATCATAATGCTTAAATGACATAACCCACATTCTATGGATATGGATATTCGGATATAAACCACAATTTATGCTGAAGTGCAGGGCACATGCATTCTATGAAAGGTTGCAAAGCTACAAGATATGACCTCGTAAGTAAAACAAAGCTCACACCTAGCTGGGGGAGTGGCATTGACAACTTTGATGCAGTTATTTACATTAGGTAACCATTTATTGGTGGCAAATATCAAAAGACATGGTTGTGTCAGGATCGTCAGGATCATCAGTCTGCTCATCGTTTGCGTTTTGGGTCAATGGATTGTTGCAATCCAAGCCGTTGCCACATACACAGAACATTATGCAAGGGATTCCGCGTCCCATGCAGCCGCAGCGACTCCCCCTGCATGCTGATTGTGATTCATACCCACATCTGATTAGCTTCAGAACTTCATCTGGTGCTAAGCACACTCCTTCACCAACTGTTTTTGGGATGAGAACTCTGTTTGTTTCGTCTCTCTCCCACCCATAATGCACAGGATCAAGTGGTGGTGGGTCACACTTTAGTGCATCGAGCCAGTTCGCCACAGTGTAGTGGGCTCTGAGCACATTTTGATGGAAAGCTTCAGTTGTTGGTAGTAGAGAACATAGTTTGGGTGCAGCAGTTCCCGACTTCCCTGTCTTCTGAGCCCATACTCGCTGACGACACTCAGTAAGAGATGAGGATTTCTTATCCCCATAGCATGCAACAATGAACGCTGTTGCCTCTTTCTCGATATGGTCAAAGCATGCATCAAGGGACCCCAGCTTGTCTAGCTTCCGACCCTTCTTGGCTGTGGCAATGGCAGTGGCTTTGCCAATGCCATGTATTGCTGCAACTGTGTCACAACCACTCAAAGCGTGTAGTTTAAGGATTTGTGGGATGATGTCTTTGTGCTGGGTTACAGTTGCTCGGATGTCCACTGATTTTCTGCCACGCACTGGAGACTCCATAATCATGGGACAGCCTAGTTTCTTAAATTCATAGAAGTGAGTCAGCATGGCAAACACGTCTGTGTCATCACAAATGATGGAGATGCGGGCATCAGAATCTTTCTCAGCTTGTGCGATAGCGTGTTGTGTTATTATCACGTCAGCCTCTTCATGAGATGATGAGAGCTCCAATGCTGCTCGACTCCTGCCTCGCACAATGGAAGTCGGTATGGTCTGCCATCCTGCAAGCACTAGCTCATGGTCTTGGGTTACAGTTGCGAGATACTCACTGTCAGCAAGGATTTGCTCACAGAGCAGCCTGTTTAGTTGCTCCTTGTTCGCGGTGCACGTGAGAACAGCGTCTCTTGTAGGCAATGGGGTGTTGAGGTCCAGCTTGTGAACTCTGCTGCTCTTGCTTCTCATTGCCCGAGTGCTTGATTTCGGAGAGAAATCATAGTAGCGATCAAAAGCTAGTACTACAGATGCATGAGAAAGATGTTTCGGTAGCCATACTTTGAAGGTTTGGATAAATGTAGCAACTGTGCCACTAGCAGGCCAGTCGACTGTCCACAAAACAGTTGACACATCCATGATAACAACTGTTGGTCGACCCCATGTTCGAGTGGAAGTTTCCACTCCCAAATTCTGCTTCAATACGGACTTAGCTACAGTTCTCATTAAGCCATTTGGTTGGAACAGTGCGGGTGGGTATGCCGCAAGCTCTGTTGAGAATACATGGATCAAGTCAAGTTCGCGTTCGCTTATCAGCAAACCGATGACGCGTGCGTAAATCGCTTCTTGGTCCATAACCATAAGTGGAAACACAGTTCTTGTGACAACAAAGGATTTTTGCTCCATCTTCCAAGAGAGGTTCTAGTCTGGCTCGAACATCTGGCTGCCCTCTGATGTCGCTGCTCTCTATGATTTTCTGAATCCTCCCACAGTTTGAAAGACCTTTCTGACCTCCAGGACAGCTACGCAGGAAATCCTTGAAGAAACATTCGTCTGCAGCTTTAGTAGAATCTGAAAAATAAGAATTTTGTTTACCCATTCTTCAGAGTACAAATCGCATTGAAATAATTTATCCTCAGCAAATGAAAACTAAACACTGCTTACCTGGTATATTCTCCATATTCAGCAGTCAAAAAACAATTTTGGAATCAGCACAACCAAGACGTCATCAAACCACCAGGTGGGCAGCACCATCAGCAATAATCTCAACAACCTGAAAAAAATAAGAGGAATAATTAGACATATTGGAATTCACCTTACCATGGGGAAAATAATCCCTGATTTCATTTTAAACCCTATAGAACTACTCAATCTCGCCCAAAACCATAAAAACGACAGTAAGATCACCAAAATATCTCCACGACTGCCCGGAATATGGGATATTCCTTATTTCGGGGGGCATTTGACCTCCACTGACCTTGAGTATTGACCAATGTGGGTCAAAACGACTCCCAAAGTATCTGCAACCCCTCCAGATCGACTCATCATCCTAAAAAACCCTAGAATTGACACCAAGATCATCAAAATCCATCAAGTATTGACCAGGATATGGGATTTTTCAGTTTCGCCGGCCATCTTGGAAAATGGCGGCCATATTGAAAAAGCTAAGCGGGCGCCAGGTGTACACCCGATGGATTCTTGAATGGGGTGGTATAAGCTTTCAAAATATGTAAAAATTTGCTTTATAACAAACAATGCAAGGTTCCAGTAAAATCAGGGTCTGTGCTACCGGACTATTAATGAATTAAGCGATACAAACATGCAGGAACGATATGAAGCCTACGAACGGTTTTTGACCATTTTTCCAATTCCTGCACGTGGAACAGTGATTTTTTTCTGACGAGTGTGCAATTTACCATAGCGCCAAAATGAGAAATGTTTACTTCTGGAGCAAGTAAAATCCACACTTCTTTAAAAAACTGGAACACCATCCACCACACGTGATGATATGGGGTGCAGTGTCTGCCAGTAACTTGTTCGGTCCATATATTTTTGAGAATCCTGTCAACCAAACTGCCTACCTCAACATGTTACGGGAATGGTTTGTGCCTGAGCTCGAACGCTTAGGGCTGCTTGGTCGAGTGTGGTTTTAACAAGACGGGGCTCCGGCTCATTTTGCCATTAATGTGAGGGAATTCTTCAACGAAGTGTTCAGAGACAAATGGATCGGCCGTGGCTGGCAACATTTACCTGCCCCTCTTGAGTGGCCGCCCCGAAGTCCAGAGCTGTCTTCATGTGACAATGCGTATCCTGGGTGCATTACTGCACAACAAGGAACTGAAACATGGTGTTCGAGATGCATTTGGTGCAATCACTCCAGCAATGCTGCCTCGATTGTCACACCACACATGGAGGCGCTTAATCCTTTGTTCCGAAAATGATGGTGCACACACAGATATTCTTGATTTAGTAACTGTAATTAGTAACTAGATTTACTGTAATTAAAGTAATTGTTGCTAGTGACTTGTTTCTTAAATTACACTTACCACATATAAATACAATTAATCGCACAAAAATATAATTGGTATTACAATATGTACATTTTGTAGCGGGTGACGGGACTTCTCGAACACCCTGTACAATAAAGTTTATGAAACTGTAAATAAATAAAGCCAACATCCATACCTAATCCCACCCGAAATTGGTTGCAATGCAAACTGGGCACTAATGATACTGAATTATTTTTCCAACAATATAATTGTATTTTTTACTGTATATTTTAATGATAACATTGCTATATAATATTGTATACCTGTTTTAAGCCATTTAATATGGTGCTAAAAATACTTCTATATTATATTAATATCAGGCGGCAGAGGTTCAAAGGAAAATCAAACGAGGATTTTAGGAAGCGGAGGAGGTTGTTGCTTTCGTAATCGGAATCTTTGCCTATCCAGCACTGGTCAGGTCTGGCAGGTGCCGGATAATAAAGATTTTACTGAATTATTTTTTATTCATTTTTGCTAAAATAAGTTTTAGAGTATATATGAGAAAGCAGCAAATTAAGAATTCGATGCAGGATAATTTGGAAAAACAGTGTTCTCTGAATTAGCGCATATGTGAAAGAAATTGCATTAATTTTATTTATTAATGCAGACATGACAATATAAACCTCCCTTTGTATAGAAATTTGTGGGTGCTACTATAGCGTGCGGTCTACAAAGATATTTTTAGCCTACAAAAGAATTTGTTCTGAAGTGACCTGACCTGACTTGAATTTGTGATGACCTGACCTGAAATGACTTGACTATCTTTGGGAACGGATGTGAGGTCAAGGCGGACTATAAAAGGGGTAATCATGAAGACAAATATTAGTTCAATTACATTAAAGCAAAAAATTTAAAGGACAAATAAAACAAACTTCATTCTATGGGATATAATGCCCGGTTAGGTTAAATGAATGCCCGGTTAGGTCAACTGTATGCCCTTGACAATTGGTTAGGTTAAGTTGTGATATTTTCGTTAGTTTTAATCAAAATATCACAACTTATCCTAACCAATCGTCAAGGGCATACAGTTGACCTAACCGGGCATTCAATTAACCTAACCGGGCATTATACCCCATAGAATGAATTGTTTGTTTTATTTGTCCTTTAAATTTTTTTGTTTTAATGTAAGTGAATTTGTAAATATATTGTAGACCGCACGCTATAGTAGCACCAATTTGTGTTATTATGCGTATTAATTGCATTAAGATTATATACTCATAATTGTAGTTTTTTAATCATTTACAGATTTAGCTATGTAAGAATTATTTTTACCAGCCAAATGTCTGAAAGTAAACCTTGATCAACTGAATATACTGAGGCGGATCTAGCTTCGGCCTATCTTATAGGAGGCGGTTGGTCTAGGCCTAGGCTTAGGCTAAGTTACACTAAGCACTCGGACTTAGGTAGCATGGAGCCTCGTACTGTATTTGAATTATTTTACACATCATAACTCTACTTAATATTTATTGAATGTTCAGGTTAAGGTTAGCTAGAGGACCATTAGACGCTATCTTCACGACATAGGCTACTATTGCAGAGCAGCTAGATGGAAGCCTATACTCACCCTTCGCAACACTCCCCGTCGGTAGCAGTGCGCAGCATCGATAGTAAACATGATTCTGCCGTTTGGAGCACCGTAATTTTCTCGGATGAGCTTCGGTTTGTTTTAGTTCCAAACATTTGGCGTGTTTTGATATGGAAATGTCCACCCCAAGAATTTTCTCTGAAACATCTGCAAGCTACGATAAAATATGGGGATTTTCTGTATTGGCGTGGAGTGCAAATTGGACCAATGAACGAACAGAGATAGTGGTCTGCACAGGAACTGTTAATTCAGCCAAATATGTAAAGATCCTGGAAGAGATGAGATGCTGCTACCCATTTATTCCAATGAAACTGTGTCTCCACATCAAAGTATATTCAATTATTCATGGAAGATGGTACTCCAGTTCATGCCGCTCGTGCTACGCAAGAGGTAGCATATCAGCTATGGAGCTGAACGTCTTCCATGGCTAGGTCATTCCCCGGATATGAATTCAATAGAACATGTGTGGTACATGCTAGATAGGTCATTAAGGAGGCGGAATCCGAATCTTACATTCAAGGAAAGCCTCGTTGAAACCATAAAAGAAGACTGGGTTTCAATATCTCAAGAACAAATAGCAAAGCTCGTCAAAAAAAATGCCAGAACGTGTGTTAGCGTTACATAATGCAAAGGGGAAAGCAACATGATTCTAAATATATTGATTTCATAAGCTGTTATTTATTGACTTTTATTATCAGATCATAAAGTTTGAAAAACCAAAGGTGTCTACTTAATTTTGTCAAACCCTCTGTAGTTTGCAGTTAAGCAGTTATTTAATGCTAAATTTCTCATTAATTGTAACTATTAATCTCGATTTTTTCTGGTAGTTTCTTCCTCAGAATATTCTTAGTTATTTGAATTAATTTTCTATAGTAGTTATGGCCCAATGTATTTCCTCTTTGGTAACCGATGGTACCAATATTCGAAGAGGGCTTTGATCTATGTCACTAAATCAAACGCAGAATTTGGTTGTGCATGAGTTTAAATAGGAGAAATACGGAGGCAGAGTTAACAGAGCTTTTGACTGAGTAATAAATGGGATTAATCACCTACTTGGGAATCAAAATTCTACAGTAGTTTTCGGAACCTTTTGCGAAATCAGTTCGTCTATTTGTAAAATTATGTTAAAGAAATGTCTACTTTTACCCTTGATTGGACAGAAAATATCCCAAATTTTTTAAGGATAACTCGAAGTTGACAATTTCTAGACCACGTAAAAAAAAACTGCGAAAAGCCCCGAGAAAAAAAATTGGTGATTTGGGTCTTTTAACTAACAGAAAATAGATGTAAAATGATATTTATAGAGTATATAAACTCATAAGATTCAGTCAAAGAGGCGGAATTTGGAAGAAATAATTTATAAATATATATTTCAGTTTATGTGGCTTTTTCCGTATTATATATATATATATATATATATATATATATATATATATATATATATATATATATATATATATATATATATATATATATATATATATATATATATTTATTTATTTATTTATATATAATTTCATTACAGGGTTTGTTCTAGGGAAGCGCCACATAATCCAATATCTGTGCTAAATTTAATAGACCTCCTTTCTGCAACCTCCATTTATAATTTCTCACTAAATTCTAGTAAGTTTTATTAATAATCTATACATATACAATATACTCCTATGTAACTATAGTACTTTGTATATATTTTAAGTATGTGTTCACTTTTTTAACTCACCATTCCTTATATCATTATTGTTTCATTATATTTAACAATTGTTAAAAACATAATTATTTCGTTCAATTTTAAAAGTTTTAGCACTCAAGATGGAAATTAATTTCCCGAAACTTTTGCTAATTCAAATTAAATGACTCATAAAGACAAATTTGTTCGAATTTTTAGTTTATTCACAAGAAAAATTAAATGACATAATGACAAATTAATCATCAATATAATTCCACTCTTTTTCTATAACCTCCTTCCACCTGTAGAAAAGTCTTTTTCTGCCATGTTCGAAAAAATCCCTTGGTTTCGAGTTAAAAAAAGCGATCACTTCGTTTTCGATAGCTTCTGTGGATTGCAACTTTTGTCCATATAGGTGGTGTTGCAGACTTCTGAATGAATGGTAGTCTGAAGGTGCGATGTCCGGAGAATAAGGTGGATGAGGCACTTTTTCCCAACCAAATGCCTCCAATTGAGCAGTGGTGATTCGAGCAGTGTGAGGGCGCGCGTTATCCTGGTGGAATAAACACCTCTGCGATTAATTAATGCGGGACGTTTTTCTTGTAATGCCATCTTCAATCGTTGGAATTGTTGGCAGTAGACTTCAGCTGTGATTGGTTATCTGGCAGAAGCTCAAAATGAATAATTCCTTGCATATCCAACCAAACGCATAACAAAATTTTCTTTGGATGGGATCCATTCCTTGGCTGAGGTTCAGGCTTTGTTTCACGGCTAAGCCACTGATGTCGACGCTTATTATTGTTATAGAGAACCCATTTTTCATCTCCAGTGACGATCCGATTCAAAAACGGTGCCTGCAGTTGCTAAGAATGCAGTGATGTGCAAATATCGATTCGATGTTGAAGATTCGCTTGTGACAAATCATGCGGAACCCATTTTCAACCCTTCACTACTTTTCCTAATTTTTCCTACTTTTCTTACTTTTCCTACTTTTCCTTCTGTATCATTCTGTATCGTAATAAAACCTGTGCAAACCTGTCGCCGCGTGTATTTTGCAACATTTCTAAAACAATTTCACATTATCTTGAGGTTATTCTATTAATTACACTGGTCTGCGTTTGAAAAAAATTTTCCTGAGGTCAAGTTTTTTTAGTTGTTCTTTTATAATTTTTGAATGCTGAATTCAAAAATGTAACTCATTTTGCTCAATCAGGTCAGGTTTTTATGCTATCTCAATTTTAAAAAAATAGATAATTAAAAAATAATCGTTATGAAATTAGCAAGTTTATTTTTTTAAAACGGACTTAAATTGACAGAAAATGTACAAAGTATATAAAAAATGGTACACGAGTACAGTTAATGTGGACGAAAGGGCTTTCTCAAAGACTTTCGTCTGTGTTCCACAGCTGGAACGTCTCTCTTGAGGCACCAGCAGTAGTCCGCGAGCATGTTCACATCCCAGCGGCCCTGGTACCTCTTTCATCACTCGAATATCCTGGTGGAAGCGCTCTCCTTGCTCGTCGCTGACATCACCCCAGTTGTCCGGAAAGTAGTCTCAATGCGAGCTGAGAAAATGCATCTTTATGGACATACGTGCACCAAGAGCCTGGAAGCTCTGCAGTAGCTCCTCGACAACACGTTCGTACTCTGGACGTCGGTGGTTGCCCAGAAAATTCGTGACAATGGACTTGAATGCGAGCCAGGCATTGATCTCATTGTCCTCCAGACTTTCGTCGAATTGAGCATCTTTCATTAGCTCCCTGATCTGAGGGCCGTGAAAAATACCTGCCTTCAGTTTGCCCTCACTGACTCGTGGAAATTTCTGATTCAGGAAAGCGAAAGCTCGGCTTTCTTTGTTGAGTGCTCTGACGAAATTCTTCATAAGTCCGAGCTTGATGTGCAGCGGCGGAAGTAGAATCATCTGCTGATTCACGAGAGCGTGTGACAGAACGTTGTGCGAACCTTGTTCCAGGCCACGTCTTGCTGGCCAGTCGCGTTGTACGTAGTGTTGTTTGTCTGCTCGGCTGTCCCACAGACAGAGAAAACAGGGGTATTTTTTTTGTAGCCGCCTTGTAGACCCAGCACTAGGGCTATAACATATATATATATATATATATATATATATATATATATATATATATATATATATATATATTTGTATTTTTTTTTGGTAGACACGAACATACCTTTAGGGCTCCGCATATCATCCAATTGTGATGTTTGTACTTCAAAGCAGTTAGCAAAAGCTCCATGTTACTATAACTTTCAGTCATCTGCACCGAGTGACCCACCGGAACAGACGCGACCTTGTTACCATTGTAGAGTAGTACTGCTTTCAAGCTTCTGCTTGAGGAGTCGATGAAGAGCCGCCATTCTGTAGGGTCATACGCTAAACCCATAGCTGCAATGAGGCCGTTGGTGTTGTTACAGTAAACCAGCGAAGCTTCTTCGTCCAACGTGAAATATTCTCGAAACTCTTCTTCGCGGCTGCGATACCAGAAGAATGTTGTTTGTGGAGCTAACAAACGATTTTCGCAAGACTTGACCCTAGCAACTGAGCAGATTCTTTGGACAAGCACAAATCTCTTGTCAAATCGTTCAACTCAGCTTGGCTCAAGAGTTTGGGTTGACTTGTCTCGGCAGTAGGTTGGTATGTACCAGATATGTCACCGTCATCCATTTCTTCATCTGAGTCGGACGACGAATCAAAATTGTCGGGCGGTGTTGGAATTGGAATTTCTGGTCCATGAGGCACTGGCTTTATGGCAGATGGCACGTCTGGATACTTTACGTGTTGCTTGTTTTTTCGATTTATGCCTAAAAGGAAACAGATAAAGACAGATAAAGATAAGATAAAGACATATCTCATATACTGTCAGGCATATTTTTGTAAGTATAAAATGAAATTCATACTAAATTCATACTAACTTACCTTGTAGGTTTGTCATACAGAAATAACAGTCAGTAGTATGATCTCTTCCTTACCTCCACACCATTGGGACACCAAAAGGTAGACACTCTACCTTCTTGTGGCTCCAGCGCCGCAGATTTTCAACGCACGTTTTGCAGCATATGTGAGGGGCAAAGGCTTTGTCCTGGTCACCAAGTTTAACTCCAAAGTAGGCGTGATAGCTTTTCCTCACAAAATGTGTGATGTTTGACTGCCGGTCTGACATAGTGACTTTACCACAGATGTAGCAGAACCTGTTCGGGTCATTCTTGCACATTCTATTCATGCTGAAAAACAGTAATGACAATCGTATTTAGAAATAAGTTGTGTCTGTTTATTATATAGATAGTCCAGGCAATTTGTAGTTAGACCTGGGCAAAATTGCTTCAGAAGCTTTCTAAACTGTTTCCAGCTCAGGAACCATTGCCGAATAACATATCCAAAATCCGACAAAATTGGACCCCGGGAACACCCCCAAAAATGAAATTCAAAATGGCGGACTGGATGTTTCCTACGAAAAAAAAAATATATATAATTTACGCTTTTATTTATAGAGATACATTTGATGCTTTTTCTTTCAGTTGTAATGTTTTAAATAATTCAACAATATACAACACAACCAGTTATTACGCAAATATAATGTTATATAGCTTTTTACAGATTTTTATAATCAATAATACAACAATTATTTTTTTCCCAGTTTCAAGTTATGTTCATTACAGAAGAAGTGATACCTGGTCACAAACATACAGAAATTAATCCTCTTCATCACTATCATCGGATAGATTACCGGTACTTGGGTTGTTATCGCAACCACTGATTTGGCACTCGCCACAAGCGGCTGAACAGGGCATTCCATTACGCTTGCATCCACATCTTGAAGTAGCACATTTCGTCTTGCAGGAGCAGCGGATCATGTTGAGTAGATAATTTGGAGCTGGTGGCTTGTCGCAGGCTGTAGGGTAGTAGGAATTATTCTTTACATACCAACCCCACTGTTCTGCATCGATCTTCTCTTCTGTAGACTTCCAGATTAGTATTTGAAAGTATGTGCGAAAGCTGTGGTACTTTGTGGACGCATCGGTAGGTGGCAAACGTTCGGGTGTAACAAAAGATTTAGCTGTAGCTACCTTTTCAACTAACATTCGATGACGTAGTGCGTTAGTGGATTCAAGTGTTTTGCAGCCATACAACAGAAGCATTGCCTTTCTTCCAGCGGCTTCAATGTCAGAGTGTTGGCAACAATCAGAACAGAATGTATTTGCAACTGAACGGAGTTCAGCCACCTTCATCAGTGTGTCGAATGCTTTGGCTTTACCGATCGAAAAAATTCTGGATGTGCTATCACAGCCCGTGAAAGCATGCACAAACAGGAGATACTTGCAGATGTCATTGCCTAACAATGATTGAATGCTGAGAATATCATACACAGGATTAGGAGATGGTCCCCGTCTTATATCGCTGCGATAGTACAACTTGAAACCACTGTCCTTGGCATGGTACAGAAGGAGAATCAGCAAGTCGGTGTCTTCCCCTATTACTGTTGTAGTTGCATTTTCTGATGAGGAAACTGCTGCACGAACTTGTTCTATCACCAGGTCTGTGCCGAGTCCGGCCCATAATCTGTCGCTTCTTCTTAACACAAACTTACCTTCCTGGAACATTTTGTTAACGGCTGGATTTTCAGAAGGCAAACTTAACATTTTCTGCAGGTACAGTTATATCGATTTCAGGTAATTGTGATGTCCGGCTGCTGCAATTATGGGGATGGTCTCCAGCATAGCTTGCAAGTGCAAATCCCACGAGCCGGTTCTGTCTGCTGTTATCAAGGAACGTGCAATGTTGATCATTCGCTGATATTCCAACCAGAGTTGACTTGTTTGCGAAGTAGATTGTAGGTCAGTTTTCTTCGCATCCAAAGTGGTAGCAATCTGAGACAATGCATTCGAAGATTCCACATCCTCAACTGATTGTTTGGCGGTCATAACATCGTCGAGCAGGTCACAAGCTTCCTTATGGAGGTCATGAGGAGTTCCATCTTCATTACGAGGGAAAACGTCTGCGACTAGTAAGGTACTAAGAGCTGCATCTACTATCATATGACCACGTATCGCTCTTGAAACAGCTTTTCCAGACATCATGTGTTGCACGGCATTTGGTCCGTATATTTCTTGAAGTACTTCAGACAATCCTGAACCATTCATAAGAGTACCGACTGCTCCCAAAAGATTCATCAGAGTGTGAAATGATCCCAGCATTAAAACAATGTCCTGCAGGTCTCTCTGTTCATTGATGATTTGGGAAGCTTTCCAGAACAAAGGCTGATCAAAGGTAATAATGCATGGGACTTTTTGATCGCGTGCTATCTTGCTCAAATATAGTAATGTCGAAAATATGCAGGTCATGTCAGTTGGCGACATACCTATGATGGGAAGGAACGTGATCGACGCCACACCTGGATGTGAGACACTTGATCCACCGTGAATTGCCTGCATTGTTCCGGACCAACTTGGACCTGATCTTTCTGCTGAAGATATCTGCCAGAGAAGACTAAGTCGACTTATGGTGGCAGTGGGTACTGGAAGTTCGCGGGATGAGATGTCCCTCAACATGCTTCTCGCGTGTCTATATTCCCTAATGTCAACGGTTGCAATCTTCTTAATGTCATTGTCACCAACATTACGCCTGTGAATAGAAGGGTGGATCTTGATCTTCGGAGTTATTGCGGCAATCATACCCATTCCATGAAAGGTATTCTTCCCATCCAAAGTGCAGACATCATGATCGACGTTATCTGCTGCTAGAAGGACTGCAGTGTTTTCATCAACAGTAAAAGAGCCAGACCCACTTGCCAGCGCCGCGTTTCTTTCGAATCTTGTTACTTCTGCATACGACGAACAGTAACCCAGCTGATGGAGAACGTCAATAAGGTACCTTGACCTAAAGTTGTGGTGTAGCTGAACCGACAAACCGATCTGTAGTGGACATAGTAATCCTCTAGACGGGTTGCTTGCATAATGCTCTGCCCAATTGCACCTATTTTTCTTGAAGCATTCTGTCCCGCAAATGCTTTTGATAATAGCAATTTCAGACTGTTGGGAATGTAATCAAGAGCACTTTCTGCAGTGATGTCATTTGGAGATGGATACACATCTTTTCTAGGCGAGTCGACAGACTTGATATCACTTCTGATTATTTTTGCAGCAGCTTCTACTAGGTAAATCTTCTGTAGCTCTATATCTATATCACATTCTTTCGACTTTTTGTGATAATCTATAAGAATTTCATTAGCTGTCTCTCGTAGTGTTACTACATCTGCCTTCCCACTTTCACCTGATATTATGATCTTGTCTCCGTAACGTTCTAAAAGCTTTCTCTTCATGTGCCTGCGTTCGTAGACAGAGCTCTGACTTCCTTGAAGATATTCCTCCATTTTGGAAATTAGGTCTCCAATCAACAGTTGTTCATCATCATTCTCTTCTAGGTAAGCACAGGTCTGAAGGAATGCTTGGTGTTGCTCTTCATTAGTTGGTCTCCCTTTCTTCGAATCATGATCGTCGGAGGAGTATGCGCGAGGAATGT
The DNA here is from genome assembly GCA_023014485.1 of Bathynomus jamesi. Taxonomy (NCBI): domain Eukaryota; kingdom Metazoa; phylum Arthropoda; class Malacostraca; order Isopoda; family Cirolanidae; genus Bathynomus; species Bathynomus jamesi. Next base: position 978,235 of record JAJOZX010000386.1, read on the forward strand.
TTTTTCCACTTCGAAAATTTACGCTGCAGGTGTGATGGTAGACACAATCTGCAGCAGGAAGATCACGAAGATAATACTCCAGACGGCCTTTTACATTAAACGACCATTCATCGCAGCGGCTTTCACAGCACCTTTTTATGGTTTCGGAGAACTCTGTAGTTCTTATTTTGACATGCTCTGATTTTGGTTTGTGTTTGGAAAAAAAGTCCACAAAGGTATCACAAAACAAACAGTGAGTAGCACTGGAAAATGCGTATTCATGAAAACGAGCACTTTTCCTTGGTATTGCCTCGGCTGCGGTCTGTCGCTTCTTTATTTCAATGGTCTTTTTATCCGTAAACCTTTTCCTACATACAACGTGAACACTTATTCCAGCTGTTGCAACAACATCGCTTCCACGGCTGCGGCTGGATGCATTTATACCATCTGCTCCTTTTTGCGAGATGTAAACCACTTCCTGTCCGCTGTCCAATTTCTCCTTACAAATCACGCACAATTCTTCAGGGGTCTGCATTCTTGAAGGCGGACGCACACCGAGTCAGCCGTACACCGAGTCAGTCTGAAACAGAAAACACAAATTAATAAACTGTGTTGCAGTATTTAAAAGGAGTACATAATAACAGTTTTAAAGAAAATGACAAGCACAAATACGCAGATTTGATAGTGGGTAGTAGGAATTAAAGAGTTGTATATAATATAAGTTTATAAAGATGTAGCAATGTCCATTCTCACATACACTCCATACAGTATATTTTATTTACATTACGTGACGTCATAGTTTAATACTAGCCGCCTAATACAATTTTTAGTGTCATATAGGTTAATTTAGAAACGAAAATGTGTTTTAAAACATTTTACTGATCAAGAAAAACGTCATAACTCTCTCTACAAAGCGAAATTAAAATTTATTGTATTTCGTAGGAAACTGCCAGTCCGCCATTTTGAATTTCATTTTTGGGGGTGTTCCCGGGGTCCAATTTTGTCGGATTTTGGATATGTTATTCTGCAATGGTTCATGAGCTGGAAACAGTTTAGAAAGCTTCTGAAGCAATTTTGCCCAGGTTGAAGCTATTTTTGCTCTAGATTGCCTGGACTAAGAGCTTGGCTAACACTTGGCTAAAATGTGTCTGTTTTAAAAAAATAAACTTGCTCATTTCATAACGATTATCTAATTTTTTTTAAATTGAGATAGCATAAAAACCTGACCTGATTGAGCAAAATGAGTTACATTTTTGAATTCAGCATGCAAAACTTATAAAAGAACAACTAAAAAAACCTTGACCTCAAAAATGACGCAGACCAGTGTTATCTATCGTCCATTTTCTAATCGAACAGAATTTGTTACAATCTGATATTACAATTTAAGCATATATTTAACTATATGCAAGGGATTGGACATTATTTCTATCCTGCTGATGATATATTTTATTCATGTGGTTTTACGACTTCTATCGAGTAAAGAAATATACGGATAAAGACTAAATTTCGACACGGTACTTTCTAACTGGGTAATTGAATTAAAGGTAAAACATTAAATAAAAGACCCTGAGAAAAAATGGAATATTTAAAAAAATTGAATCATGTGATGTGCTCCTATTTGAGTTAACCTTTATCTATATTTCTTTTGTAATGAATTGAAAACTTCAGTTTCACATATTTATATAATTTTTTTTCTCATTTTTTTTTAAATAAATTGGATACTCAATTGTTTTATGAAAAAGAAACATTAAATTTAATAAATAAAGATTTAGGGGGGCGGGGAGGGGGTATGGGTGTTCGTAATATAAAAGTTCAATTCATTTCAGTTTGTTTACAAATATATGTGTGTGTGTATATATATATATATATATATGTATATATATATATAGAGAGAGAGAGAGAGAGAGAGAGAGAGAGAGAGAGAGAGTTTACAGAGATGAGAATATTTTCCATTATTACAAGAGTGATGCTGTATTCAGTACACTGCCTTTAGCAAACGTACACGCTTTACAAGTTGAAATCTACTAGTTTCATATAATTATAAAATTTTTATAATCCCGCAAATGAGGCGGGATGCTGCAGAGGGGTCGACCGCAGATCGATCCTGAACCGTCGTTCAAACTCACCTAAAGTAAGTGGTCAGGGACTTTGCACAGGAAAGATTTCTGTGCAAAGTCCCTGATCAGCCATGCGTGGCTGGCTACGAGGGCAGGAGGAGATCAGGCAGCAATTCCCTCCTTCACCAAATCCCACAAATGAGGAGGGATGCTGCAGAGGAGTCGACTGCAGGTCAATCCTGAACCGTCGTTCAAACTCACCTAAAGTAACCTAAAGTAAGTAACATAAACTAAAGGGAACTTACGAACTAGGATATACGATTTGTATTTTGAACATTTCAATACATAAATTTTTTATAAATTTTATAAATGTTATAAAAATAAAGACTCAGAAAGTGAAGGGAACTTACGCCACGACATACTGTTATATTTTGAGAATTTCAGTACATAAACTTGGAACAGTTATCATTCTCGCAATTCATATCTTTGTATACTAAATTAAATTACAATTATATCAATAATTTAGTAAGCCTATGTATCACTGAGGTCAATGCAACACATTTATGACGATAACGCTTCTATCAAAATACTAATAACATTGAACAACAAATTTTTACTTTTATTATGTCCCAGCAACAAATAAAGCTGGTCTATATGAAGTCGACGGTGCTGATTCCGAAAATGTTATTCACTTTGGCGTATATAATTGTATATGTATACCTTTGGTAACCTTTGTATAATATTGTATATTGGATATAATTAATTAAATATTATACAAAATATTAAAAAATATTAACATCACACATACTATAAGAGTAGCAATACACACGACGTAATAAGACAAACATCACATATGGTCAGAGTTGCGAGATAATAAAATAAATGAACAGCTTTCACTACAAAAATTGAATATTTTTTCCAAAAAAAAAATGGAAATTTCTCAAAAACTATACGTGATAGGAAAATAATAAGACCATTTTTGTAATCAGCGTTAAAAACTCTATAATATTGACATAACACTTCTCCTGAGACAAAATCATTGTTGAACAGTGTAATCATGGGAAATGTTTGTGTATACCTATATTAGAAGCATTTATACAAGGAATAGTGAAACACGTATGAATATGTGGTAAAAAGTAAGAGGAGAAATAATTAGAAGGATAAATGATAATTTTAATGATGACAACACCATTAAATAATAATAACGATAATAAAAGAAAGGAATGTCTTTAGTAACGTTAAAATTTAAGTAAGAGTAATGTCAGAGCAACGTTAAAATTTAAATGTATTTGAATTAAAATCCAGATCTGAACTAGAGATTTAAGTTTGAATCAGAATGAGGTTTGTTTTTGTGAGCTGACAGGTACCTTCAAGTGAATTACCTGCTAGATTTTAAGGTGTCATCATTGTCGGTGTATTCGTGGTCGTAAAGTTTTACTAATTAAAGTATACATATCTACCATGGAAATAATTTTAAAAATCTAAGACTATGTATTTTTGCAGTTTCAACTTTATCTCAGATTCTGAGAGCTAGTTGTTTTCAACAATACTGATCAAGGCTAGGAAAGCTACGGGTGTAATTTATATTTAAAGTAAGTTATGTATGAATATAATTTGACATTTACATCTAATGATAGTCCTTTTCATCTTCATCAAAATATGAGTATTTGCTAAGTTTCACATTTTGTGAAAGTATTCTTAATGCATAAAGGACAAATGTTTATCAAAAATTAAAAAGGTTCTCTTTAGTACAATTTAAATTTCTTCTTCCAACTTTTGAAATTTAACGTTGATTTTTAATTACGAATTTGAGCATGACTTTTGATTTATAATTTGATGTCTACCCTGGAATTATTACTGTTTTTATTTATTACTACTTAATTGCTGTTGGCATCATTAAAATTCTCATTATCCTTCTAATAATTTCTCCTATTATTTTTTACTTCATATCCTTTCAACCTTTCAAATGTTCCGTGCAATGATTCCTCACTTCACGAAGGTCAAGCTTGTCGCCCCTCCTCTCTATACTAGTTTCATTATCCTTTGTTTTAAAATTCTAATATAGGTACCAGTATATGTCCTAGTATGTAAGTTCCTTTCAGTTTTTAAGTCCCATAAAATTTGTTGAATTTTATAAAATTTTTAAAATTTCTAAAAATTTATGTATTTAAATGTTCAAAATACAGCATTGTACAGGATGTCCTAGTCTGTAAGTTCCCTTTAATTTTAAGGCTTTTATAAAAAATTATAAGTCTTATAATTATATCTAACTAGTAGATTTCGGCCTGTAAAGCATGTACGCTTGCTAAAGGCAGTTTACAACTGTATTTAATAATGAAATTATACTCATCTATATAAACTCTGTATCTTACTTGTGTGTGTGTATATATATATATATATATATATATATATATATATATATATATATATATATATATATATATATATATATAATGCTAATGTACTTAAACTTTTGGATATTAATGTAATATTTTCATATAACAATATTGTGAAAAATATCATAGTAAAAAATAGCCCTACCAATAATTCAGGCATTATCTATAAAATTGGGTGTAAACAATGTGATTCCTTTTACATAGGTCAGACGGGAAAGGATTTGCGCACACGTATAAAACAGCATCAATATTCCGTTAGAACAGGACAGTTGTCCAGTGCCCTTTTTCTCCACTTGTCAGAGTTATCCCACTGTATTGATTGGAATAATGCTTCAGTTTTATTCCACTCTAGCAACATTGTTAATAGAAATATTCTTGAGTCTGCCATTATCCAACTTTCAAATAACTTCAACATAAGCAAAGGTCTTTTTCAACTCGAGCCTGTTGTTTTGAATTCCTTCAAAACAGATTTAGATAAGAAGGGTAGAACGCTAAATCTTTGGTAAACTTGTATGCTACTTTATTAACTTTTAATTTTCATTTTATTTATATATATATCGAAACTTGACCATAAAAGGCAGAGTGTTAAAACTCGGGCAAATTTCCAGTATAAATTTGTATTTTTATAATTCATTTGATCTTGTGCTAAAAATCGATATTTTTCCTTACAAATCTGTATGCCTCTCTGATAATCCTTTAATTTTTAATTTTATTTTTACTTCTCCGTTTATTGCATATATATATATATATATATATATATATATATATATATATATATATATATATATATGTATGTAGGTATGTATGTTATTTATTTATTTTTTCTTTTTTTCTTTCTGTAACCTACGTATATATAGGCTGTAACCCCTTTTATGTACTTCAGTGTTCCTGAGGATGTCATTAGACGAAAGCGCTTGAGCACCATTTTGTGTTTCCTTTCCTTCGTGGTTTTATTCATCATATATATATATATATATATATATATGGGCTAATGATGATGATGATGTCTGTCTGTCTGTTCTACATGTTTGTTTATACACGCTTAAACGACGAGGGTAATCTGGACCAAATTTAAATTTAGTATACATTTTAAGGGAGATCCACGGAAGGTTTTAGTAATACAACCGTCCCTCCCACTCCTTCCCAAGTTGTGTTTCAGGGGACTTTTGCTGCGCAAAGCGCAGTATACATTCTAGTATATTATATATTTGAACTGAATTCAAATTTGAATTTTGACCGTGGCTTTTAATTTTGACTACGACATATAGCTTTCAATTTTTATTTCCAATTTCAATGAATTAAATTCAAGAGCCAAATAGCGTAGTCAGAGTGAAATTCAGCAGTCATTAAAATTAAAATTCAGTCAGTCAAAATTAAAAACAAAATTTCAGGTTATATGAAATTCAAAACATAATTTAAAAATCAGTGAAAATGTACACTCAAAATTGAAATTTAAAGTCAGTGTAAAAGAGTAAAGAGTATTGTACAAAGGGTTGACAAAAGTAAATACGAGGGCCACTCAATATATTTTGCCTCACCTTTTTTTTCTTTCCAAGTTTCCTTCTAAGTTCCAGAAATTTTGTACACAAGTAGTTACATACCTTTCTTACAAGTTTTTATTTTTCCACATAGTCTCCATCCTTTTCTACGGCTTTCCAGCACCTCGAAACAAGGGCCTTTATTCCTTGCTGGTAAAAGTCCGCTGGGTTCCGCTGGAGCCACCTCTTAATCTCCTCAACAACCTCATCGTCACTCTGAAACTTTCTTCCACGAATAGCATCCTTCATTGGCCCAAACAAATGCAAGTCTGAAGGTGCCAGGTCTGGGCTGTATGGAGGGTGGGGTAACACAGTCAAGCGCATTTTTGTGATGGCCTCTCTTGTTTGCAAACTGTTGTGTGGTCTTGCGTTATCGTGCAAAAGAAGGACGTCTTCCAGTTTTCTCTCCGGTCGAACTCGTTTTATACGTCTCTGGAGTCTCTCTAGGGTAGCAATATATGCCTCTGAGTTGATTGTGTGTCTTTTCTTCATAATGTCCACCAGAATCACCCCCTCTCATGTCTCAGAAGATGGTGGCCATAAACATTCCTGCAGAGAGAGCCATTTTGAACTTTTTCTTGCGTGGGGAGTCTGCGTGATGCCATTCCATGGATTGGCGTTTTGTTTCAGGTTCAAAATGGTGTACCCAAGTCTCATCCCCAGTCACAATTCGTGAAAGGAAGTCATCCCCTTCTGTCTCGTATCGAACCAACGACTCAGAAGCAATTTCTTTTCTTTGGGCTTTGTGATTTTCAGTCAGTTCGCAAGGAACAAACCGTGAACACACTTTTGAGTATCCCAGTTGCTAAATTATCGTATTCATACTTCCTTCACTAATTCCTACCTCCAGTGATAGCTCCTTGTATGTGACGCGCCGATTTGACCGAATGATGGTGTTAGCACGTTGCAGAGTGTGAGATGTCACAGCTGATGGCGTGCGACCGCTGAGTGGCTCATCATCGAGGCTGGCTCTCCCTCTCTCCGATGATCTCACACGTTTAGACCAGCGTCCAACTGTGCTTCGATCAACAACAGCATCTCCGTAAACGTTTTATAGACGTTTGTGAATATTTCCAACTGTTTCCTTCTTTGCGGTTAAAAACTCGATAACAGTTTTATGTTTACGACGCACATCACTGTCAGACGCCATTTTCGAAATTGCGTTAACCATCGGTTTTATACAAGGGCGTTGTATAAAACTTACGGCCCAAAAGACATTTCAGCCCCATGGCCTTTTATTTAGCTAAGAAAAAAAGGTGGGGCAAAATATATTGAGTGCCCCTAGTAGAAACCTTTGTTTTTTTTCCAAATTTTTTTTATTTGATTATAAACGTCGATAAATGATAATAAATTAATTGATCCAATATGCTTAAAATCGTGTTCCTTTCTTTGCAGTTATCGATTCAATAAATTTGTCTATTTACTTTTGTCAACTCTCTGTATATACAAATTAAAAATTAAAAGTTAGTGAAAACTTAAATTCGAAGTCGTAAGCAAAATTCAAAAAGTAGGTAAAAGTAAAAATTTAGAAAAGAAGTCAGTGAAAATTCAAAGTCAGACTAAATTCAACTCAAAATTCGGTCAACTCACCCGTCAAAACGAGCAGTTTTTTTCGTTTCTGTAATAATAAAAAAGGAAAAAGAAAAATATAGAAATTGGAAGTGGAACCGAAATCGTTTTTTTTTTTTTTGTCAGAAATGGAAATGGAATTGGAACTGATTCCGTAAGCGCGAAATCGCCCAGCTATATGATACAAAACAAAAATTTCTTTAACTGATCGTCTCTCCGTTTATTTTCAAACAAGCTATTCAGCTTCGTTCATTTTATGTGCATTTAAAGGGTTTTCCCGAGTAAAGAAGAAAACTGGAAGAAAGAAAAGGAGAATGAGTCGAAAAGGACAAAAAGTACGAGAGATGAAAGTCAAAATTATCAAAAAAAGTAAAAGGGAAAGGAAACTGTTAAATGAAAAAGTGCAACCAACATGTCCAAAGCAATTATTTATTCTTATTCACACACAAACATACATACACACACACACACACACACACACATATATATATATATATATATATATATTCGTCCTTCTCTTTTGTACCATTATGAAACTTGTGAAAAGTTCACCGTTTGTTTGGAAAAATTTAACAAATAAAAATTTAGTTTAACTCCAACATATTAAGCAAAACATCAAATAATTTAAGGAAAATAAAAGAAAGTTAAAATGCAAATGTTTTCGTATATTTATTTGTAAAATATTTAATGTTTTTTGTGTCCAACTTAGGCTTGACGCATTTAAAATTTTTATCAGTAGTTCGCTGTTTATTGATTGGGGACTGGTGGCAATTCTGAATTTTAGAATTTTCACTGTGAATCTTCATGGAAGACGGATGACTGTACAAACCATTAGTAAGGAATGGGTCGTCGAGATAAAGAGCCGTCTACAGATCTTAAGAGATCTGTTATTGCTGCACACGAGTCTGGAAAGAGTTATAGGAAGATAGGAGAACTTCGAATTTCATTTACGGCGGTTGTTGCAGTTATAAAGAGATGGAAAGGTTTTGGAACAATAAAAAACTACCAAGTGGTAGACGACTTTACAAGATTTCAGAATGCACAGCTGGACGGGATGAAAGAATAGCTGCTGCGAATCTATGAGTGACTGCAGGTGATATTTGCCAAACATCAAGACTATCTAAGATCGCTGTCCATCCCTCTACTGTGCGTCGTATATTGAGAAAGAATAGGCTGCATGGATGAGTTGCATGAATAAAACCTCTGCTACGAGATGCGCATAAAGAAATTCGTTCAAAGTACGTCAAGAATCATCAAAATGATGGATTTGCATTCTGGAAGAAAATTCTCTGGACAGGCGAGACCGAAATTGAATTATTCGGGAACAACGAGGAACGGTATGCTTGGCGAAAATCAAATGCTATATTCGAGGAAAAAAACATCCTTTCCACGGTTGAACATGGTGGTAGTTTGCTTATTTGGGGATACTTTAGTGCTTCTTGTACGGGAAAGCTTGTTATCATCAATGGGATCTTGAATTCGAAGAAATATCAGGAAATTTTAGAGGAAAATATATTGCTTCAGTTTGGGAGTTGCGAATAAGTCGCAGCTGGGTACTGCAACAAAATAATGATCCAAAATATAAAAGTAAGAGCACCATGAAATGGCTTCAACAAAAGAATTTCAAGTTTTTCGAGTGGCCCATTCAAAGCCCAGACCCCAATTTAATCGAGAATTTATGGATTGATTTGAAAAAAGCTGTCCGCAAGAGAAACCCTTCAAATCTGAATGAATTGCAACATTTTTCTTTAGAAGACTGGAGTAAAATTTCTACTGAGAGATGTTAAAACCTTGTAGAAAAATACACAAAACGAATCATTGAAGTCAATCAAACAAAAGGTGGACATAGAAAATATTAAATAATAAGTAAATGTACGAAAACATTTTCATTTTAACCTTTTTCTGTTTCCTAAAATTCTTTGATGTTTTGTATTTTATGTTGGGAGTTGAGGTTGGGTAACTAAAATAAAAATAACAAGGGCGCTTCAAATGCGAATTTCTGATGGATTGCTGTACGACCCTCTCTCTAGGACAACTTCTCCACTCTCTCCACTGACAGAATGAATCTCTCTCGGCGCTGAACTCTGTTTTCCCCCCATCAGAACTTGGGTTTTCATTTTGCATTAGGAAAAATAATGTTTATGTTCCTTTTCTGTCTGATCCTGGCACCTACAAATAATTTTAAGTACATTATATTTTAAGTTTCACGACTTCCTAACTGTTTTATATTATTTAACTAACTTATTTGACCTATTTGACAAGATTAAATTTTTTTGATATTTAACTGAAGTACTCTCTAAACACTAACATACAGGATACAGGATTGGACAAAACGGGAGGTAGGCATCACATGACGGCTATACTTGTTCCTTATTGGTTGACCATATTACAAGCAAGAACGCGATGAAACTTGTTCTTCTGGCTTCGTGGCAAAAGTCACGTAACCCTTTTTTAAATTTATATGAGGTCTATTTCCTTACTTAATAACCTTGGTTTTGCTTCTGCCCGAATTGTTCATTCTGACAGAGGTCAAGCTTGTCACTCCACCCTAGACCTACAGTTTAACGTGGAATCAGAACTACGCTCCACCAGCAGCCCAGCGTCTTAACCACTAGGCTACCCATGGTACCCAATTATCTACCAACCAATTTCTGTATTGTGTGGAAGGATGAACAACTGGGTTTTGCTGCGCTCCGTCTGCCGTCACCGGATCTCGATCCAGGGGCCGATGGATTAGTAGTCAGCGACTCTAACCACTATACCACCGAGGCACTAATCTATTAAACCTAACTTATGTTTTTCATTTATGTTACAAAACTTTTATCATGAATCATATTAATTAACTCCCAATTTTGCAATCCCAACACATGGTACAATAGATAAGGACGAATATATCTGAAATATTTCCCTACGAATATTTATGAACGCCACTATATATACAGGTTGTTTCATAACATGTGGGACGCACTTTCAGGATGGATTCAGGACCTGAAAACAATGAAAAAAGTTTATATAAACATATGCCTGAAATCGCTTTGTTTCCGAGTTACAGCCCGTTATATGCTCCAGCAAGTATCCGTCTTACCTTTAAAGGAAATGCTCAAAATGACCGACTTGCGCTTGAATACACGCCTGAACACGCCTCGTCATAGACTGCCTGATGCGTTCAAACATTCCAGGTATTGCTCGAATTTTCTGGCATCCTTGTTCTACACATTGGCGAAGCATTTCGACGTTGTCAATGGGTGTCACGTAAACGATGGATTTCAGGTGACTCCACAGGGAAAAATCGAGTGGATTCAGGTCCGGGGAGCGAGCAGGCCACGCAATGGGTCCTCCACGGCCTATCCATTTATCAGGGAAATGGTCATCCAAATAGTCTCTGGCTACTCGACTAAAATAAGGCGGAGCGCCGTCATGCATAAACCACACACCACGTCGGACACCAAGAGAAATTTCATGTAGTAAGTCGCTTGAATCATTCCTTAAAAAATTGGCATAGGATTCTCCTGTTAATCTTCCAGGCAAAACAAAAGGACCGATTAAGTTGTCGGCAATAAGTCCTGCCCATACATTGATACTAAATTGTTGTTGGTGCCTTGCCTGGATGATGGCATGCGGATTCTCTTCGGCCCAGTGATGAGTGTTGTGAAAATTGATCACGCCATTTCTTGTGAAGGCAGCCTCATCAGAAAACAACACAGAGGATAGAAAAAGAGGATCGCGAGCACACTGTTGAATGAACCAAGTACAAAAAGTCTCTCGTGATGGGAAATCAGCTTCAGTAAGGCCTTGTACTCTCTGAATGTGATATGGGTAAAGCTGTTGTTCTGTAAAGCTGTTGTAAAATTGTCCACACAGTTGTGTATCTTACACCCTCTGCTGCTGCTATCCTTTGGGTGCTGACACCGGGATGTTCCTCCACGCGATTCAGGACCCGTTCCTTCAACTCAAGAGTTCTGGCGCTGATTGGTCTACCACCATCTGAAACTCGCTTGTTGAATGATCCTGTATCATTAAGACGCTCGTCTATTCTCTGGAAGGTCTTCTTTTCTGGCAGACGGCGATTCGGAAACCTTTCCGCATACACTCTTGCTGCGGCCGTATTACATTCGGCAAGTCCATACATGAGATGCATGTCTGCCATTTCTCTGTTTGAATAAGCCTCCATTCTCAATTCAAATGCGCACTATCACTGAATAGCACAAAAACTTTTAAAGTTTTTTTTTCACAAGACTGCGCTTATTCAGGGTAAGAAGTTACGAATACGAACAGTGAAACACCGCGATGGACCTCTGACTGACGATGGCTCTACACTCAACGATATTGAAACATGTCATAGAGTGTACGAAACATTACAATCGGCAAGGCCATACATGAAATAAGTCTCGTACACACTCACAAACATTGTCGTCAAGCAGTGTTTGTAAACAGTTTGCGGAAAGAATTGCTGGAACACAAAACGGGCTGTAACTCGGAAACAAAGCGATTTCGGGCATATGTTTATATACACTGTTTTCATTGTTTTCAGGTCCTGAATCCATCCTGAAAGTGCATCCCACATGTTATGAAACACCCTATATATATATATATATATATATATATATATATATATATATATATATATATATTAGTGGTGGACCGGATGTCAGTTTTTCAACATTTGCGGATGCGGATTTTTAATTTCAATATCCGCGGATGCGAATGCGGATGTGAATATTTAGTTAATCTATCAATATAATATAGAATTATGAATATATGACAATTTTTCAAATTTCGTGATATTACTATTATGGCAGGCAATGTATAAGAATTAAAATTAATATTAATGTTTTCATTATGATAAAAATAATAACTTTCTCAAGAGTTTCAGCCACAGAAAATTCAATGAAACAAGTTTCATTCAATTTTCTGTGTTACCAGGTATTGATATTTTAAGGTTTATATATTTGTTTGTTCATTAATAATTCACTGGCCAACAAAATGAAACTTTTTTTTCTCATCACAAACATGATCATACTTTTCTTAATGCATTTTTCGCGCTGATTCCGAATCTGGTTTTATTTTTTTCTAGCACGTAGAGTTATATAGATACACTGGTTTTGATATTTTTAAGTTTTTGATATTGCTATAAGAAAATTTATGGATGTATAGATCACACTTAGGAATGCTAAACAACAAATACATCATATACTTTATTCAATGTACTTATAAATAAAGAATATATACATTATTTTATTAAAAGCGCTGTGAGTGTGATTTCCTTTTGTAAATTTGGCCTGGATTGTCATGATACAGCATCCAACAATGGTCCGCCATCATGCTTTCATTTCAATATCCTTGGTAGCGCTTCTCCATCATCTGAATATCTTGATGGAAGCGCTCTCCTTGCTCGTCACTCACTGCACCAAGGTTTTCAGGAAATAAATCTAAGTGGGAATGCAGGAAGTGAATATTTAACGACATTCGACACTCCATTTCTTTGAAGGCATCAAGGAGGTTCTTGACTCCATCCTTATACGCAGGTGACTTGTTGCTTCCAAGAAAGTTTTCACATATCCATTTGTGAATCCTGACTGCATACCCATAAGCATTCCTATAACTTTTAGATCTCCACAAACATTCCATTGATGACTGTCGTATTTGATTGCCTTAAGTAGTATATCCATATTGTCATATGTCTCTTTTAGATGGACGGAATGGGCAATGGGGATGGATGGCATTATATTACCATTATGCAAAAGAACTGCTTTCAGGCTTCTCTGCGACGAATCAATAAAGAGGCGCCACTCAGATGCCACATACATCTGAGATATGGCTGTAAATAGTCCATTGATGTCATGGCAATAACAGAGAGGACCGTCTACTGAAAAGAATGCTGTTAATTCAAAATTCCGCTTTCGGTAGTAACTAATATGAACATTGTTCTCAAGTAAATTGTTCTCCTTTAGTCTTGAGGCGAGAAGCTCTGATTTCTCTTTAGACAGCGATAAGTCTCTAACAAGATCATTCAACTGTCCTTGGGTTAACTTTTTAGGCTCTAAATGTCTACCTTCAAAAGTGTACTCTGGTTCTATAGATGGTCCGGAAACGCCAGTTGCACCTTCATCACTTTCCATGTCATCTATGATAGAATCTAGCCTATCACTTGGGGAATTGGAATGGGCAATGTTTCATCATGTTTTACTGGTCTACGTGCTGAATCCAAGTTTGGATATACAATCTGGTGTTTGTTCTTGGCAGAAAACCCCATTAAGTTCACACTACAAAAATAACAGTCTTCATGATGATCTCTCGGCTCCCTCCATATCATGGGTATGGCAAATGGCATTGAAGCTTTCTTTTTGTTAAGCCAATCACGCAATCCATTTGAACAGCCAGAACAGATTTGATGTGGCGCCCATGGTTTATCTTGGTCACCTAGATGGCAACCAAAGTATAGCTTGTATATTTTCTTAATGTTGGTTGTAATACTTCGTCGCTGTGTTTTAGTTGTGAACTGGCCGTATACGAAACAGAACTTGTCGGGGTCATTCTTACATTGTCGAGGCATGTTGACTGACCTGAGCAAACTATAAATTCAAAAAAAATGTGCACCAACTTGACACAACAAGTTCTTGGACTGGACTGATCTTTTGACATACAAAGCACGGCGTTGTTGCCTGAATCACAATGCTGCTAGACGTAAAAGCTCTCACCTGAAATACATAAGATGTATAATTAAGATAATTGAAATAAATAAGATGAATAAACTAAAAACACACAATAAAATAAACACAATCAAATGTTGAAATACTGGGTGATCCAGATAAATGGGACCCATAAAAAAAGCCAAATATTCTTAATATTTAATTCTTTTCATAAAAACTATATATCATTCGAAAGAGTAGAGTTACAAGTTTATTATGAAATATTTATTTTTTAAAAATGACTCCTTTCAAATGTGCTCCATTAGTTGCCAAGCATTCCAGTGTTCTCGCTTGTAAGTTCTGCATCACTTTTGCAAGAGTGTGCGGTGGTATGGCCTGTATCTCATTTGTGATGGCGGCCTTCAATTCTTGCAAGGTCGTTGGGTTATTTCTGTAGACCCTACTCTTTAAATATCCCCAGAGATAATAATCTAAGGGAGAAAAATCCGGAGACCTTGCGGGCCATTCAACGTCTCCAAATCTTGAGATTAACTCGCCTGGAAACGTTTGACGCAAAACTGCCATGCAGTTCCTCGTGGTATGGCAGGTAGCTCCGTCTTGTTGGAACCGGTGGTTTTCTAGACAAAGATCTCTTAATTTAGGAATAAGGAAATCAGTCAACATTTTTTCGTAGCGATCACCATTTACAGTGACCGTGTTTCCGGTGGAATCCTCGAAAAAGTACGGCCCTATGATCTGAGATGCAGTAAGACCACACCAAACAGTTACACGCTGACTATGCAACGGGACTTCGGTAATATTCAATGGATTTTCTGTTGCCCAGAAACGACAATTTTGTTTGTTTACAGTTCCATTCATGTGAAAATGGGCTTCGTCTGACATAATCAAAGTTGCTAGAAAATTGGTGGTGTCATTTACCTTCTGTTGGATCCATTGACAGAATTGTCGTCTTCGTGCGAAACCTCCATCGTTTAGTTGTTGCACTGTTTGAATTTTATATGGAAAGAGCATTAAATTTTGCTTGAATATACGGTGTGTTGTTCCATATCCAACTCCTAACAGCTGAGAAGCACGTCTGATGCTTATGTTAGGATTATCCTGTACAATTTCATGAGTTCTGTTAATGATCTCGTCTATCCTTGCTGTGCGCACTCTTCCAGTTGGTTTTTTTTCCAATGCTGCCAGTTAGGGAAAAATTTCTGACACACCGACGGATTACTTTCTTAGAAGGTGATTTTGACATCTGAAAATTTGTCTTGAAAGATCTTTGAGCTGAAACTACACTTCTTCCATGCTCATAATATTGCTCAGTTAAGAAACGCAGCTGTTCCGCAGTCCATGCAGTCATCTTGAAGGGTTAGTTTTAACTAACACTTTTATTTTGTTTTGTATCTTATCTTGTCTTGTATTGTCAAAACCTATACAATCCTGTACAAACTTGTAACTATCCTCTTTCGAATGATGCGTATGATTTTATAAAAGGACTTATACTTTAAGAGTTACAGGGGTTTCTTTTGGGTCCCATTTCTCTGGATCATCCTTTATTAGTATTTTGCCTATTTAAAATGGTTAAATCTGTGTAGTTTATATATATGCCTTCATCTTGAAAACTATACGTGCTAGAAAAACTCTGAATGCAGTTTTGGAATCAGCGTGAAAAATGCTATCCAGCCAATACAAATTTTACTCTGATGAAAAATCTTTGTTGACCAGTGTAATTAATACTTTACATGAACTGTGCATGACTGGGCCTTATAAGCTACTTTATAAGCTAATTTAATTGTAAATTGCATAATTTATTAGAGATAATATCCGCATAACATCTGCAGTGAGAAGTGCGGATGCGGATATCCGGTCCACCACTAATATATATATATATATATTATGCAGGAAGGTGGGATCAAGGGCGAATGAATGCCCGCAAAAGTGACCCCCATAGAAAGAAAAGAAGGAAGTTGAAATGAAGGTCTCCGAGGCTGTTAAAAACTATACCTTTTTTTTATTACGAGTATTTTGAAAAGAATGTGTAATGTGTGTGATGCATGTATGTGTACTGTAGTGAGGAATAGAGGAAAAAACGTGTGTTTGAGAGCATGCTGGACTGTTCTCAGGGTAGATGAGACACGGAAAAAGTTCAGCTGAGGGGGACACTGACAAGAGAAACAGAAGTTCTAGCCCTCCCTGCCTCCTGCATAACGTTTCCCCCAGAGTACGTCCTTGGTCGATTGGTGTCTACAATCCCCTCCTGTGTATATATATATATATATATATATATATATATATATATATATTATATTATATATATATATATATATATATACATATATACTGAAGTAAATCGTGCTGCACAGGGAAGGTTTTTTCCTCACATACACCATCCAGGAAACAGAAAAATTCCCTTTCAATAAAGCTTTTGAGCGAAACTCATTTTATCTTTGTGCTATTAGAAATGCACTAATTAACCTTCAGGAAGAACTATCTTTGGTTTTTCACGCTTTACTTCACTCTTCGTATTAAACTCAACCTACGACTACTGCAGATTTTCATTATATATATATATATATATCGGGTCGGCTAAAAAAGGGAGACCTTTTAAATCCTTCATATCTCGACAAATACGGTACATAGAACCATGAAATTTTAGTATGTTAGTACTAGGTAATTTTATGGTTTGTATGCCATCTTTTGGCATTTTAGCTGAGAAATTGGATTTATGGTGAATATTCCAGCAAAATCTTGCTAATCAGAGGTTGAAGTTGATAATTAAAGCTATTTTAATTAACGTAAGCCAACTGCAGGAGGTTTGGACAAGCTTCTCAAGAAAATCGATAAAACAGGAGATATCAAAAGAATACCAGGTAGCGGTATTAAATTTGGCCACCAAACAGTCCTGATTTAAATCCTGTTGATTACGGCCTTTGGGAAAATTTGTCACAGAGAATTTATCGGGTCAAAGTAAGAAATGTCGCTCATTTACGATGGCTTCTTCTGGAAAAATGGGATGAGGTACCACAAGAATAAATCAATAAAGCCATAGATGAGTTCCGTCCTAGACTGAAAAAGGTCGTAGAAGTTCGTGGTAAACATATCGAGCAGTTTTTTTAACATCAAGGTAGCACCATATGTGAGTACTTTGTAACTTTTTATCTGCACATACAATGCAGTAGTAGTGTAAATGGAGAATTTCCAGTGGCATAAAGAAATGTTCAATAAATCCATAATTTTCATTAGTTTGCTTTGAAATCCGCTCACCGTATAGAAAATTTACTTAGTTGTGGACTGTGAAAAAAATATTGAAATCTGACCATAACTTTGGATTTTTCAGCCAAAGTTCGAGGTCTTCCTTTTTTTTCCCGACCCAATATATACATATATATATATATATATATAGTTACCATTTTATAAGTACCACTTTGATGCGTAAATCGGTACTATAATGAATGATGATAATTACGGTTAATTAATAGTTAATGATTGATTGTTAATGATAAATGCTTTGGCCGAGGAAACCAGATCTTTGCAGATCAAATAATGTTATTAATTAAGTTATTAATTAGGTTGATTGATAGGATGAGTTTTCTTCCTTTATTAAACAAATAAATGATTTATGAATGAGCCAGAATATGTTGATAGTTTACAGTTGAAATAATGTGTACACTTGAAATAATGCTTTCAATATAATAATGGCTTGACATTAATGTCGCGCGAGGTAATGATTAGTCTTTACATAAAGTTAGGTGAATGACACCAGGACCAAATGGGGCTTGCACAAATGGTGTTTACATGGCGATAGCTCTGATGTCACTAAAGCCGGTGTTCGAAGGGAGAACTCAAGCCGCGTCCAGAAGTCCTTGTAACGAAGGTGAGGAGTGATGCCTTGTATATCCTCCCGCTGTGACGTCATCTTGGTCGTGCTTGTGTGACGTCATCTTGGTTGTGCTTGTGTGACGTCATCTTGGTAGTGTTTGTGTTGATGGAACATTGCTAATGTATTTGCAAACGTCTCTGCCACGTCAGTAGTCACTATACATATATATATATATATATATAACATATATATATGTTAAACACAGACCGTGCATGGCACAAGGAACTCTTCTGGGAAAATTAAATCCACTATAGTCCGAATAAGTAATGATAAATGACAAATACCATAGTTTTCTAGGTTTGCTTTAAACCCTAGATCCACGTCCCAAAGCTGGATCCTGTCTGCTTTGCAGATAGCTGGTGAGGGAAGCTATATTTATGGGATCTCTTTGCGAGAGACCCGTTGCCCACGTCGGGCTAAAATCATGAAAAAGGAAAAAAACTATGGTATTTGTCATTTATCATTACTTATTCGGACTATAGTGGATTTAATTTTCCCAGAAGAGTTCCTTGTGCCATGCACGGTCTGTGTTTAACATATATTGTTCTCAGGGAACCATTCTGAGTTTGTGTATATATATATATATATATATATATATGCATAGTGTATCTAGTATATGTACGTATGTATGTATGTATGTATGTATGTATATATGTATGTATGTATGTATGAGGTGCCTACAAAATTTACTATTTCAGTAAAAAATTCTTAATTCACTGGAGAAATGTTTCCAAATTAAAATTGTGATTTGTTGAAGTATATGAAAAATTGGCCGAAAATTTTGGATGAAAAAAAGATAGGAAAGAAGTCATGGAAAGTATAAGCAAACTTCGAATCTTCTGCTGATTTCGATGCTAATGCGATTCTCAGAGGAAGTTGTTGTCAGGTGCAAGAAATCAAGGCAGCAAAAATTGTTATGAATAGTTGCGAAATACTTTTAGACACCATACGAATACAAAAATAACATTTCTAACTATATATTTCTATCAAAACTTTCTATATTTTTATTTGCTTGGTTTTCTTCTAGTTTTACTTATTTTTTCTCTTCTTTTCCTGTTCTGTTGAGTTTTCTGTTTTTCTTTCTCTATTTTTTTTTAGAAAGTTTTTCCCCTAACTTGTCTTGCTATCAATTTTTCCTCTCACAAACAGCGGAAATGTACAATAAAAAATAATTGAGATTTCTTTCCAGCATTCATCATCTATCTATCAAACGAGAATTTGTGCTTCTTTGTTTTCAAATTTTTAATTTTACTGAATTTTTTTTTGTCTTTTGTTAAATTAAAAACAAATTCACCATATTTTTTATTCGGAAAGAAATGCAGCTTTATAACAATCCAAGCGAGATTGTTGTAGTTGTATGCGTTATACACGAAAACTGACGCTATTTTAATATATACATTCAATATTGGTATACGTTCGACCTTAAAATCCCAAATTTGCATTTAAAGCGAGTGGATTAGACTTATTTATAGATTTTTTTCCCCGCTCCACTAGCTTCAGATTCTTCTGTATCGTAAGACCAGAAGGTCTTATGATAGTTTTGGATTTTGAATACTCTTTTTTTTTCCTGTTATGTGGTTCAAAACCCCTGCTTCGAATCCATTTTATATAGAACAATAGTTTCTTAAATGCATTTTAAATCTAAATATTATGTATGCACTATGGTGCGTATTCTCCAAGATCTTAATATTTGCTAAGCCTTTTAGCTTAGTTTCAAGATGAAAATAAAATGCTTTTGTTTGCGGAACTATGAATATAAAATATATTAAATTATAAAACTAACATAAATACAGTAGCTAAATATAATCAAAATTTTATCACAAGAATTTTTTTTTCGTGGAGAAACTGGAGACATGTATTCTTTTAATAATGCACCACTTTGCATATATTGCTGAATTTTCAACCACCACATGTATGCTTTGGGAGAATTTTCAGCTATTTTTTCCAAGTAATTTTTACCTTAAGAAACGATGCATCGTCGGACTAAATTACCTTAACTGGTATCTTATGTATTTTTTTAGGATTAACATTAGAAACGCGAGAGTAATAACTGATGGCAAAATTAAATGTTAATAAATAATGTAAGTAGTAAATTAAACATTTAATTTTCCTTCTTCTTTCATTGACTTTTAGAGTCGAGAGATTTTTCGTTATTCAGGAACAAAAACTATACAGCATACCAGACGTCTCGTCCTTTTAGGAATATTGCTTGTGCTAAAGTCATGAATTGAATGTCTTCCATTAATTTTAGAAATTTAAATATGTTCCCACTAAGTTCAAATTATTTCTTTTATTAAAGAGTATTTCGTTTTCTTTACAGTCGACTATTTTGCGGACGAATTTCTTAATTAGGTGGAAATTTTCGTGCCCTTAATTCTTTTCCAAAACCAAGCTGTAGAAATTACAGGCAACGACCGAAACAGAGTTTTCACTTTTCAGTTCAAGTCATTCCAGTTAGATATCGAATTCAAAGCAATTGAAGCGTCCGGTTTTGATTGGATGTAATTTGTTTGTTGAAAACTGTATCTTAAACGTTATTTGCAAAGTTAAACTTTAGAAGTTACGTTTTTTAATTGTTTCCTCGTAATTTGCTAAATGAATGTTAATGTTTATATTCTTCCGATTTGGCACTAAATTTTGGCTACTTCATTGTGTTTTTCATACTCTTGATTCATTTAAAATAGGGAAAAATAAACAAAATTTTACCACTTTTGACCAACTTTATTGAGTAACTTTGAGTGTTTTAACATAAGCTCCCTCGAGTAAAAGATTTCGAAAATACCACGGGACAGGTTTAGAAGAGGTTTAATTAGTTTAGTCCGTAACATTGGTAGAAGTACTTTACTTTGCACATAGCAATTTCTTTCTTTTCTTCCATTTTAACATCCTCTGTTTGGAGGTCATAATGGGACTCTGATACTCGTGACGGTACTTGGGTACTTATCGGGTTAGACATCCCTCTGGCTCCTGTCAACGAGATCTATGGCGGCGGAATTCTTCCCCCGAGGTATTTGTGGAATGCTTGTTTGAGTTTGTCTGTTTTGGTAAGTTTCTGTCTACTCGTTCAGTTTGCTGTCACGGAACGGAACATTATTGATGACCATTATGCTATAGTTTCTGCTTGCGGTGTTACTCCCCGGATTGTTTTATAGTCTGATGCAAGTTTGTTGATGGAGATGTCTTCCCCAAAACAGAGCTATCGCCTTCAAGCCCCTTCCTCTGTAGCAGGTGCCTCTCTTCTTTGCTCGGCTTATGCTTCCCTCAACGGAAGTTAAATTAAAAGATGGAACTGAAGTGGGGTTTTTGTATATATGTTGAAGATTCTGTTAAAAGAGAAATAGTTGTTAGATCGAAATCAGTCTGATTTAATGTAGGCTACAACACTAATTTAGTAAATGAGTTAAATTTGAATGAATCAGATATAAATGATTCTCAAAAAATGAAAAGTTAAGGGATTAATCGAACACTATTCAAATTCATCCAGTCAGAAGGTTAAAAATTAGGGAACTGTAGTGAAATATTAAATAATATTTTAAAAACCCATTTAGCGTATAATTTGAAAAACAACCTAAACCAATTAAAAAATAAACTAAAAACAGTGGTTCCCGTCGTTTCATTCCCCACTCAAGATATACATTGCCACGATTTGCTAATACATTTCAAACCGAAAAATCTTCCTTTCCAAAGGACTACTGCGCAACATGCAGTTCGTACTTACCTTCGATGTATGAGTATACATACTGTAGGTACATTTAATCTGTTGTGTCCAAGTTCAGAAAATTTCAATTACCGAAATCTGAACTACTGAGCGGAAGGAAATCTTTAGATTTCATACACATCCACTGGGAGAAAATGTAGATTTCATTAGTGTATAGTGCAAGATAAGAGACTGGAATTAAAACTGTTAAAATCACCGTCTTTACAAAGAAAATATAGTCTTAAAATTACTTAGATTAAAAAATTACAAGGAGGAGGGATTGGCAGGAGGAGGAGAAGGAGATTGTAGACACCACTCGACCAGGGAAGTACTCCAGGGGGGACGTTAGACAGAAGATAGGGAGTGCTGGAACGCCCGTTTCTCCTGTCACTGTCCTCCTTAGCTGATCTTTTTCCGTGTCTCATCTAACTTGTGAGCAGTCCAGCATGCTCTCAAACACACACTTCTCTCCCTATTCCTCACTACATGCACATGTATCTTACACACTACATAATCTTTTCAAAATTAAAAAAAAAGGCACCAACTTCAAGACTCAAGAGCCTTGGAGTTCCCTGGGGAGGGGACCATAAATGTCCACACTTCTGGCTCCTCCCATGCTGATACCTGGAACGCAGACCCGGGCAGCGGGGCTGGATCTGCTACCGCCCATACGAGATGTTCTGGACCTCTGTCTGATTCACTTTTCTTAAACTTCTGCAACATTCGTGGCATTTTCTCAAATTTTCAATCTGTTGAATACCACCTCTCCTCCTCTAAACCTCATCTTCTTTTCCTCACTGAAAGTCAGGTGTCTGGGACGACTGACAGCAACCCCTTTTCTGTACCCTCTTACTTTCTCTATACTCAATTTCAATCCAAAGGTGGATATTGCGTATATGTACGTAATGACCTAACTTGTTCTCGTATTCCCGAACGTCAATCTTCTGAATTCTATACCCTCTGGCTACGGCTTACATGCCATTCTCAAACTAAATACATCTGCGCTGTTTAACTTTCTCCTAATTCTACTGACTATCCAAAATTCTTTGACTACCTCACTTCCAAAGTGAAATACACTCTTTCCTGCTCTCCCTTTGCTGAAATCTCCATTTTAGATTTCAATGTTCACCGCCACCTTTGGCTTTCCTCCCATTTCACTGACATCCTTGGTGAACTAGCTTACAACTTTTCTATCCTAAATGACCTAGAGCAGATTGTACAGCACCCTACTCATATCCCTGATCGTCTTGGAGATAGGTCTAACATTCTGGGTTTATTTCTTACCTCTCATCCTTCTTCTTACTCTGTGAAACCTTTTTCTCCTTTGGGCTCCTTCGAGCACAATCATATCTGTTTCCTGTCCTATCGCTCTAATTCGGTCTTTGGATCCTCCCAAGAGGAAGAGCCTTTGGTACTTCGGCGCCGCTGATTTGGAGGCCCTTAGGCAGTACTTCCCTGATTTCCCATGGAATGATTACTGCTTTCGTGGCCTTCTGGGTGTGCTGAGCGCATCACAGAGGTGATTGTGTTGGGCATGGAGGCGTACATTCCATATTCTATTCCTACTACTAATGCAAAAAAATCTTGGTTTAATTTTACTTGTTGTAATGCTATCCGCAACAGAGAGGAGGCTTTCAGAAGGTACTGTCGCCATCAACTCCTGACTCTCACTCAACTTTTATTTCTGCCCGAAATCGTGCAAAATCTGTTCTTCGACTCGCCAAAAATTCCTTCACCCGACAAAAATGTGAAAATCTATCCACTTCTAATTCTTCTTGCTCTTTCTGACATCTAGCTAAGAACATCTTCAACAACTTTACTTCCTCTTCTTTCCCTCCTCTTTTCCATTCCGACGGCTTAGTTGCCGTCTTTTTCTCCTGACAAAGCTGAACTCCTCGCTCAAACTTTCGCTTACAATTCAGCCCTGCAAGATTCCGGTGCTTTTCCTCTATCTCTTTCCTCCTCTGACTTTATTATGTCTGAAATTAGAATCTCTACTGAAGATGTTTTTTCTGCTTTATCTGAGCTCAACTCAACTCTAGGAAGGCGTATGGTCCTGACGGTGTTCCTCCTGTTGTTCTTAAGAACTGTGCTTCTGTGCTGACACCCTGCCTAGGCAAACTCTTTCATATTTGTCTCTCATCTGGTACTTTTACTTCCTGCTGGAAGTTCGCTTTCATTCAGCCTGTCCCAAAGAAGGGTGACCGCTCTCAACCCTCCAACTATCGTCCAACTGCTTTGATTTCTTTCCTTTCCAAAGTTTTTGAATCTATTCTTAATAGGAAGATTCTTAAACACCTTTCTTCTCACAATCTTCTTTAAGATTGTCAGTATAGATTCCGCAAGGGACGCTCTACTGGCATTTGAAAGATTTGAAAGACGTTATCGTAGGCCCCGTTACAAAATTTTTTTAATAAGTCACTGGAAGCGGAGATTATTCCTGAAGACTTCAAATTAGCTAACGTTACGCCCATTTTTGAAAAAGGCGACCACACAGTAGCTAGCAATTATAGGCCTATTAGCTTAACGTCAATTGTCGGTAAACTTTTGGAATCTGTAGTTAGGGATCGTATCATCGATCACTTAAAGAGTCACGATTTGATTAATAGTAGTCAGCATGGGTTTCGACGCCATAAATCTTGTTTAACTAATTTGTTAAAGTTTTATAACGAAATCGAGCGCGAATACGATAGGGCATAGAGCGGCTGACGTTATTTATTTAGACTTTAAAAAAGCGTTCGAGACATTTCCGCATAGAAGATTAATTGCGAAGGTTAAAGCGCACGGTATTCGCAGTCAGGTAGCTAACTGGTTAGAGGAATAGCTTCGTGCCAGGAAACAGAGGGTCGTTGTTAATGGTAGTGAATCGGGGTGGTTGGATGTAGGTAGCGGTGTCCCTCAGGGTTCAGTGTTAGACCCATTGCTATTCGTAATCTCCATTAACGACATAGATGTAGGCTTGACCAGTAACGTGTCAAAATTCGCGGACGATACTAAAATAGGCGGTAAAGTTCTTAACGTGGACGATAGAAATAGGCTCCAAGACGATGTAAATAAGATTATGGAGTGGACGGATAAGTAGCAGATGCAATTTAACGTAGATAAATGTAAAGTATTGCATATAGGTTCTCGTAACAATAATTACACGTACACGATGCATGACAGAGAGTTAGCGAGCGTTGACGAGGAAGTAGATTTAGGCGTAGGCGTATCTAAGGATTTAAAAGTTAGGAACCAGTGCCTGGAGTCTTGCGCAAAAGCTAATAGGATGTTAGGCTTCATAGTGCGTAATTTCGAATTTAAATCGAAGAATATTATATTGCCCCTTTACAAGTCCCTAGTCGGGCCTCACTTAGAATATGCCGTTCAGTTTTGGTGCCCGTATTTGCGTGAAGATATTGATAGGTTGGAAAGGGTTCAGCGACGCGCCACGAAACTAATTCCATCACTATGCAACAAGTCTTACGAAGATAGGATTAAAGAGTTAGACTTGCATTCACTCGAAACTAGGAGATTAAGGGGGGAGCGTATTGAAGTTTTCAAAATCGTTAATAAAATCGATAACGTCAATTTTGACAAATTGTTCATTTGCGATGATAACAATACTCGTAATAACGGATTTAAATTACGTGGCAGACGTTTCATTACTAACATCGCTAAAAACATTTTTACGTTTAAAGTAATTGATAAATGGAATAATCTTCCCGCGTCCGTCGTGAACTGTACCAGTGTTAATATGTTTAAAAACCGTTTAGATAGGCATTTTAGAAATATTAACGTCGTTTAAAATAATAAAACAATTAGCAGCAGTTCTGGGGGTAATGTTCGAGGTTTGAGTCTGTTGACGATTAACATGATATATGCCTGCAATAAAATTATATTAAAAAAATTAGACTAACACGAACTTAGATGTATCTTAGCGTAAACTAACCCACTTTTTATTATACTCTTCATCCTTTTTTTTTTGTTCTTTTCTTATCTTCTCTTTACTTGCATGTCTGTAGTTTGCATGATATGACAGTGTTTGAGTTAACACTGTGTTTGCATGGTTTGTAAACGTTCTTATTTTACTTCTTTTCATCTTTTACCCATTTCCTATTCTCTTCGACTATTTTTCCGACTTGTCGGCAGTGGCTGGCGGATGGTGATGGTGAGTCTTTCTCTCTCTTTTTCTGAATGAATGTTAACCCACGAATGATAGGTTTTGCTTATTCTCTTCTTTTAACCCCCTACTCTCTTCTTTCTCTCGGGCTAACCTAAGAGTGGATCTTAGGGTCTTTATTAGCCTTAGCTTCTGTAGATCTGTAGAGCCTCATTTCGGGATTTCGGTGAAACTTTTGCTATTGCGCTAGACATATCAAACGCTTTTGATAGAGTCTGGCACAAATCTTTAATTTCCAAACTGCCCTCCTTCCGTTTCTATCCTTCTATCTGTGCCTTCATCTCTAATTTCCTTTGTGGCCGATTAAAAGCTGCAGTTGTAGATGGCCACTGTTCTTCTCCTAAAGCTATTAACAGTGGTGTTCCTCAAGGTTCTGTCCTGTCACGCACTCTTTTCCTTTTATTTATGAATGATCTTTTAATTCGCACTTCCTGTCCTATTCACTCCTATACTGATGATTCTACTCTTCACTTCTTCACCCGCTTTGCGAAGTGTCCCTCACAGCAGTCACTTCATGATTCGAGTAAGACG
Organism: Bathynomus jamesi; assembly: GCA_023014485.1. NCBI lineage: Eukaryota > Metazoa > Arthropoda > Malacostraca > Isopoda > Cirolanidae > Bathynomus > Bathynomus jamesi. Next base: position 1,004,682 of record JAJOZX010000386.1, read on the forward strand.
GCTATGGGACACCTGACCTCTGATCTTTCTGCTATATCTGATTGGGGCGGAGAAAACCTTGTGGGTTCCAATGGCTCAAAAACTCAGTTCTTCCATTTGTCTACTCGTCACAATCTTCTACACAACTATCCCCTTACCTTCAACAACACACAACTCAATCCTTCCTCTTCCCTTAACATTCTTGGAGTTTCCTTTTCTCGTGATCTTCCCCCGAAAGATCACATATACTCTCTTTCTAAAAAAGCTTCTAAGAGGTTAGGTGTGCTGTACCGCCTCCGCGGTTTCTTCACCCCCACTCAGTTGCTGGCTCTGTACAGGGGTCTTGTTCGCCCCTGTATGGAGTATGTTTCTCATGTGTGGGATGTCGAATTGGAAAGAGATGCCTTTGAAACAAATCCTAGAATGTCAACTCGCACAGCATCACGCAGACTGAGTATACCAAAAACGACTGTTTTAAGGATTTTAAAATCAATATTAAAAAAGAAAAATGTAACACGAGTTACACGAAGAGGATTATCGAAGACGAGCTGCCATGTGCATACAATTGATTGAAAAAATTCAAACCGAAAACTTATTAAATCACATTCTCTTCAGCGATGTGGCGACATTCCACACATGCGGAAAGGTTAATCGACATAATTGCCGTATCTGGGCTAGTGAAAAACCAACCAAGTTCTACGACTGGGAGAGAGATTCTCCGAAAGTTAATATCTGCATGGGTATGACAAGATCGAAGATTTACGGACCTTTTTTCTTTGCAGAAGTTACGGTAAGAGGGCCACTTTATCTTGACATGCTTCAGTAGTTTCTTGAATTCCAGCTTTGTTCAGATGGCATTCTCGACACTGTTGTCTTTCATCAAGATGGAGCTTCATGTCACCATCCAAACATCGTTCGGGCGTACCTTGATGAGCAATTACCAAATTGGTGGATTGGACGTGGTGGAAACCGTGACTGGACAGCTCATACCAGGACAACACATACCCGGACAACTCAGACCCGGACAACTCATACCTAGGACAACTCATACCTAGGACAACTCATACTCTCTTCAACAATTACCACCCCAATGTTGATCTTTTCATCTATATCCACCCCGAAAGTTTAAACTCTGCAAATTAACCAAAATAAGATAAGAAAACAATAACAACAAATTTATTATTTATTGCAAACATATAATAAATAGAGAACCATTATTTACATAAGATAAAATTTGAATGCCCGGTTAGGTCAACTGTACGCCCTTGACGATTGGTTAGGTTTAGTCGTGATGTTTTCGTTAGTTTTAACGAAAATATCACGACTAAACCTAACCAATCGTCAAGGGCGTACAGTTGACCTAACTGGGCATTCAATGAACCCAATGGTTCCCTGAGTTTTTTATGATACACACAGACCGTGCATGGAACAAGGAACTCTTCTGGGATAATTAAATCCACTATAGTCCGAATAAGTAATGGTAAATGACAAATACCATAGTTTTTTTTTTCATGATGCAAGCCCGACGTGGGCAACGGGTCTCTCGCAAAGAGGTCCCATAAATATAGCTTCCCTCACCAGTTATCTGCAAAGCAGACAGGATCCAGCTTTGGGACATGGATCTAGGGTTTAAAGCAGCCTAGCCCCACTACATTTAGAACCTCAATATAAGTAAAAGACTCGTTGCCCCTTTTTCTTTGATTTATTCAATCTGACGTGAATGCAACGAGTCTTTTACTTATATTGAGGTTCTAAATGTAGTGGGGCTAGGCTGCTTTAAACCCTAGATCCATGTCCCAAAGCTGGATCCTGTCTGCTTTGCAGATAGCTGGTGAGGGAAGCTATATCTATGGGACCTCTTTGCGAGAGACCCGTTGCCCACGTCGGGCTTGCATCATGAAAAAGAAAAACTATGGTATTTGTCATTTACCATTACTTATTCAGACTATAGTGGATTTAATTATCCCAGAAGAGTTCCTTGTTCCATGCACGGTCTGTGTGTATCATATATATATATATATATATATATATATATATATATATATATATATATATATATATATATATACTGTTATAACTTGCATGAATTTTAAATGTTTAAATTTAATTTTTAATTTTACAAAATAAATGTTTTCATTAATTTTTCATTTTTTTTTCTGGTCCTATGTATGAGTTGTCCTAGGTATGAGTTGTCCTAGGTATGAGTTGTCCTAGGTATGAGTTGTCCGGGTATGAGTTGTCTGGGTATGAGTTGTCCTGGTATGAGCTGTCCTGGTATGAACTGTCCTAGAACCGGTGGAAACACGCCATGGACAGCACGATCTCCGAATGTAACACCATTAGACTTCTTTGCGTGCGGCTTTATAAAGTCTGAGGTTTACAAAACAAGAGTTACAGACCTGTAGAATCTGCGAACCCGCACTGTCGTGGCAGTCGCTAAAATAACCCCAGAGATGCTTGAGAGTGTGTTCCGCAATGCAGTGGACAGCGTTGAGGTTTGCAGAGACTCTGATGGTACTGATGTCGAATCTTAGACCTAAGTTTGATAAATAAATGTACATCTAATTATGTTACTATATTTTTATCCTAAAATGCTATTATTTCAGCAAAATAGCTAGGTACTTTTGGACCACCCTGTATTAAAGAATCCGCCCTTGAATTTTTTTTGCTTTGTTTTTAGACGGAAGAGGGGACAGACAGATGAAGTCCCCGACAACTCTGTTTAACCTTTGTGCTGAAAATCTGATGATGGATTTGTTCCTTTTCAGCCTCACATCTTAGTTTTAAAGACAGTAACCTTCCTTCCAGTCTTCGAGGAAAAAAATTTTAAAACTTAAGTACTGTATATATATATATATATATATATATATATATATATATATATATATATGTGTGTGTGTGTGTGTGTGTGTGTGTGTGTGTGTGTGTGTTGTTGCAAAATAAATGAGCCCTTTCAAAATGAAAACCAGAGAGTAAAAATAAACATTATATATATATATATATATTATATATATATATATATATATACACACTGTGTGTGTGTGTGTGTGTGTGTGTGTGTGTGTGTGTGTGTATTGAAAAAGAGAATGAGAATAGGCAATATTATCCTATTGATTTATATTCTAATTTGATGCGAGACTGGGTATTCTATTCCTTTTTGATAATATTCGATCTCTGAGAGAGTGTTGAAGAAATTTCAAAGTTTATTTAACGGTAGAGAGAAGCCGAAGTTTGGAGCCGAGAGGGAAAAGAAAGAAAAAGCAAAACGAGAGAAGAAACAATACGGGCGAGGGATTAAGGGGAAAGAGAGGGTAAAAAAAAGAAGAGGGGATGAAGAGCGAGGGAGGATTTGAAAGAGGGTGCGAACATAATGGAAATGATGGCTGCGGTAAGCACTTCGGAGGGGAACCTCTTTCTCTATCTACGTGTATACGTGCGTAGATGCATTACCATACACGCTTTTCTGTGCTTGCCTGCTTCCTTGTTTGCACGATCATTTCACTTGTATGCGTTTGTAGCAGAAAATGCTTGGGGGCGTAATTTATTAATATATATATATATATATATATATATATATATATGATGCAAACCCACAAAGAAAAAGAAAAATGATTCCAAGGCCTTTCGTGTATTCAGAAGTACACCTCGTCAGGGAATGAAGGGAGAAGGCGAGATGACCAAAATATATACAGCGGGACCGGAAAACAAAAAGATTATCACATAATTAACAAGAGTTAATGAGAGGCAAAAGGAATTTTAACAGGATATTGTCAGTTTTATACATTCCCGCACTGTTATTGAAATTATTTTTAAAATGGATAAATGCACATTCTAGAATATTCCTTCCAATTATATCTCTGTTTTTAACGAGCGCTTTAGAACTATCCAACTTGATACTATGAGTACATCTATACATATGGTTAAACAATGCATTAGAATTATTTGCTGTTCTACACGCATATTTACCCTAACATCTATCGTTTTACCCGTTTGACCTATATATACTGAGTCACATTGTGTACATCAGATCGAATACACACAACCAACTACATTATCTGGGCTATTCTTTATTAGGCGTCATTTAACAGTATTATTATACTTAAAGAATACATTGATACCAATTGCTTAAGTAAAGTCGGAAGATATTGAAAATTAACATGGTAAGGTAGGCTAAGGATATTTTTACACTCAAATTCCTTTACAGTTACACTATTATAATGCCTCTTCTTGGCTTTCCTAAGGTAGTTATCTAAAAATGAAATAGGATAACATAATTTAGTACCAATATTCATGATACTGCATAACTCGGAATCTAAAAATTCAGGACTGACAACTCTCAATGCTCTAAGAAACATAGCAGAGAAAATAGAAGATTTAATCGAGGGATTGCCAATCCAAACGACATACTGTAGCATAAAACTTATTTTCAAACTAAAATTTACAATTTTTGACGCAAAACTTAATTAACTCATTAATTAACATCCTCCAGTGGGTCTCTGTTTAGAGGTTTGTACGTATCGCAGTCACTCAATGAAGTATTCATCTTTTCAATGTCGTTTGGATTGGCGATGGGAAATCCCCTCTCACCTGTATTAGCTAACTTATATATGGAATTTTTTGAAAGCAGAATTTTGCCTACTATTGTTAATTTTAACGTTGTTTGACACAGGTATATAGATGATATTTTATGCCTTTGGCCTAATAATTTGGATGTCGACTTATTTCTTGGTAGGCTCAACAATTTAGTAACAATCTATAAAATTGACAATATTCTGTTAAAATTCCTTTTGCCTCTCATTAACTCTTGTTAATTATGTGCTAATCTTTTTGTTTTTCGGTCCCGCTGTATATATTTTGGTCATCTCGCCTTCTCCCTTCATTCCCTGACGAGGTGTACTTCTGAATACACGAAAGGCCTTGGAATCATTTTTCTTTTTCCTTGTGGGTTTGCATCATTCATTCATTTCACGTGTTTAATTGTGAAATTCATCTCATATATATATATATATATATATTGTTTGTCTATCTATATATGTTGCAGGGAATCTGTGTAACTAGGGATTTCATTAAATCCCTAAAATGTTGGGGGATTTCATATCAGGTTAAGTCGTGATATTTTCGTTAGTTTTAACGAAAATATCATAACTTAACCTAACTAATCATCAAGTGCGTACAGGTGACCTAACCGGGCATTCAATAATTTTGCCATAGCTTTAACGAAAATATCACGACTTAACCTTACGTAAAATCCTTCAACATTTTAGGGATTTGATGAAATACCGTTACACAGATTTCCTCTAACATACATAGATATATTGTCTCTCTCTCTCTCTCTCTATATATATATTATATATATATATATATATATACAGGGTGTCCCATAAGTCCGGCATCATAGGAGAAATTCATATTTTTATATTTCTACAAACCATAATTCATATTTTTCTCTTTCTACAGGCCATAATATCTGTGAGCAAGGAAGAACGAATCCAGATAATTCTACTCATGGGAAATCGGAGTCAAAGAGAGGCCGCTGCTGAATTTAACAGACTGCATCCAGACCGCGAGCCAATAACACAGAGTTGTGTTAGCAGACTTGTTGCAAAGTTTAAGGAAACAGGATCCATAGAAGATAAACCACGCAGTGGACCTTCAAGGAGGTCCACTGACGATGATACAGCGACTGCTGTCCTGGCTCATTTTAACAGAAGTCCCAATAAGTCTCTTCGGCGATTGTCCGCCGAGACAGGAGTGTCGAAAAGTAGCATCCATCGCATTCTTCAGGCTCACAAATGGCATCCATATAAACTTCAGATCCTACAGAAATTAAGGGAAGATGATCCCGACCAGCGGATGGAATTTTGTGAATGGGCTACGGAACAATATGCTCGGGATGCCAATTTCCCGTCCACCATTCTGTTCAGTGACGAGGCTGTTTTTTATGGAAATGGTGAGGTAAATCGACAGAACACCCGCTACTGGTCTCAAAACAACCCTCACTGGTATACCTCTTCAAAGGAACAAGGTGCATCTCGGGTGATGGTATGTTGTGGCATTTGGAAGGATCGCATCATAGGCACCCTCTTTTTCGATGAAGATGTCACTGGAGGCACCTACCTACGTATGCTCAAGGAAGAAGCATTTCCCAGTGTCTTGAATAAAGAAGGAAATTTCCCAACATGGTTCCAGCAAGACGGCGCTGCTGCACATTACAGCACCCAAGGGAATACCTGTACCAACAATTCCCTGGTCATTGGATAGGACGTCGAGGGCCTGTGGAATGGCCAGCTAGAAGCCCGGATCTCACGCCACTAGATTTTTATCTCTGGGGCCACTTGAAAGCGCTGGTATACGCAGAGAAAATTAGGAGGTTGAACATTTGCGGCAGCGCATTATTGGGGCATGTAACACCATTACTCCTGACATCATTCACCGTGTGCTTGCTGACTGGGTATCACGTCTGAATTTGTGTATTGAAAACAATGGTGGACATATTGAGCACGTTCTGTAAATAAAAGCTTTTGTTTTGCCTTTTTCTATTATTTTTCCTATGATGCCGGACTTATGGGACACCCTGTATAATATATATATATATATATATATATATATATATATATACACACGAGGAGTGATAAAAAATTGTCGATAATTTTATTGCTACAAACAAATGAATGCAAATAAGAAATAACCGTTTACATACGTGTCTTCCTGCCCTCTGGCGTCTGCAGTCTGAAGCAAAATCTGCTACCATGAGTCAGTAGTTGGTTGGAGCGCTTTAAAGGAGGGTGTGTTTTAGCAGTACGTATAAATCTCTGAAATGGAACAACGCGTGTTCGGAGACGAACGAAATGATTAAAACACCTTTTGGAAATGATGCTCTCAGTGTAGCTAACGTTACAAATGGCACAAAAAATTTTAAAATGGAGAAACATCGCTTGAAGACAAGGAACGCAGTGGCCGCCCTTCCACTTCTCGTACGGATGAAAATATCCAACAGATTCGATTTCTGGTACGAGCAAATGTTTCTCCATTTTTAAACTTTTTGTGCCATTTGTAAACGTTAGCTACACTGAAAGCATCATTTCCAAAAGCTGTTTTAATCATTTCGTTCGTCTCCGAAGGCGCGTTGTTCCATTTCAGATATTTATACGTACTGCAAAAACACACTCTCCTTTTAAGCGCTCCAACCAACTATTGACTCATGGTAGCAGATTTTGCTTTAGACTAAAGACGCCAGAGGAAGACACACATAAGTAAACCGTTATTTCTTATTTGCATTCATTTGTCCGTAGCAATAAAATTATCAATACTTTTTGATCACTCCACGTATATATATATATATATATATATATATATATATAATATATATATATATATATATATATATATAGGGTGGGCCGAAAGTCTGGATCCATAGGAAAATATTTATTTTAATACATAAATTACAACAAATGGTAAATACCTAAAATGAATATCAACTTTAACTCGTAAATGCGTATCCGTGATACTGTACAGTAGTTCGTACTCCAGTATAAACACTCAAATACTTTTTTATTTCAGCCCAGAAATGGCTTCGAATCTAACAACAGAAGACCGGGTAGAACTTGTGCTCATGTACGCAAGACAGGGCGCTACACACAGAGAAGTTGCTACCGAATTCAATAGAAATCATCCTGATAAGCATCCAGTAACACATGCGACTGTTGGCAAGTTGTTTAAACGTTTCAAAGAAACAGGAAGTGTACATGATCGACGGCGTTCTGGTCGTCCAAAAACTGCAACTGATGAAAATACCTCTGCAATGGTATGTGAAACTTTAATGAATAGTCCAGTAAAGTCTACAAGAAGATTATCAAATGAAACACGCATCTCGAGAACGTCAATTCGAAGAATTATTAAAAATCATAAATTCCATCCCTAAGTGTCTCGATGTCAGAGGCCGCCAATTTGAGCATTTGTTATAATTTGTTGTTTATACTGGAGTACGAACCACTGTACAGTATCACGGATACGCATTTACGAGTTAAAGTTGATATTCATTTTAAGTATTTACCAGTTGTTATAATTTATGTATTAAAATAAATATTTTCCTATGGATCCAGACTTTCGGCCCACCGTGTGTATATATATATATATATATGGGCCTATGTTCATATATTTGAATATTTTTTATGGCACTTTGCATTTAAGGTACATGTAAAGAAAGTGTTGCTAATAAACATCCATTTAGAATTTTCTCTTCAAGCTAAAATTGCTGTTAATATGGATCGGGGATCTTTGAGCTGATCATATACTGTAAACTTATAATGAGTTAAAAAAAGCCAATCCTCTGAAATTAAATAATGTATCTTATATCGTGAGAAAAGCACGTAAAGCAAATACTTTAGAATTTATTGTAGAATTTATTACTACATAAAATTATATATATTTGAGTTACGCTCTAAAATAAAAGTTATAAGATGTAAGAGAAAGTGGGTTAAAAACTAAATACACACACACACACACACACACACGCACGCGCACACACACGCACAAATTATATATATATATATATATATATATATATATATATATATATATATATATATATATATATAAACTTAATAATTTAAAACCTGAAATGATAAATTTATATTATTTTGGTTTGTTTTGACCAAAATCTTGCCCTGCACATAGTACGAAATACAAACTCATTCTTTCTGTCTCTCTCTGTCTCTCTGTCTCTCTCTCTGGTGAAACAAAGGACTCCGTGACGCCATCTATTATGGCGCTTGCAGCACACGATCGACGCACTGCCTCTTCTTCCGGTGGGCTATGATGAGAACTGATTGAGTTTAGACATTGTTTCACGTCATTTCTGCGTTTAATTGCAATATCGAATGGAATTAACTTTATTCCTCTATATTGGATTTTTACTGCAAGGGATATTTTGCCGTTCACATCCTTATCATGTTGTTTTCCGCATCAAAGTGAGGAATACAATTTATTTAATTCAAAATGAGCGATAGTAATGATTGCAAATTTAAAAATAATGAAATAAAATTTGTATTCTTTTTCAAAATCCTTCTCATCGTTTCCAATTTTTTATTTTCTGTACTTTTTGTTGTACATTTTGTTACGGATATCGCCAGGAGAAAATTTGCACTGCGTTAAATTTCTATTAACTTCTTGCAAATAATCGTTATTCTTCACTAAAACCTTGGCATAAATCAAGTATTGCGTAATTAAAATTGAATTAAATAGCAGTAACGCAAATTTTATCCAAATATTGATCAATGTTTTTATACTGAAAGTGAAATATGAATAAACAATTTAATTACTGCAACGGGTTTGTGCTCAAATTTTACAGTTTTCCCACAGTACATAAGGCAAATACAAACTGTAAATGTGGTGAAATATTCTTAATGTTAGATACATATATGATTGTTCTGTATTACCGAATGATTGTGTAGTAGGTACCTTTTTATTATACAGTTACGTGCAGTTTTTACGTCATAATTATGCAGCCAATACATTTACCATATTCGTATCTGAATATACCGTTACGAAATATGTGGGCATGCAAAGTAAAATTATTTGAATTCACTTCATTTCTTCCCACAGAAACCTTTTTATTTAGTTTAAACTAAAACCTGGCTTGAATTTTAGATGAACAAAGTATTATGTTCAAAATTATCCGACCCATTTTTGTTGAAAATGAACAAAATGAATGATGTTACTTCATAATATATTTGGTTTAGTTAAAACACGTATAAGAGTTTGTTTACTCGGCATTGGGCTTCACTTCATGTGGGAAATTTGAAAATGAATCCATATGACAGAGTTTGCATCCATCAGAAAAGTTAAATGTATAGAACACTTTAACTATGCAGTTATGCATCAGCGCTCTCTCTCTCTCTCTCTCTCTCTCTCTCTCTCTCTCTCTCTTTTGTTAAATTTACTATTAGAAGTACGTATATTTTGTGATTTCCTGAAAGATATTTCCTTCAAAGGAAGAGAAACAAAATTTCTTATATTGCTTATGATCTATATCGTCTCATTTAAATTTACTATAATTTCACATTACCACATCTAGAAATACATCTTAAAGGTAGTTCTCTAAATGATGAAGGGCAGTCGCTGTTTCATTGGCACAACGACTCATTATTGTAGGAACCATTCTCTTGCTCCTTAAAATACATATATTTAAATTTTTTGTATCAAGGCTGAATACGGTACACTGAAATAGAATTATGAAATAACCATCCTACGTATTACCTCCGGTATCATATTATACAACGTAGCGGGCCTAATAACATTTCCTTTTGCAGAGATAATTCTGATCTGTACACGCACGCACACACACACACACACACATATCTACCTATCTATGCACATACACACACACACACACACACACACACATTAAATATGTATATATACATATATATAAATATGTGTGTGTGTGTGTGTGTGTGTGTAATGGTACATGACTAAAAATAATTTGAATGTGCCTACTCCCCTTCGAAAATTAGGTATGATGCGTTATAATAAATCAAGTTATAAAAACTCTGCAGATTCATTAAGTGTAATCAAAAATTTTCTTTCTTCTCTTCCTCTTCTCATTCTTTCTACTTCGTTTTGATTTATAGATCTCTCTCTCTCTCTCTCTCTCTCTCTCTCTCTCCACCACCCTGTAATGGACACATTTGTCTTTCGGTCGTACCGCCCTCCCAACCTCGCCTATTATGTAGTCCTCCTGTTTCTCTATTAAGGGTGCCAAAGATAAGAAGAGGACGCGATTTCGCGTGAATAACAATAAATAAAGATGAACGAACACGCGTAACGCCCTTCAAAAAAAAATAAAATTCTCTAAATGTGACGTCAAAAGTAAAAAAACGTGACGTCATAAAAGAAAAGTGATGTTAAGACTATTCCGAAATGTTTGGTAAGAAGTACAGTAAATGAAGAGAAGTACATTATAAATGATAAGAAACGTAAGGAAAGATAAATGATAACAGATTTTTAGCATCTCAGTTGATATCTGCCAAAGTACGATGCGCGTTTTAAGATATATATACTGTATACTGCATGTTAACCGCTCCGTCTATGGCCTTGGGCGGTTCGAAGTTGACGGGGGTTCTGGTTAGGTGGCAGCAACGGATTTGTTACTCTGGAGTATCTGGTACCGTATAGGTCAGGCGTGGGCAACCCTTGGCACGCGTGCCAAACGTGGCACGCCAACGACTTTTTTCCGGCACGCGATTCCCCGGGCTCACCTTAAAAAAAAATAAAATAAATAAATATCCAAATTCTTCGCTGAGTTTTATATTTTAACTTAATGTTTTCTGCTAAAAAATGGTAAAGATTAACTTTTGCAGCAAAGATTTGACGATTTTGGCACGCTCACTTAAAAAGGTTGCCCACCCCTGGTATAGGGAATCGCAGAAGTTGCTCTTATACTACTCTCCAATTTCTTCTTGTAGTGGATCGGAGGATTCTGTGAGGCTTACTAAATTCTCTGAAGGTTCCCCGATTCTTCTTGTAACGTATCGGGAAATTATTTTTCTCTTTTTAAGATTAAGTTCTCTGAAGAGAGCAAGGCTCGAAGGAGAAGACAAAGATATTCTCTTACTGTAATTCTGTAGTTTACTGCTAAAATGTTACAAGTAATGCTCAGCCTCTAAATTAGATCAGACAATCAGAATGAACATTGGAGAAATTTTACGGGTTTATATATTGAAATTTTTAATGACGTCATTATTATTTAATGCTGATCTGTTTTTTATTTTTTTATTCGCAGTAGGTTGATTTATTCTGCAAAAGATTTAAATTTAAGTTGTTGTTTTTTAGCTGTAGCAATGTCTAGACTGATAAGCAAGATATTTGAAGATTAAGCCATATTTTTGTTTTAAACCGCATATTGACAGATCTGATGTTCTCATGATCTGCCGAGTTAACTAAAAATGGAAATTGAAATATGCATTTTATTATGAATTACAATTAAACATGCATATGAGCAAAAATTAAAGGCTTAAGATTTAAAATTAAACGTTAAACAAGACATGACTTCATCTTTTACAACGAAAAGAGAATGTATACAGAAAATGAACAATGCAGAATTTAACACGATTACATTATTAAGCGAAATCTAAAAAAAAATGATTAAGTAATTTAAAAAGAAATAATTCACCAATTATTCAGCAAAAATAAAATAGAAAGCGAATCAAAAATTTTATCCGAACTTCGTCAGCATTATGCGAATTTGGACTCTATATGTAAAAATGAATAAAAGAACGTACATACATATTAATATAAATATTATATGAATATAAATATATATGAATATAAAAATTATATGAATATAAAATATAGGAATATAGGAATTATTCATTGTTCATTTTTACACACACATATATATATATATATATATACACATTTAACTGCAATGACCACGCAGTATATTAATGTATAGAAACGACGTAAGTATAGAGGAGTGTTCTGCACACGAGGAAGAGAAATAACGAACAAATGAAAAATGAGGTGACCGCCCGGGAATCGAACCCAGGACCTTCCGATTGCCGGTCAGACATGCTACCACTACACTACGGGCCTCGATCAGTCAGAAGTCGCAATTCTCCTACATAGGGCAGAAACCAATGCCTTGAGAGGGCACCCTCGCAAATCGTGAATATGTACATTTAACTGCAATCTCGAGGCCTGTAGTGTAGTGGTAGCATGTCTGACCGGCAATCGGAAGGTCCTGGGTTCGATTCCCGGGCGGTCACCTCATTTTTCATTTGTTCGTTATTTCTCTTCCTCGTTGTGCAGAACACTCCTCTATACTTACGTCGTTTCTATACATATATATATATATATATTTTTTTATTTTTTATTATTTTTTTTTCGATGTTTAATTAACAATTATCTCATTGAGAATTGTATTAGGGTTGTAAAAAGAATTTAATTAATTAATTTGTTGTTTTCAAAAGTTTTTGGTATTTATTTTCAGTTCTTATTTTTAAAGTTAGCTTTAACTTTGTTTTAAATTTTTTAAAACGTTTTTCTAAATTTTTAATGTAAAGTATGTCGGAATTTAATAGAGACTTCAGTTAAATGGTTTTTAGGGAAAATAATGTGTGTTAATACACAAATTCAAGGACAAAATACACACACACACACACACACACACACACACACACACACAGTGTATATACACATACATATACATATATATGTATGTGTGTATATATATATACACACACACACACACACACATATATATATATATATACACACACACACACACACACATATATATATATAATATATATATATATATATATATATATATAATATATATATATATATATATAATATATATATAATATATATACAGTGCCGCTACTAAACTTTATCCAACACATGCAATCGACACAGTTGAAAACCTCGGAGCCAAACCGTTTTCAGGCAAAAAATTACCAAACAGGTAAAAGGAAACAGATCTTTCCCGGTGGATCATACGACTATGAAACATGCGACACTGACGGGAAACGGATTTGTAATACATAAGGGACAACTTAAAACTGAAAACAAAAATTGTTCTGGGAAATATAGAAGGGCTCAAATTGAACCACTCGTGAAACAAAGTTTCATACCTGAAAGGACTTATGGATGACACAAAGGCTGACTTCGCATTCCTTTTTATCTACGCAATCTTAAAGATTGCATCAATAAAAAAGATATACAAATCGAGAACTATAACATATTATGAGCCGACAGAACAGAAAGACGAAGAAGGGTCTGTCCCTATTTACACGCATGAGAACTATATGGCAGAAATAATAGTAAGTAAATCAAACAGTTACGTGAAATTTTTAACATTAAAAATTTAAAAGCTAACTATGATACTAATAGATATATATAGACCCCCGAACATTCCAGCTGCAAAATTCTCTACCATAACTGAGAAACCTAATGAACGCCTTAAACTCCCCATCTACCCAATCCCCCGGAGTTTTTAATTTCCCCTTTATAAACTACAAAAGGGTGGGAATATATATATATATATATAAATCAGAACAAGGAGGGGACATAAGAGAAGATTCAGAAAAAACAAAAATGCTGATAGCTCTAACAAAAAATTAATGAATTTATGTTAACACAAGAAATAACTGATATCACCAGGAAAAATAACTGCCTGTATCTGGTATTCACGAACAACACCAATTTAATAAATGAGAAAAATAACCCAACTATTATCTCAGATCACAACATTATCGAAATATCAACAAATATGACGACAACTTTAAAAAGATACTCACATCAAAGAAACATTTGAGATTTTTAACCTAAACTCCAAGACTATAAATTGAAAAGAAATCAGATCACATTTGGCCCAAATAGAATGGGAAACAGTCTTAGAGGATAAAACAACCGAAGAAATTTTCATAGTCTTGGGAGAAAAAACGTTGGGAATTTTAGGAAAGTATGTTCCGAAAGCACAGCCAAAAGGAAAGAGGAATTACTGTAATTGGAGAGACAAAAACGAACAGTATTCCGCGAAAGAAACAGAGTAGTTGCCATTACTGATGAACTGCACAGACAACAGTACCCGAAAAGTTGTACAAGAAAAACTGGAGAGTATCAATGGGGAAATACAAGACCATAATTAAGGTTCATTCAGAGAGGGAAGAGGAAGATGCAGTAGAAGTAATAAAGGAGAACCCAAAATACTTCTATAACTTTGCAAAAAGGAAAAAAAGAACGTACGTCGCTATCGGGCCCTAAAGGAAAGAAAATAATGAACTAACCATCAATTTAAAAGAAATACCTGAAATACTGAGAGCTCATTATGAATCAGTTTTCAGCACCCCAAAAAGACAAAGTGGTACCTAATATAAATGCGTACCTTCTTTGAAGAGAAATTACAAGGATAGCATATCACTGATTTTGATTTAAATCAGGAGATATAGCGTAAGTTATAGGACAAATGAAATTGAGGAGATTGTAGACAGTAGACACCAATAGACCAGGGAAGTACTCATGGAGGAGACACTAAGGCAAGAGATAGGGAGTGCTGGAATTCCCATTTCTACTGTCACTCTTCTCCTTAGCTGATCTTTTTCCGAGTCTCATCTACCCTATGAGCAGTTTAGCATGCTCTCAAACACACTTCTCCCTCTATTCCTCACTACACTTACATGCATCTTACACATTATACAATCTTCTCAAACTTAAAAAAAAATTAAGAATAATATTTGTATTTCGGGTCTCTTCTTTTTTTTTTTCCTATGGGGGCTGTTTTAGCGGGGCGCTCGCCCTTGGCCCCTCCTTCCTGCAGAAAAAAAAACATTCAGCTGCAGGTCCAGACAAATGGAAAGCCTTAATGATTAAAAATTGTAAGAATGAAATAGCTTTACCCTTATATTTGATGTGGAGAAGATCCCTGGACACAGTGGAAATACCAAGTATCCTGAAAAGGACGAACATTATATTTTTAAAGTGAAACAAACACATTTCTAATGTCAGTTTTACATATTTCAGGAAAGAATATACTGTACCCTGATGGCTCAGTATACCAATCAAGAGAAGGTGGAACTGGTATTGCTACATGTTTCCGGAAAAAGCCAGAGGGGAGCATGTTCGTGAAGTAACTGACATGCCTCTCTCTGCCTTTTTCCGGAAACATGTAGCAATACCAGTTCCACCTTCTCTTGATTGGTATACTGAGCCATCAGGGTATATTCTTTCCTGAAGTATGTAAAACTGACATTAGAAATGTGTTTGTTTCACTTTAAAAATATAATGTCTATTTTCCTTATGAGTCCAGACTTCTGGGACACCCTGTATGAAGGCGGGATTAAGCTTCAAGCAAAGACCTATAGACCAGTGTCAGTGACATCCCATCTCACCAAAATATTTGAAAAAATAGTTAGGGAGAAAATTTATGACTTTTCGGAGACACAGGAAAGATTCATTGAGAACCAGATTCCGAAAAGGAAGAACGTGCCTATTACAACTAATAGAGCATTATAACGATATCATAGATACACTTTAAAACACTGAAAACTACGATGTAATATACACGGATTTTGCTAAAGCATTTGACAAGGGTGATCACGGTATAATGATAGCACATAAAATGAAACGTGTGGGAATAACCGTCAAAGTGGGAAAATGGATCTATAACCTTCTCAGAGAACGTCAGCAAGTTGTAAAAATCCAAGGTATATCATCATCAGAATCGAAGACATTCAAAGAAATTTTAGAGCCAAGACTGATGGCTACAAAGAACTCAATTACTGGGAAAGACTTCTTTCATTAAATCTGTATTCACTGGAAAGAAGACAGATGCACCATAATATGCAAGCGAAAAATAGTATAAAAACTAGTGCCTCACCTCGAACTGAACTCGGTAACCACCCAAACAACACTGGAAAATAGGAAAGGTAGAATGTATGGTGCTCCCAAACTAAATACCAGACAAGGGGCATCCTTAAATCTGAATCTTGGTCGTCAGATAGCCAAGACAATTTAACCAGCTACCCAAATAAATAAGAAACACCGTTGATGTCAAAGTAGAAGTCTTCAGAAGAAGACTGGATACCTGGCTCAGAACGGTCCCAGATGAGCTGGGTGTGCCTGGCTATGTGAGGTGGAGAGCTCAAGCCAGCAACTCTCTCCTACATCAGGCTAGGTCTAGAGGTGGGGCCACCAGCTTGACCTTCATGTGAAGAGGGACTGACGCACGGAACTGCTACAATATTACATGGTGTATATATATATATATATATGTTAACTCTCCTTCTATGGTCTTGGGTGGTTCGAGGTTTGTGGGGGTTCTGGTTAGGTGGCAGCAACGGATTTCCCACTTTGGAGTAGCTGGTACCATGGAGGGACTCGGAATAGTTCTTTGATACTACATTCCGATTTCTTCTTGTAACGGATCGGAGAAATTATTCATTTTACTAGGTGATTGGTGATTCCCCGATTCTTCTTGTAGCGTATCGGAGAAATTATTTATTTTACTTTAAAACTACGGTAAGTTCTCTGGAAAAGACAGGGCTCAAGCAGAAGACAAAGATATCCCCTTACTGTATTTTACTGCTTCTAAAATATTACAACTAATTCTTCAGCCTCTAGGTCAGATCAGACAGAATAGAAAAATAATTTGAAAGATTACAATAGTTTATATATGTTTTACATTGGTGACGTCATTATTATTTAATATTTACCCGGTTTTTTTTATTCTCAATAGGGTGAATTCTTTTTCGAAATATTTGAAGATAAAGGCAAATTTTTGTTGTAACAGCATATTGACGGATAAGCAAAGATATTTGAAGATGGAAGCACATTTTTTTCTTAAACAGTATATTGACAGATGTGATGTTATCATAATTTGCCGAGTTAACTAAAAATGGAAATTAAATATGTATTTTATTATGAATTAAAATGAAACGCATATGAACCAAAATTAAATGCTTAAAATTTGAAATTAAGTGTTAATTTCGAGTTTCGGCAAAATACGACTTCACCTTTTACAACTAAGAGAGAATGTATAAAAAAAATGAACACTGCAGAATTTAACAAGATTATATGATTAAATGAGAAAAATAATTAGGTAATCATAAAAGAAATGAGTCATAAAGTATGAGAAGATATTATTGAACCGGAAATTACTTAAGCAAAAATTAAATGATGAAACAAAAAAAAAAAAAATTAATTTATTCTCCAAGCTCCGCCTGAATATTATGCACAGTAGCATGTCATGTAAATTTGGACCTTATATGCAAAAATGAATGTTAGAATTATTCATTTTTACATATTTGAGAGAGAGAGAGAATATATATATATATATA